>WAAD01037396.1:206824-272422 GCA_013389945.1 Fregata magnificens
GCACAATCACTTCCCTACTCCTGCTGGTCACACTATTCCTGATACAAGCCAGGATGCCGTTGGCCGCCTTGGCCACCTGGGCACACTGCTGGCTCATGTTCAGCTGGCTGTCGACCAGCACCCCCAGGTCCTTTTCTGCCGGGCAGCTCTCCAGCCACTCTTCCCCAAGCCTGTACCGTTGCATGGGGTTGTTGTGACCCAAGTGCAGGACCCGACACTTGGCCTTGTTGAACCTCATACAGTTGGCCTTGGTCCATCGATCCAGCCTATCCAGATCCCTCTGCAGGGCCTTCCTTCCCTTGAGCAGATCGACACTCCCGCCCAGCTTGGTGTCATCTGCAAACGAATAGCTGTTCTACTTGCCATTTATGAAATGTAAACCATTCATATCATGGTAATGACAAGCACAGTAAAAACTTAATCCTGCAGCTGCCCATATGAGAATTTCACCTTTCAGTGTGACGGATGACATCTTATTTTACAGTAGTACGTTCCCTACTTCTGTAAGAGAGTGCTTTAAATGTCTGTTTGTCTGGGTGATACAGTATCTTAGGTGAAAATACCTCAGAATCAAAAATTAGGATTAGGGCAGGCTGCAAGCCCCAAATAAGTTAGCTCTTAACATAAGAAAAATCTCTCCAGCACCAGGAGGTGTTAATAAACCCAGAAGAGGGACTGGCTCTGATCTTCCAGAAATACTCCGGTGCTCCTAGGCAGTTAAGCTGACTTGATTCATAACTCATATTGTAGGCTTTGCTTTGGTTAGCATGAAATGCCTGCTGCAGAGGGAGAGGGGAAGGATTCAAGCCATCTCCAGCTTCAGTCTTCTGAAATGGATCCCAGCTGCTTGAGATGATCTCAGCAGCTCACAGGCACTGAGGTGGTAAAAACCAAAAAGGCTCAATTCTTCCTGACAGATTCCTGCTTGGACGTAAGGATTACATCTACAGTACCTATAATATAAAGAAAATGATAATTGCCTGCTATTCATATGCCACCCATGAAGCAACTGCGATGGGGATAATTTAATGTAAACACTGACCTATCAATCACTTGTTTAATCATCACAATGTTTTTGTAATTTTGAAGGTGTTTATAAAACACTTAAAAGAAAAGAAGAGCTCATTCTAATGTTTACAGTATTACTGATGTCAGGTTATGCTGATGCCAAAATCCTATCTCCTTTGTCATCGTAAGAAGGATCACAATGAAGGTTATAATTATAACTCAGTAGGGGATTCATCAGCAAGTTAACAGAGAAGCTTATAGACTTCTGACAGAAACCAAACAGACTGGATTAATTAAAAGTGAAAGCCTCACAGCACATGGAAGTATGACAGAGAAACACGGCCTTGGATTTTTGGCTGACCAGCAAAGATTTTGCTCCTGTCTTCATTTTAAAAAGTACAACTCACCGGAAAGCTTTTTATCTGCACCCTAAAAATCTCAGGCTGCACGGAGTATTCAGCAAGAGATTTAAATCTGCCACTAACAAATCTTGTGCTGTATCTGCCCCAGACCACGGTAAGAAATAATAGCCACAGAAAGAATAACAAAAATAGAAAATACAGATCCAGAATATAAACCAAACAGAATGCTCAGGGTACCATGCCAGGCCTGGGGGTGAAACAGAAGATGCTGTGAAACAGCAAAAACTGCTCAGTCGTTACACGCAGGGCTTCATTCACCCCGTCATGTACTCAGGCTTCTGCTTCTCAGTATTACAGCCTCCCCTTCTCTGTTAAGGATTCTCTCCCCTCAGGATGTGGCACTAAGTTTTTTCTCATCTATTTAGGTTTCACGACCTCAAAAAAATCCCCATGTCAGCCAAAATATAAAAAAGTAGAACCACAGCGCAGTTGTCCAGGAAAAAGAGAGCAGCTGGATAATGCTGTCCATTAACGTTGAAGTCAGATAAGAATGCCTAAAGAAAACTGAAATACAGCTGCTTGGAAATGGCTCATGAAGTTGTGGAGACGAAAATGTTTCGTAAAGCCTTTTCAGTAAGGTTTTGAATGCAAAAAACTTGATTTCCTTTGTGTTTTGAACTTGTATAAAAATTTAATTAATTTTCCTATAGCATGTCTAGATTTTTGTGTTTAAGAAACTAGGCAAAACTAAATGTTTTGGTACTGCTAATATTAAATGTTTTGGTGAAATGTTTTTTCCTTTTTTTCCTCATAAAGGAAATTGTGAAATTTTGGGGTTTTTTTCTAATCACAAGCAAACAAAAATTGTAAGGCTCCAAGCACGTGCAAATATTCAGCTATTGAAGTCTGCCACTGTCACTTTTATAAATGCTCTGCCCTGAATCCATCCTGCTTAAACCAAATCAGGCATGGAGTCACCCTGGGCTTGTTATTGGCTGCCAAGTGAAGAATCAAGCCCTGGAAGTCTCTTTCTCTGCTGACTGTATAAGGAATCACCAGCAAGTGCATTCAATACTAAAGTACCTAAAGGTAGGGGGGGCATCTGTGCTTAGCTACAAACCCAGGCTGCCCTTGGACATCCCACAGGCACAGTTCTTCTATTGCCACAGCAGTAAGCAGGAAACATGGGAAATAAAAGACCTAGGAAGCAGAGGTACAGCAAGGATGGCTTTGACCACATTACATTTTTACAGGGTTTATTGTTATTACAACAAGGAGGAGAATCACGTATTTTTGCACTTAAAACCAAAACGAAACCTCCCCGTGTTTAACAATTAATTCTGCATTGAGCAAAAACATTTGCCAGGCAGCATGGCCAAAACTAGTAAGACTGCGGTGGCACTGGCCCCATTGTAACTAAGGATGAGCATTTCCAATTATATATTCTAGCAAAAGGGGCCATAATTCAAATCTTGGTGAAATCTGATCCCAGATTCTGTCTACACCTGACCTGTGACTGCACCTAAATTTAACTGCTGGTCCTTCTATGATAATCCAATCACAGCTGTCAAATACCTGGTACATCCAATCTGCATGGGGTCTTCTATGTCTCATATCTCCTCAAGTCTGCCGTGGTGTTCAATATTGCAGAAGTACCTATGTCCCCTTATACACCACTTTTTAAGCTTACCTTTTATAGTTAACAGAACTCTATACGTATTTAGGACATAAAATCATTTCTTCCTACCTAGGTTAGTTAAGTGTTGCAGAGAAACTTTCTGAGCAAACCTTACCTGCCCAAAGGGGTGTGAATTGCAGCTGTATTGCAGTGCAAAGGCTTGCCTGAGCAGTACAAACGGAGCGGATCAGGATGAGAATCCTATTTGCATGATTAAAGTCTACATCTATAAATGTCCCTGGGATTAAAAAAACCCCTTCCTTGCCATCCAGAGACCCAACCAAACACAAAATCACGGTGAAACAAATATTTGTGCTCACAAAGGGAATGGACCTATTCTCTTTTATTTATGTACATTTATTTTTGACATTGCTGTTTGGTTTTTTTTAAAAGGGAACCTACAAAATTATCTTCTCCAAAACAAGGTTTGTGGAGGGGCTGGGCTGGGGAGTGAAAAGGTGATAGATTGTTACTGTTATCAGTGGTTCTGCCACACATTGAGAGGTTATTTTGCTGTATAACATTTCATTCCCCTGCTTTACCAATTGGAGGTCATATCACATGATATTTCTTTTGATTTGGGAGCAAAGCACTCTAAGCAAAGCATAGGTGCAAATGCTACACTTTGTTCTTAGTGTTCAAAAGTTTGCAGTTAAGCAGAATTTTCCTTTTTCACTTTGCTTCTGTCGCGTGCACTGCCAGAACAGCAACGTGCAGTGGGTTTGCCTTGCTGTGGGTCGGCTGTCGCAGCCCTCCCCAGCATCTGAGGCACCGCCAGCGCCACACACTACCTTCATTGCAGATTTTTCAGCAGCGGCATACTGCTTCACCTGTCCCCACCATAAATAGACCTCTGCCGGCCAATAAAATTTTTAAACCATAATGGAAGTTGCCATTCAAATGGAAGCAATTTAATTTGAAGTTAAAATATATGGCATGAAAAAAAAGTCATGCTACTATTCTGTCACAGTGTACTTTTCTGTATCATGGCAACCATAACTATCTCACATCCCAACTGGGTGTCTCAGCCCACCTGACATCCAAACAGCTCAGACGCCTTCAGTTCAGGTTCTCTAATACAGTATTTTCCCCAAGAATTAATTGCTGAAGTAAAATCCCTTAGAAATGCTTATGCATTTGCTTTGAAGACTGGTTTGTGCAGCCTCAACAGCAGTTTTGGAGAAGAATGCATTTCTAATTTTCATTAGAAATGATAAAGGTTTGAATAACTGTGCTGTAGTAAGAGAAGTGGCCAGGGGAGCAGGTCAGAGATTTCCCATTAAGAACTGGTGAAGGAAAAGCAAAGAAAGAGAAAATGTTTTTGGTTGCCACTATTGGCAGGAACAGATTAGAGGAAATTAAATTGGTATGAGACTCAATTTCCTTTCTCACTTATAAATCACCATTTAATATATCAACATATTGGGAGCAGAATTACTTTTTTATCCTCAGCAAAAGGAATAGTACCTGTGAACAAAGCATTTGTTCCTAGAGACAAGAGGAAGATCACTTCTGCAAATGCTCATTGATCTTAGGGCTAGGAAAGGACTACTATTTTTATATAACTGAATCGCTGGCATAAAGCACACCCTTCAACATAATTCTACGCTTGATCCGTAATTTATATTGAATGATGCCATATATTTTAGAATGCAGAAATTAAGACTTCTTATGAAACTTAAGATTTATCTAATTATCCTTAACCTTTCCCTTCCTTTACTTCCGGCAGGTAGGATGATAACATTGTTTTATTTTGTACATAGCAGACTATCTAATATTTGCCTTGTCCCTACCTTTAAACGGACTTACATGCTGCAGTCGAAATGTTGAGCACAGTTTCATATTGTCTTGAGCATCAGCTTTCCTAAGTCCTGACTGATGTGATTTTCTAGCTGTAAAACCTATTTCCTGCCTTTTCCCTCACGGTTTATTTTAAGGTAGTCAGCCTACAGAGTGTCTCAAACTGGAAAGATAAACTAGCCTGGAGCAGCTTGTGGTGAATTATGACAGAAGTTGCCTGGGAAAATGTAAGATGTTTTAATTTAAAGAAGTCACACTTAGAAAATGCTACTCGTAAACTTTTAAGTCCAGTGACTTCTAATACATATTTTGTGACAGTAGCAGAGCTATTGGCTTCTGTTATTATGGAGCAGCTGATTCAGGTTTGAAAATGTGGTCCTATATGTGATGGAATTACTGTAATCCCTTGACATAAGGGAACAATTCTGCCAGTCCTGTGATTTTGAGCTACTGTTAGACAGACAGCCGCCTGGCTGCAAATGGTACCGGTGTCAAAAGCGAGGGGTTAGCAATTCCAGCAAATAAACATCTTGCCCAGTAAAAACTTGGCATCCAGACAGCTGCTTTCTGAGGGGTGATACTGACCATCTAACAAGCTTCCCAGGAGCTGTCAGAGCACAACACCTTTGAAGATCTGCCTGCGTTGGTTGAATTCAAGCACACTTATCAACAGCTCTAAGCTTATCTCTGATCTATGAAAAATTGGGATGAAAAAATGTCAGCTGAAAATCTTTAATCCTCTCCTGGTTGCAGCCTCCAGCTGCCCAGCCAGACCAGCACACCTGAGCCGTGCAGGAGGAGAGCCTTGCAGTCCTGTCTGGTTTCATTACCAATGTGGAAGTCATCTGCACGTTTTTCTGCTCAAGTTGTTGTTGAGGTATTTGACCAAGAGCCATCCTTCACAGAATCAGCTGAAAAATGTTTTCTGGCTTTCAAAAGGGTGAATTAGCATTGGGCTGAGATAGTTACAGGCTGAAACATCCACTTAGCTGACTGCAGGGGCTCTGCTGTTCATTGGAACTCTGAAGACTGGCTGACTTCTGCAGTCTGAGGGCTAGCGAGGAAGGAAGGAACCAGCAAAATGAGATGTTTACATACTAGCAGAAGTTGCCTGGGGTGACAAAAGCCTCTCCGTTTACTCTTTTGGCTACTCTAAGTGGGAGATGCAGTCCCTCCAGCCACAGCAAAGCCAACCTCTGTCTCCAGTGCATGTTCTGGCTAGCCTGTCGAGGACGACAAAAGCCTTTCTGTGCTGAAGCAGCTCCTTCACGCTAGTCTTATGGAGCCAGTGCTGCTTCAAGTGACTTCTGAGAGAGAAAAATTGAGTGGAAAGCACTGTGTGAGAGAACAAAATGGAGAGCAGCCAAACATTTGCAACATTAATTTTGCTACTCTCATACCGTCTTCATTGTGATAGTTTAACACTGAGTCTTTTGACTGTGGAAAAAGTAGCATGAGCCCTAAAATTTGTCATTTAAAAGGCTCACCATGAGGACTGAGTATTGCATGGCTGGAGCTAAGAGAAGAGTTAGTAGCAACCAGCAGACATTTACAAAATTAGTCAATCCTCGTTGCTTGGTATCCGAATGATCATTCACAAACATTTATGAGGCCATGGTGACCTGCTGGATATGCTGATGATCTGATCTGCTCCAGATCAGATATGTGACCTTCATAAACCCATCATATTTGCCAATGCTTCAGATCATTTGTTTTGATTGAGTCATCAGCACTTGTGAAAGAGCTGCACATTAGAGAAAAAAAAAAAGTCGATGAAATTGCATGACTGAATAATATCTTGGTCTCATAATCATAACAGACACATGAAAATTTTTTTCTCCTCTGCAGCCTGAGCTTAGGTGTAAAATAATGTAGCACACAAGTTTTTTTGCTGATTTATAGGTTGCTAAAATGTCAACATAGTTTAAACTGCCACACTGGTGCTTCAGATTCTTTTTATTTTAAATGTTGAAGGCCCACCATGTGTGCTGGCCTTTGAAGACTCCATCAGCTGTAAAGGACAGAGTCACAGTCTGATTTCACTTTTCCTTGGATAACCTAAACAGGAGTTTGAGAATACCTAGTGTGCCAATTTTCTGTGTCACTTTGTTTATCTCATATCTCAAACTTTAAAGCCACATACAACATTAATTTATAGTATTTCACATACATTCATTGTAAATAAACAGTAGCTGTTTGAAGTTATTTATTCTTTAGAAATGAAAATTAAGATCAATTACAAAAGCTGACCCTTCTTTCTTTGAAAACAGTAAGGGAAAGTTTCATTAACTTCTGGAAGAGCGGGACCAAGCCCTGTGTAATAACATTGACCACAGGAGTAAGGGCAGACCTTTGCATGTCATTTATCAAGCTTCAAGTGATTAGTATTACTTTGCCATGAAACCTTCCTTGACAAAAGCTTCCAGGCACAAGTACAGTTTAGAGCCTTTGAGATAGTTCCACAGAGCAGCATCTTCCAGTCTTTCTCAGAAAAGAACAACTTAACTTTTAGGAAACTTCCAAACACTGCATCAGGCAGACTCTTCACGGTTGCCCACATCTATAAAGCAAAATTTTCCACGTCCATTTACTTTTATTTTGTCTTCTCTGCCTCACATTTGTTCTGTTTGCTCACTCACACACATGGGAATTGTCAAGGTCTGGGTCTGTGTGTTTTATTGCTGTCACTTCACAGATTACTTTCTGATGTTCTTTGGACCACTGGTGGCTCAGGGACCACCCAAGAGAGTGGCTGCCTTGGGACACACCAGGGCTGCCACCCTCAGCGAGGCTGGGCTGCTGCTCTTGTGCTGGGTCTGCTTGGAAGCAGGGCTAGCCTCCTGTCAGAGGTGATCTTGCATGACTTATGAACATGAGCATCAGCAGATGAAATAATTACTGCCAGGTTGGCAGACTGAAGACATTCTTGTTGGGGGGAATGAAGAAACACAAGGAAAGGTATGTAAAACACATTTTCTGTTTGCATACAAATACCAGTCGTGGTGTAACTCTTCGTTCATATTCAGTAATCCCCCACTGATCACTGTATGCTACAGTTCTTGTCATATTGTATTGATGTTAACATAGCACCCAGGAACTCAGGCCAGGGATTAGGACTATGCTGCATTAAACCTTGTTCAAACATTTAACAGAAGTTGGTTGTTGCACCAGGGAACTCCTAGCTGGGGTGTAGCAGTCGAACCCAGGAACAGCTCCAGAGCGTTAGGGAGGAATGCGGCGGTCTTTGTCTCAACATGCTGGCAAACGAAATGTTGTCAGGTTGTTTCTCAAATTCCATAACTGAGAATTTTGAGGAGGATTTGGAAGTGGACATGGAGGCTGACAGTTGTATCTCTCTAGCATTCAGTACAATGTGGGAGAAAGGATGAAAATGCTCATTTAAAAGCCTAACAAATGGAGTGCCAAAGCTGTATCAGTTCCTGATTTGAGATGAGAGCGGGTGGTGCTCATGATATGCGAAGAAACTTAATTTTCCTTGAAAGCATAAATAGCCACCATTCGTCTGAAATATCTTGGAGGGAATCAGTGGAGGGAACTCAAGAGGGAGAGTTGCTCAGTGGTGGCATAGGAAGCGATCAGGGAAATGATTCAGGTGATTGTAACTGCAGAATGCTGAATGCAGAAGCAAAGGTACATCTATAAAGCCTAGAGAAGGAGATGTGGTAGTAGTGAAGACCCCAGGATAAGGAGAGTTTCCATGGCTGTTTTCACTGGATAAGTGCTAAAGACCATATTGGACACATTAAGCAAGAAAAATGTGAAAGACTTGGGTGAAAACTGGATTTGGTGATCTAGAGAAGAGTGGAGATCAGAAATGTGTAAGCCTGAATGTCAGAAAAAAAAATGATGGTGTTGTTCACACTAAATGAACAAATCATTTTGGAAAGGAGTGGAGATCAAGAGCTTGATTTTGACCACTTTGAGATGATGGCCTAGACTTCTGCAAGGTTCTGCCAAAGATGCACTCTAGAGTTTTAATTTGGACAGAAGGAACAAACTCTTTCCATCAGAGCCTTTATAAAGGTGCTTATTATTTCTGTATTTGAGAAGCACAGGTAGGGAGTTGAAGATAGGGAATACTGTAGAAGAAAACTTGCAGCCTCTGCCACCCATCCTCAGAGGCTGGAGTGAGGGGAAAAGGCCCTTCAGAGGGTGGCAATGGAAAAAGCATTACAAACAGTGGAAGAAGAACCAGGACAAAGAAATATCAGAGGCAAAGACATCAACAAGGTGGAAAAGATGAAGATAGAGATCACTAGGCACTTTTGCCAGAAAACTTTCAGGCTGAGCCTAAGGGCAACTTGATCAAAGGAAGTGGAGGATGTCGTGGGAGGGAAAAAAAGAAAATAAAAAAGGTAAAGTGGAGACAGTGAGCATCATTTTTGGTCAGCTGGATGGTATAAGGAAGCGTTGGGCAGCAGCTGGAGAGACAAGTAGGGTTAAGGATGGGGGTTAGTGTTTTTTAAGGGGTTACTAACAAAAGCTTATGCACTGAACTCTGACTTGTATGCAAGGAGAGCTTATCTAAACCAACCAATTAAGTAAAAATGGATTAAAGGTTTCAGGAACTGATTGTACAGATGAGGAAGGTAGATAGCAGGTCATTTATGCAAAGAAGAAACAAGAGAAAGCTTAAAATAGACATTTGGGAAACTATAGCATTTTTCTTACTGCTTTACTGTCCTGCTCTTGCTCTTTAAAACAAACAAACAAAAAGATATAGTAAGAATTAATTTTTTTCTGGCTAAACAAGTGAATTTTTAATCAAGAAGGTCAAAGTACCTGGGATGTGTGTTTCCAGTGTGTGTGCACCGGGTAAGCTTTGCGGTTTTCCATGACCAATAGCTACAGCTGTGTATCTGATACCTTCACCCAGTGGGGCAGAGGGAAGACAAGACATGTATTCTTACCTTTAAATAAATATGGAAGTGTAGTTGGTGTGCACCTGACAATGAATGTTTGAAGTTGACTAAACCTGCTTTTTCTAAACTTTTATGAAGCAGAAAATGCTGAGAATGGAGGCTGGTTAAGCTGTGTTCTATTGAACAGATGAAAGTCACAGAGAGGAAAAGTGTTTAGTAATTGCTCAGCTCCTGTGGAAGGAGGTTTCCGCTAGGCAGCTGCTCCTGTGGGCTCTGACGGTCCTCGGCTTCTGCGGGAGGTGGTAACAGCAGGAAGCCTTTCGTGCTTTTCACAGCAGAGAGCTCCTTGGAGCAGGGGACTGTGCCTTGGGCTGGGCAGGGTGCCCAGGTGACCTGTACCGCAGTGCCTGTCGCAGGGAGAGCCTCACTGCTCTCCCTCTAGCACCGACCAGCAGAAGGGAGCACGTTTCCTCACACAGAGCACCCGATGCTTCTGGAAACATCTGGCAAAACATCTTGTGAAGTGTTGAGAGTCTGTGCTACTTCCATTGCGCAGATGCCTAGCTGAGCAAGAAAGCAATTCCTTTTGTAACAAGAGTGCATAGGCTTTGTTTACATTACCAAAGTAATATGTAAATCTGCTACATCTGCAGGCAGTGAGCATAGTATTTTAACTGCAATGACAGTCAGCAGTCCTCAGGCCCATGCACCAGCAGAGAGTAACTGAGACAGATGATCTGCCCCTGAAACTCCGGTGGAAAGATGCACCATTTCAGCAGCAGGCAGTAGGTGCGCTAGGACTTGTTCTGCAGGACAGCACGCTCTTATGCCTCCCTCTCAGGAACTGAAATCCTTTTCTTCGACCTTTCTGGGCCACAACTGGGATGTGATTTCTATGGGAGATTTTGACTGTAGATCTATCTGTCACATGCAAGGGATGCTCCATGTTCCTTGGTTTTGGAAATATAGTAGCACTTGGTCCAATGCAACGCCCTAATCCCATTGTTTTCATCCCTTGTATTTGGGAACAAATGCAAACATATATAGCTCACATATATGTATATATAGGTCACATATGTATATATAGGTCACAGTGGGCCACATAACCTAATTATGAGTTTGTATGTTTCCCAAAATCAGTACTGAAATGCTGATTTAGTCTGGCCCAATGGTTTTAAGGAGTGAAAAGAAACCTTGTTCCTGAGATCAGTCTGACTGATGCAATTAGACACTTCATCTCGGTTCCAGGGAAAGGAGGCATTTGAAGCTCTCACCTGGGTCAAAATGCAGCCTTCAGTCACACAGTTAATGTTAATATACTTTTATAAACTCTAAGATGGATTTACTGAGTTTTGATTTCATAAAATCCTATAATCATTTAGGTTGCAAGGAACCTTGGGAAAGCATATAGTCCAACCTGATGCACAAAGCAGAATCAGCACCAAATGTAACCAGGTTGCTCAAGGCTTTGTCTAGTCCAGTACTGAAAACCTCCTAGGAGAGAGACTTCACAGACTTTCTGGGAAACCACGCCGGTGCTTAAATATACTCAGTGAAATAATTTCTTCCATACATCTAGTCAGAATATCCTCTCTTCCAATTCATGACCAGACATCTCCTTAAACAGTCTGGCTCCAGCTTCTGAGTAACCTTCCCGTAGGTACAGGCAGGCTGCGGTTAGGTGCCTGAAAGTTGCCCCTTCTCCTGGCTGAGCAAGCCCAGGTCCCTCAGCCCCTCCTCACAGGTCATGTCCCCTGACCACCTTGGTGACCTCCAGTGGATTTGAACAAATCTATCAACATCGTCTCGGCCATGGAGGGCAAATATAGTATTGCAGGCACAGCCTAATGCATGGTGAGTAATCAAGGACCTCTCCTGGTTTCCACCACCCTTCAAAGATGACAGAGAATGGCCTCACACTGACACCAGCTGGTCCCTCTGCACCCTCACATGCAGCCCACCAGCCCCATGGACTTCTGCAGGTCAAGACTTCTCAAGGGATCCCTGACTCAACCTTTCCTCTCCTCCTTGGACCTTGTTTGTGGACAGAAGGGCCTGGCAGACATTCTCGGTACAGACCAAGGCAAAGAAGGTATTGAACACCTCAACTTTGTCTATGTCTAGATCACTCACCTCACTCAGCTGCAGGCCCACATTTTCCCTGTTTTTCTTTTACTGTGAAGGTAGGAGAAGAAACTTTTCCTACAGACTCTGACACCCTCTGCTAGTCTCAATTCAAGCTGAGCTTGAGGCTTCCTAACACCGTCCCTGTATTGTGGGCCTGTATTTTTTTCTATACCTCATTTTTACCTTGTCTCCACTTTCATCTGCTGTACATATCATCTTTTTGGCACTGCAGCTCAGTCATGGGGTCCCTGCTTCGCCAGGCTGGTCTTCTGATACAGCTACTTGTTCTTCTGTATTAGTATGGGCCACTCCTGTGCTCAGAGGAGGCTGCTGCTGAAGACCTGCCAGCTCTTCTGGGCTCTGTCACCTTCACAACTGACTCCCTGTTGTGTTTAAGGCTAAAGTAGCCCAGGTTGTTGTTATAAGTCCAGTCGCATTCAGTGCACTGAACTATCATGATTACAGATGCACAAATAACGTGATACAGTCTAGTCGCGTTCCATGAACTACCACGGCCGCACTTAAAGGGTTTGGTCACGTTCAATGAGAACTATCACGGCTAGATTAATGAATAGTGCGGTTTATTAAAAGCAGCAGATACACAGGTTCTTCGGATTGCCAGTGATAAATTCACTGTCTGCAAAGCACGTGCAAATACCAAGACTATGAGTAATACCGCTTGGCTATAAACACATTAAAAGATGTAAAGCGACTCTATAGAGATTTCTAAGTTGTGTGCCGAGGCACTTGGTGTGACCAAATGTTTGAATCTTACCCAAAGGCGTCCCGATGGGGGGGAAGAGAGGCTCAGCCCGTCGACTGATCCCAGAAGTCAGAGGGGCACACGATGATGGTGTCTTCCCTAACATCCTCTCTCTCTTAAGCTATTTTTATATTATTTTTTACCTTTCAGGTGGAGTTTGAGTGACTCTAGTCATACATACCTTTGTTACAATTGGTGCAAAACTTTCTCTCTTTGCTTTTAAGGGTATAAACTAGAAAAATTCAAAGTGCAAGCTCAGTGAGGGGTGGTCACACCTTGGAGGTGGGTAACTTTTGGGATGGAGGTGTGTTTTGGTATTATAACGATATTATAATGAGCAAAGTTCACGAAAAGGACAGCATTTTGTCAAAGACATGACAGACCGTTGGCCCAGGGTAGCAAATATGCAGCTTATCGGTTCCATGGTACCTTCAAGTTCCCATATTATCACAGAGCCTGGCCGCGGTGTCTCTGCTCCGCTCCACCCTCCGTGCAGTTCCTCTTAGAGTCGGCACACCAAGTTCCCCTGGTGTTGCTAATGTCTAAGGTTACAGGCCTAGGGAACTCCCGTGGAATGGATTCCTTGCATGCCAGCCGCACTCCACCCTGGAAGCTTCTTCAATGCTGTACCTTTCTTTAAAATGTGAATATAAGTTTAATTTCTAGGTCACCTCCAGCAATTATTCCACACTCCCACTGGATCCAACTTAGCCAAAGACCTGTGGTGGATGCTGTTTTTCACAACATAAATTTTGGTTCTTTTCTGTTTTTTTTAAATTCAAAGATTCATTTCAGTTGCAAAAAAAAAAAAAAGATGCGGAAGGAGTTTCAGAGGAGTCAAAACATACTTGACTGATAAATTCAAAACAAAATGTTCCATAAAAAAGAAAAGTTCTTTTTCCTGTTTAGTGGTGTGAACACATGATTTTTGTTTTCATTTTTGCTGAGGGAACCAGAACATATTTCATTTAGGATTGGCATAGAGTAGACATTTTTATTTGGCCATTATCCTCTTTGGCCAGGTTTGTTTGCTTGATAATTTCAAAGTGATTTGAGTTCTGAAACTCTGCAAGTCAGGCTGCTTTGTCTGTGGCTCAGCTTCGCCTTTTGCTGCTTTCTGAAAATCTGGAAATGTGTTTTTGATAGAGAGGGGATCAGCTCCAAATCATAAAACTAAATAACCCTTCAAACTTTAGGGAATTCAAACTGCCAACCAGACTTCAATCCCGAGTTTGGTAAATGTCAACACCGTTCCTTGGGCAGTGAAGCGGCGTGAAGAAAGAAGTGTTAAATAGGATGGGGGACTGCCTTAATTACTTGAGATGGGGAGCTGTCTTAATTACTTGAACAGGATTTTTTTTTTTTTTCCAGGAGCTATTTAATTCAGGAACACTTGGTTATTTCATATCTTGTGACACTGCTTAGCCTTCTAATCTGGTACTTTGGTCAGATGGAGAGAAGCAAAAAGACAGCTGTTGAATAAACAACATAGATGTTATTATGTGACTGCAAAAATGCCAGAAAGTTGTCCCATTTGCACTCATAATTTATAAGTAATCTAGAAATATGCTTTGAGGCAGTGAATTCATCTAAAAAGAATTACCAGTTCAAAGTGTATTAGTGCAGGGCTGCTGAATATGGCTTGGCATTAAGGGTTTCTTCATCAGCATTAATTGAATTGAATTACCTGCAGTGAAATATGAGCCCTTTGAGGAAAACCAATTCTTGTCCTGCTGACTTTAGAAGCATAAAAACGAGGGGGGGGAAGGGAAAAAGAAACCCAGAGGCAATGTTCAGACAGGCTTTGTTTTAAGGCAGAATATAGAGTTTGAACAACCTGTAGGTATGACGTCGCTGTCAGGGAGTGGTGAGACGGGGCAGCCTTTGGGCTGGAAGGGGGTTTTTGCTGTCAGACCTCCTGGGCGAAGAGCAAAGCCCCAGCCAGGGCATGACATTGTGGAGCAGCAGTCAGGTCGGGCACAGAGCCCCATCCTCAGGCAGAAGGGCCAGCGGGGACTGGGGACCGGCGGGGTCAGCGGGATGACTCGCACCCCATGAACAACCTCCGCATGCAAGGGGAGAGCAGGGCAAGGCACGGCAACCCGAGCTGGGGGGCAGAGCAGTGAGAGAATATGGAAGGGCATCAGGATGGTGCAGGCACAGTGCTTTGGGAGGGTGAGGGTGCCCACAAATTCAGCGTTACCCACTGCCTGGAATAAGGGACATTGCTGAGACAGGGTGGCTCTGTGGATCAGCATTTGCAGTCCTCCCTGTTTGCAACTAACATTATGAAGCTTGTGTAATTTACGTGGAACCAGTAACTTGATGTTTTGAAGCTGGATCTGCTGTACATACAAACAGTGTCTTCAAAAATATCCCCCTTTATATCCTCCCAAATATCCTGGCTTTGTTTTGGTTTTTTTCTATGAGTAAAATCTTAGAGTCTGTATTTGTTGCTCATCTTTACTACAGTGCTTTATCGATGAATAGAAACAAACCCCAAACACCAGGGTTCTGGTGCCTCTTGATTACCATTTGAGAAAGCTGAGGGCATGAACTGTGCTACTGGTGTATGAAGATTGAAAAGATGAGAAGGAAATAGCCTTTCTAATAAATTAACGTTACCATAGTAGCAGTTGTAAAAATGGCTGGGGTGACCTGAGTAATAAGTTTTCACTCCATCTCCAGCCAGCATATAACCTTTCAGCAAACAGTTTAGATATTGCTAAACAAAGATACTGGGTATGAATAGATCCAACTTACTTAGAAGAAATATCTCTGTGGATAGAGCTCCACCTCGCTACCTGCTTATCACTTGCTTTGTATTGACACGAGGGCAGGGCACACAGCTTGAATAACCCTGCTGGAGTGACACTTGAGAGCCACTCTATCGCCCTCTTCTCTTGAACTGTTTTAGCTGAGCAGGAGCAGTGGATGAATGTGCCAGTGTGCTCCTGGGCATGCCCAGCTCCAGCGCCTTCTGACCACCCTTGGCAGCCACTGCGGTTTACTGCAATGTTATGTGGCTAGATATGCTTTTAATCTAAGAGTATGATTGCTATCTTTTAACTAAATATTTTTATTACCCCAGACCTTTTTTGCACTGTAAAAGTCTGACGCTCTGTGCATGAAATGCATCTTTTCAGGAAAGCCACCAGCCTTTTCTGACATGCATGTTCATATGTTACTGACAGGAATTTCATTACCTGTGTGTCAGTTCATGCTAACTTACGCTGTTGTGCAGCTGAGTGTCTTATTTCATAATGCCACATATAGGGTCAGTTAGTTCTGACCACCTGATGTTGTCAGAACATCTTGAGGCTTATGAATAATGACGTCAGATCTTGTGCACTTATTGGTCAGTGCAGAAAACCCTGTGAGACTTTTTACTTCCAAATGACACTGTGGCATTAAATGGCTGGCAGAAGTGAAGGCAGGCTGTAGAATGGAGGTTGTGAAAAAATCATTAAATAAGATTGATAGTTGCCTGCTACATGAAATTCAATAGGTAACGTTCATTGATGTAATTCCTCTCCATTTCCTGAAATTTTCACATTGAATATTGCAATTAAACCACATAGTCAAAAGTCTTCACTCCTACCAAAAATACCATTCCATGAAGCTTCACCATACTAACTGTATATCAGATGTCATCTTTTCTGTCCATAACTTCCCCTTTTTCATCTTTGAAAAACTACCTAAAAAATGATACATTCTGGCTCTTAGGAATTCCTGTTTGAAGTACTGAATAGTAGCTGTTAGACGGGTATTGTGAATGTGAAAGAAATGGCTCTGTAAGTCCAGAGATAAACAACAGGAGACAAATTTGCCCTACAAACACAATATTATTTTGAAATGAATGTCCATTAACCTATGGTTAGGTGAAATTACATTTAAAGTGTTTGTCTTACTAAAGAGCGTTGCTAAAGAGGCCAGCTTGGTGGTAGCTGAGCACCCTAAGTGTTTCTTCATATATCACAGTTAGTTAATTGGAAATGGTTTGGTTATTGCAGGGCACACTTACAAGTACAGTGGCTTGGGAGCATTAATTTATTTGCTTGTTTTACATCTGAAAAACAGTTTCCCAGGGAACCAAGTACTGTGTGGAGCAAAAAAAAAAAAAGAGAGGAGCCCAGAGCCCGGCACAGAGCAGTGATGGGCTCCCGTTGGAAGTGGAGCAGGCTGCACTCCTGTTGTAAGACCCATTGTAAGATCCTGTTTTCAGCTATTTGTAACTCTGTTGAACTAGAATAACTTATGTGGAATTTTTTTCAAGTAGTGTATTTGGAATATCCCATATTTTGGATTTGGAGTGGTGTGGACATAAACAGTGAAACGTAGGAACCTCTGGGTTAAGTGACGCTGGGGCCATGACTCTTGGACATACACCAGCAATTCCTCTTCCTCACAACTTGAGGTAATCTGGATCTTGCCCTGTATGCCTTGAGGGTGCACCCCTCTTTCAAAATTGTGCCTCTGCAAGTGCTATGACAGTGGGATGTTTGATTATCCAGCTGCGGTTACCTAAAAAGCAACTGGGGTGCAATTTCTCCTCAACAAACAGGGGAACTGATGCATGAGGGAAGCTTTTTTTCTGACAGTTAGAAATAGTGGGTAGAACTATGTATGATCTGTAATGACACCAAAAATGTTTTCAAGTTATGACAGTAATGACACCAGAAAACTTAATCCAGGCTTACGTTTTGTTGAAATCACACATTTTTGACTAACAGTTATGTTCCTACTACGACTGTTTTTCTTAAAAACTAGAGGACACAGAAACTAATCTTGTGCATTTGCTGTTTAGATTTTTTGAAAATAACAACCCTTGTTCTCTGGTCTCTCTTCTCTGTCACCATTTTATCTTGATTTTGCCTCCTTTTTAGCTTGAATTCTTCTATCACACCAAGGTGGAGCTGAGAAGGTGGGATTAAGCCCATTCATTGAGGCCTGTTTGCTGGTACTCAACGTGGGGTAGGAAAAATAACTTCGCCATCTGATTAATTTTCATAGACCCTACTTCACTTGCTGGCTGAAACGAGCCAGCAGCAGGGACTTCACAACTTTCTTCAAACCTAAACTTCCAAATATCCTGTGATAGGTATTTAGCCTTTTCATCCAGCCCCACGTGGTATTTAAAGGTCAACAGAATAGACTCTCCATGTGAGAAAGGATTCAACTTTGTCACCGCTTTGGCTCTGGCAGTTCCCTCTCTGTCAGGTGCGATGCTCTCTTTGCTCTGTAGGTTGTGTGCAGACTATGGGGATACACACTGGAGAACTTCTTTGTCGCACATGGGAAGCTGTGACCATGGGGCACTGGGTCTGTGCGAGCAATGACCTTCAGCAGATCAATCTCAGAAAGAGGCTCAAGTTGAAATTCTGGTAGAATAATTCCCATGTCTACTGTCTGAGCCTTGAAAAGTTTTAGTTTGTTTGAGATGGGCAATACTAATCTGATCGAAGATCACCAAGGAAAAAAAAGAAGCAAATATTGTTCTGTTCTACAAGGTGTCTTTCAGCAGTTTTTCCAACAAAACGTGATAAATTTCCTAAGAGCCTATATTCAAGGAAGAGAATATTTCTATTGGCAATACACCATAGTATTGTTTGAACTAAGAGGTTTGTGAAAAAGGGAGTCAGTAAGTATTAAAAAACTCATTCCATGAGCTTGTTTTTTTGTTTGTTTCTTCCTTCAGGAAAAAAATGTCTGACACGCGCTAACACAACTTTAACCGCGACTTGTATATTTTCAGGGATTAAGCATCTGAAGAGTCAGAGTGAGTCAGCGTTTCCAGAAGAAGAAGAGGGAGTTAGTGAAAGGGAAGAGGAGTGGGGCCATTAAAGAGCGCCGAGCTGCCTCGAGCCCCGTCACAGAGAGTAACTGAACTGCGCAGCCACGTGTGCGTCAGACCATTCGCCACTGCTTGTGTCCCCGCACCGCAGCGCTCGGCGTGCCGGCGGTGCCGGGGCTCCCTGGGGAGCTCCCTTGGCTGGGTTTTACAGTCACCTGCAAATTTCTTCTGTGATCCTTATACCCAAAGATAAAACAGCTATTTTAAAGTCATTTTTTCTTTCATTTCTATGACTTACTTAGAAATGTAATTTGCAAATGTGGTAGCCACCTGACATCAGTACTGCCAGAGCTTAACTACTGCGTGTGAGCTGTACTCTAAGACCTGTTGTAAATAAAACTGATTTAAAAGCTACAAAATAAATAATATGTTCATTTAGACAAGATTGTGTATTGTACAGTGGGTTTGTCTAATGTGCAGTTCATAGAAAGTAATCCTATCAGTTGAGGGCAGCTTTTACCAGTATTGTTAGAGTTACTTGCAGTAATGTAGATAAAAACAAAATAAGCAGAGGTGACTCTTAGCCTAGTGAAGAAGGATGCAAAGACATTTTTCCCTGTGTTCCCTGGATATGCAACGCTTAAAGTACTTGTCTTGCTTTTGGTCTGAGGCTGCCTAGCCACATCAGCCAAAACGATTTCTCTTTACACAAGATCATAGAATCATAGAATCTCCAGAGCTGGAAGGGACCCACAAGGATCATCTGGAGGCATTAGAAAAAGTTTCAGTTTGGGGATCAGACGAAACACAGGAGTGTGCAAGACACATGAGCAGGGTCCCACAGTGAGCAGTGGGAAATGCCAATATTCACCTTCATCACCTGCGGCAAGTACAGGGTACAGCCTTCCCTGAGAAAAAGGGCCAGATTATTCTGCATTTGTCACAGTTTCAACCAGTTAATGGCAGTATATCAAGCTGCAGTGCTTTAGCATGTGTCTGTGCCCTAGGATTTTTGGTTCAAGTTTGGCATGGTTCATACTAACATTTTTATTTGTTAGACCATGCAAACTCTGTGGCATAAAATGAAATAAAGTGGAGAAGGAAAACCATGTTTCTTCAAAGTCACACTTGACAGATCATTTCCCTTTTTATCAATGGCCAATTTTTAAACCAATTCACTGTCATTTTGTATTAACTGTTTGCCTTTGATACAAAGTTTTACCCTAGGTTTATCTTTCCACTGCTTTAAGTCTCTTTTAAAGGGCTGAGCTAGCAGGAAAAAAAAAAAAAAAAAAAAAGGAGATGAAGTGTATGAAAACACAGAGCCTTTTGTCCATGCCTTGCATGGTGGTTTCACTCTCAATCTGAGCTCTTCCATGAAGACCTGCTGAGAACAGGCTCTGTCAACAAGTGCTTCTTTATTTTGGGGAGCCATCTTTTTGCCCTCCATCTGTATCTGTGTATCTGTCCTCTTTGTTGCCAGTTTCTGTAGAAACACTGCAAACAGGATCCATGACTCCCGCTCAGCATGGGTGTGCAAGACAGACTAAAAGAAGGACTCTTCAGTTGTACAGAAGCAGCTACGGAACTTGGGGGACTGAGGGCTTTTTATGCCACAAACAACAAAAAGAAGGAAGTGACTCTTCAGAAAACATTTGAATGGACCAAAGTTGAGACTGGAACAGTAGCAAGAAGAGCTGGGCTCTGGTCCCAGCTTTGCCACAGCTTTGCTTTCACACAGTACCAGGCTCTTCACGTAGTCGCTCGTTGTCATGGTACTCCCAGTTGTAAAACAGTCATCAATGTTTAACCTCGCACCATCTATCTCTGTTGCTAGCTAATAAAGCGCTTTTGGTATTAATGGCTTTTTGCTGATTATTAGTACCCGTAGGCTTCAGATGAGGACTGTGTAGGACTTACGGGTAAATGAAAAAATGTGCATGAATTATAATACTTAATACCAAGACAAGGTATCGAACACTTTGGAATCTCAACATTTCAAAGGAAACACAAAACACCTGATAAGAGCTTGGAGAATTCATCACTGAACACCCAGTTTCAGGATGACTGTTGGACTTGAGGATGATTATACTTTATGAATAATAGGAAAAAATAAAAAACAGATTTAGTTTGAACTGGATCTGAGTATTTCCAGTATTGTTACTGCAGCAACGAGAGGACAACAATTCTGTTTTACAGCCGTGATCTGGATGAAACATCAAGGTCTGATAAGAGCCTCAGATAGACACACCAGTATTTAGATGTGTCTCTAAATCCAGGTCTTATCATCTCCCCATCTCTAAGTATTCCAGCTGTGTTTTATAATTTTAAAAGCCTGTTTCTTTCTCTCTTTCTTGACCCGAGGTTATGCAAGCAGCATGTCTGAGTACAGGAACAGACCACTCCTTTCTGACAAAGGGACAGGACTTGTTGCAGAGATTTTACTATAGATCCGCCCTGACATCATTTGCTGGTGGGACCTCATCTGAAGAACACAGTGAGGATGCACATTTTTTTACACATTGGACATTTTTCACTTAAAAAGATAAGCAAATCCTGTTTGTCTTATCTTCCACTCATAAGGCATACAGCAAGTGGAGCTATAAGGAAAGAATCAGCATAACAACAGAGCCCAGAAAAAAAGTGCTTGTCATGAAGCAGAGCTGAAACACTGCAGTGGATTGTCAGTGAACCCCATGATAGAAATGTCTAGGTATGGGGAAATCAGAGAGGAAGGTCAGGAAAGGCAGTCTGCTTACTAAACTAGGTCTCTTCCGGGTTTTGGTGCAGCCTCTGACATTTAAAAACAGCAGCCCTAAATAGAGAGCCTCTCATATGCTTTGGCGTGTAATTGAAAGCTCTGGTTGTCTCACAGCGTGGTGAGCTCCATATAGGTACACTTGAACGATGTAGATCTCTTTGTGGGAGTCAGTGGTCAATCATTGTTGCTCAACGTGCTTACGTCACCAAAGCATGGATTAAAACCAAAAAAATCCATTAATTTTGTCTTTTGTTTCAGTGCAAATGAATCGATAGGGAATTGAGAAAGTAGATAAAAAGTTAGCAAACACCCAGTGTGTCAAAGAAAATGCCAATATGAAAATACGTTAAAGGAAAATTGCGATGACATGTTCCCTGTTTGAGCTGTCTCCTCTCACAATACCTGCTCCTGCTAGGGGGGTACTTACAGGTTTGGTGGGACCAGGACTTTTAGAGGTGGATTGTATTAGTTCATTTTCCACAAACAGGCTGATGGAAAAAGAAAGCAGAGAAACCCCACCCAGGCAAGTAATAAACATAGTTCTTTCCTAATGAGCAACTCTGATTTGTGTCTTTTTCGCCTTCCCGCCTCCATGTTCTTAAACGTACTGCCTTTCTATGCTGTGGTATGGTTGCTGTTGTTCTTGCTTTCAAGGTATTGCAGGAAATGTTACTTGCAGAATTGAAAGGAAGCTGTCTCCTCGGACTGATCTCAGCCTTTTCCCAGTATCCCTTAACTCATTAATGTACAGTGGTTTAAAGGCATTTTGTTATTGCATTTTACAGCCTTGTTTCTTTTTCTTATGCTATACTTGTTATTCCATGACAGGTTCTTCCCTTCAGAGAGATTTATTGAGACATTGTGCTAATAAGTTATTTGGAAAAATTCCACGGCTTGACTTACAGGATGGTATATGTTGTTTATTCTCCAGGTGCAAAACCAGATAATACTTAAATAGATACAAAGTAAGAGCCAAGATTTGCTCCTTTCTAAAGCATAATTTCCACTGAAGTCAGAGAATTTTCACTTAAGAGTGGCCACAGGTTTTGGCCAGCAGCATACTTTCTTTTAGGTAAACAAGATATGTAGTGTACAGGAGAGCTTCTCTTATCCTGCTCTCAATTTAATTACTGAATTCAATGCTGTTGAAAACTACCCCGCTGTCTTCTCATAATATCTCTATTTGTCCCCAGTAATGTAAACTAAAAAATCACCATTAGTTCTTGCACCACTGGTGTTACTGAACCAAAACTATCGCATCCAACAACATTGTGTCGACTCTGACGTGGGGCCGCAGGCAGAGGTCCTGCTGCCCGTGCTTGGGCCAGGGACTCCCACGGTGTCCGGGGCCCAGGCCAGTAAGTAGGGAAGGGACTTCCAGTCCGCCTGCACTTCATCTAACAGACTACAATACCAAGGGCCAGGTCAGTGGCAGCTTTTGCGCTTTAAAAAACGTATTTGTTGTATTCCACAAGGCTAACTGTTGGGTTGCTGTCCGAGCTCTCTCCAGAGCTGGTCTGGGTAGGCTGCAGTGCTGCGGGTGGTTGGGCAGGGACATAAGTGGGGCTCCTGCAGGCTGCGGGGCTGCTTTTGTACGCACCTAGCAGCTGGCACCGTACAATGGAATGGCCCTAGCTCAGTGCAGGGTGCCCCCCTCATTTTCTTTCTCTTACAGATTGAGACACAGGGTTTTTTACGAGGGACCTTATTCCTGCAGTACATAAGGCTTCATCTATCCCCTAGCCCCGAGGGTAAAATGTAAGGGCATATTTAAAACATGCTGTCCCTAAAGCTCCCCTTTCTTCCTCTCCTGTGGCATTCATGTTGGTGCTCAGGCCCACAGCTGTTATCTTTTTCTAGTTTTTCTTTTTTTTTCTTTAGCAGCTCAGAGCAATGGTGAGTTGCAGTAAGAGTTTCAGTTGTTCTGTTGGTTCCTGACATGTACAATTACATTTGACCTTTTCACGCAGAGCGTTATACTTGGCAACAAAATGGATGCTAAATATCTCCTGTGCTTTGCTGTATTCCCTCCTTTATCCTCCAGTGAGGAGAGCAGCACTTTGGGCAAATCTCAAGCAAGATATTTGTGCGCCCTCTACTAAACCTCAGGCCACTTGGTAACATGCTACCAATTTCCACTTACAGCAAAGTGGCTGATGGAGTTTATACAAGCCCAATGTCTACAGAAGGGGGATTTCTGTTATAGGGTTTTTTGAGGGGGTTTTGGGTTTGGTTTTTTTATTAAATGATCTGGGCTTTTTAGGGCTGAAAGAATATTTTGTGCCACTGTTAGGCCAAACATACCCTGCTTCAGTTTTGTAATGATTCATTTGCTTAGTATATACTGACCCTTAGTGGTAAGCTGAGATTTGAATTGCATGGCCAAGTTTCTAAATTTTGCTTTTCTCTTTCATCCAACTGTTCAGAAAATGGCATGAATATTTGCTGTGCATCAGGGTAGTCTATGTAAATAGCCCCCATTGTCTTCATCAGACATAATAGGCATGTTAAAATAATGATGACAGGTGTTATTAGCTCTTCTGAAGGGAGGGCTGTGGGAAGCCGGGGTGTCGAAAGGTTATTCCAAAATGCAAAACAAAAACGTTGGCATTGAGAAGCAATACTCTCCACATAATGAGAAACAAATAAGAACTCAGTATCTGGCACTAACGAACACCTCAAGCTAACTGTGAAACGAGTATTAATTAGGTTTCCAAAATAGCATCTTTCTGAAAAGCAGCTGAGGTGTAATATTGCTCCTTATTAATCAAAGCAATGGGACAATGTGAACTCTGCAAAAAATAAATGGTTTGCAGATGGCTGTGTGCATCTTTAATAACGACAGAAGAACACAAGTTACAGCTTTAAATGCCAGAGAGCCTTTCTGCATCTTTGCCTTTTCAGAGAGCGATATTTGCAGTTTTCAAGGCAGTGAGGAAAGTGTGTTGGTTTCTTATTACATTTTCCCTGCAGCATAAATTCTGTTGATGTGCTTCCCTAATCATGCTAATTATACTGCCATATGTTGCTCTCATCTTTCTTTTTCTCTCCTAATGGGACATAGATTCTCTCTTTCGAATATGTCATTTGTTTATTACATTTATCAAGGGTTTTAACATTATATGGGACTTTTAATTGCTTTTTTAAACACTCAGCAGATTGAATGTTAAAAACAGACATGAAGGTCAATTATAAATAATATTTAAATTGCTCATGCCATCTTTATTCTCTAATTTACTGGAAATATCAACTCTGTAGTCCCGCTCCTGTACCTACTATTTACTTGAGAACACACACATGTCCCTCAGTACTACTCTGGCTGCAGTCATAGTTCTGCCCTACGGCCAACCACCTTGTGACTAATAGAGTAGAGGTCTTTCTCAGACAGGAATGCTAAAATAAAGATGCATCATGCATCATATTACCATGCTTGACACAAATATGCTGCCATTCATACCAGTTGCGAACTACTGGAGCACCCCAAACAATAAAGGTGAATGTTCATTTCTGACTGGAAACAAAAACACAGTTCTCTCTCAAAGGAGAGAAGTCTCAACGAAAAAAAAGCACAATTTCAATAAAAGAATTTAAGACGGCTTAAAGTTGTGTACTGCTTTGTAGAGTCATTAGACCCTCAGAGTACCCTCCACTGCAGAAAACGATCAGTAAACCAGCTGAATACAGAGAAAGCAAGAGACAACCAATTACTATCCAATTATTAAATTAATTCCTGGTATAATGACACCAGTTCTCTTGGCTTTCATGGGATTGCATCATAGGTGAATTTGACCCTTTGGCTCATTGAATTTGGATGAAGATAATCATATCAGGCTTTATACAAATAAATAGCAAATACTGTCATGTTATTTGGCGTTTGTTCATGGTATTACGATACAAGTCCCAAAGCCTTACTCTAATGAATGTCCTTCTTGCAGGTTCGGTGTGTTGCTTCTAAGTGCATCAGCATTAGGCCCTATGTGATGGTGAGATAGCTTTATAACTACAGTCCAAACAAAAGTGAAAAAACATCTATGCTGCTTAACCATGTTCCAGCTCAAGGCCAAAATTGTACCTATCATTTTGATTTTGACTACCTTATTTATGTTTAATTTTATATTACTTCAGGTTTGTAATAATGATCTATACAGGATGTTACAAATGCATAAAACTCATCAGCTTTAAAGTTCATATATTATGTAATTTGTCAGAAAAGCATATTTGGTTAAGATATTATCTATTCAAGCTCAGCTAATGGAAAGTGTTCCAACAGTTCTCCACAAAAGAGCTAAAGCAAAGGACTTGCCTAAGCACAAGGGAAGTATTTTGCAGCAAAGTTCAGCCCAAACCAGTTAAAAATCCAGTTTTTGTAAGAGATTTTTCACATTCATAACTTTCTGGTTATGACTTGCTTCTTTGTTCCCATGGGACTACTTAGACATTCACAGTTTGATAAAACTTCTGAATGTTTGTCCTGGGACATGGAAAAGGGGTCTCTGGAGACCCATATAAATAATTAAATGACCAGGAAAGTAAAATTGTCCCAGGGAAGTGACCTCAATGTTTTCATAGCATGTTTGACAGAGGACACTTTCTTTTCCTCAAAGTATTAAACGCCATTTCCACTCATTTTTCCGTACCAGTTTTCAGGGATGTGATTTTTCAAAGAATGATTTAAAAGTGGATGCACTCCCCTCTCAGACAAATCTGTGTCTGCTAAACCTCTGTAAATTTAAATCTCTCGAAGTTGCTGTTGAAGAACGTTAGTCGTACTTACTTTTTTCCCTTTCTCATGGAATAACTGTATAGTCTGTTAAAAATACACATTTTAGATGCTTACCACTGGGGATCTTGATTTATTTGTTAATTTGAAGTTATTTTGGTCACAGTAGTGGCTTGTTTGACTTCTGGCGTCTATACAACAGCAGGTTCTTTGCACATGTAACTGGGATAGCATCTGGGAAAAAGGAACTGCAAAGAATGTGATATAAAGTAGTTGTCTTGATTTATTTCCATCATGTACCTTGTTAGGATTTGATACACGTCTAGGTCAATGGGATTCTTTCCACTGATTTCCAATTTGAGTAGGAAGGGGCCCTGTTTACTCTCTGCTCCACTGAACTCGGCTGACTAAATTTACACCATGACATGGAGGTGCCTCTGAAAGTCGTACCCTTCCTGAAGAATTGTTGCTAACATGAACAGTCCCAGTGACTCCATCAATACGAACCCATGGTAAGAACTTTTTGGGGTGAAAAAATGTTCTGTGGGTTATGGTTTTCTTCACGTGAGGGCTATTTTAGCAGTAAAGGCTAAGAAGGCAGAACTTGCTTAAAGAAATTGTTTTCAAGAGTGCTATGAGGATGCCAGTGAGTTTGCATGGCAAACCAGCACAGTTATGGAAAAAGTGTGGAGTCACAAGCAGGTGAAAAGTTTGGAAACAACCATTTATGCTCTGTCACTTTTCAAAGACAACCATATGCAAATGAGCAAACACGCTTCAGGAACGCAAATTTGTAACTAACACTCAGGAGCTTCACAATCCTTGCCCTCAAATCAAATTTATTTGGGAATATCATCATAGGAAATACAGACAAATACAGCAGAATAAAAACACACAGTTGTAGATTGCCTTGTTGAAAATTAAATAAAAAAATACTGGCTAGATCATAACCCATAACAATATTACATAATATATCTGTCAGATATCTCAAGATAAAAGTACAAAATAAAACTCTTGAGGGCTAACCTACAGCTACAGCTCCTCAGTGTGCTCAATGCAGGGGTACATGCCCATAATGCTGTGGGAGAGATGCATATACAAACACCATTTCTTATGGCCCCATGCAGTGTTTTGGTAGCGCAGCCTTACGGGTTTCGGAGAGAAACTATTGTTCAGGGAGAGGCGCTCTCAAGAAGCGAATTTCACCCAAGGTCAAAGCCTTAACTAACACGTGTTGGCTATACCGGTCTTCTCCACCAAAGAAAATTGCTCTTCATCCAAACAACACACTAAGCTTTGGGTCATGTCCAGGTAAAATCTTGCTAAGAATAAAGGAAGAAAGAAAGAGAATCAGCTGGCAGTAAAGAAAAACCAAGGACTCTTCTTCTTGTATTTCAGTAACATCTACCACAGTGATTAAAACTGAAGACAAATGAGCAAATAGGATTCTTTATACACAAATCACATTTCTATATTAATGAATGAGTTCTGCAGGCACTGAGTCCCTCCTGTGAGATCAGGAGCTCCTTCTAGTTTCTGCAGTGGGAGATCTTGGTGCCGGGTAGAATAACAACAGGACACTGAGAGCCCCACAGGATGCTCCAAGTACTCTGCAGAATCTGTTATAATTTCTGCTTGTATTTCCAGGAGAAAATTCTTGCAGAGTATATAAATCATGATGGGACAGAGACACAGAGGAAAAAAAAGTCAAGTTCAACTATGGTAAAAGTTTGAAATTGAAAATACAGTAAAAACATTAAATTCTGACTGCTCCAGACTTTCAGTCTCAATGAACTATAAATTACAATGTTGAAGAACACGCTGTAACAAACAAATACCTAACTGGCCTAGTTCTTAAAGATATCAGTCATCTTTTGTTCTTTTCAAATTTGGTGGGAACTGCAGATGCTCAACACATCTGAAATAATGTCCCAAGTTCTCAGAGCTTAAACAAGATTTTCCGCTGCCACAGCATATGGCAATTTACAGTTAAAAAAAAGTCTGATACGAACATTATGTTTCTTTTCTTGTCAATAAGAAACCATAAGATGGTTTACATTTTATTATAAAGGAAAAAAAATAAAAGAGTCCAACATTCCCAAGAAGGATGCAAAGGTGCACAGAGTGGTCCAGGCTACTAATGATTTGCTCAAACACTAGCCGAGAATATATAAATTCTTAACTCTTAGCAAAAAATATCGATTGCGTTATAACATATATGATACAATTTAATTTTGTTAACATTTCATTCGTTAACTGCACTGTACAGAAATTTGTCCATGCTAAATACAAGCCCTGGACCAGATACACAAAACAATTTAAATGCACTTTTTACATCCTATATGCACAAACATTTCTTAAGTTAAAACTATGCACGCTACTTATGCATAGCGTGTATATGGCTTACATATTCAATGACAGGAATTCCACCTTTTGGCACGCCCTTATCCCAGGGCTCGGAGCTCGCACTGTTCCCAGCTCAATTTTGATTGCTCCGCTGTCAGAAAAGAGACAGTCAACAGGTTTGGACATGTAAGGGTCCCTCAGTCTAGGGTGATTGTTTTACGATTCCTTCTTCAATCGGGACAAAGCGTGCCCTTGTTGAGGTTGAGCCTGATGCCTGTTGAGCTCTGGTTAGATCCCTGAAGCAGCAGATGAATAGCACATGGGTCTCAATTGTCCGTCGGCCTCTGCATAGAGGGGAGTGCCACCGCCCCCACGAGTCCTCTTCGGAGCAGACCATGGCTGATTGTAAAGACTTTTTGGTCAGTGAGGTAATAACCACAGGGTCCGAAAAGGAGAACTGGGAGTGCAGTGGCCCGAGCCACCCGAGCGCCTACAACGCGAAGGGGAGCATGGAATTTTCCTGGCACGTTCCAGCAGAGGGAAATGAGGTTGGCTGCAGCTGCGTGGGACACCTGGGCAAGCCAGGAGGGGTCACGTGCAGCTCGAGGGAAGCAGAGATGAAAATGGAGTCTCTTGGGCACAGTTTGGGCTGGAGGGCTCATTCTGAGGCTTCTTGCAGAGGTAACTGCCTGCATGCTCTGTTTTCACTGCCTCTCAGAGAAAGATGGTCTGGTGTTTTCTTTTAAGGAAACAAACGCTAGCAAGGATTTGCTGGATCCATGTTGTCACCTTCGCATAGGAGACAAACCGTGATATAAGGCCTCAGTGTCACCTTCCAGTCCTGTCTGAGAGGCAACACACTATTTTCCTGAAGTGAAGCAATTTTCATGTATTCCTGCAGCTGTCTCTTCCACCCTACAAAACAATCAGCACCAGCTTCATGGTAGGGCTGACACCATTGCTGATGTCTTCCAAAACACTATAGGACTGAGAATGCTTTAATCTTTAATACTGGATGCTATTTAATCAATTTAAAAGAGATATTTCAAATACTGATTTGTTAAACACCAGTTCTCTCCATATGGCAGCCACCACAGTGGGGAAGAATCATCATTCACGCAGGCTGGTCAGGATAACTCTAGAACTTCCCTGTACAGTCTACATATTTTTATTTCCAGATATTTTAAGGAAGCTAACAAGTAGGACTTTAATGTTGCATGCAGCATGGTTGCATGAACCAGTATTTATAACAACGTTTCATTTTGACTTCCCATTTCCATTGCACGCCAATAGCAGTGACACGTAACAGCAATCCAGCGCAGATGATAAATGTCGTGTTTTCACATGTCTCATGGTTAACTGGAAAAGTCTGGTGTCAGTAATGCAATAAAGCGAGGTCCAACTTTGGCTGAAAAAAGTATTTTGGCTAGTTTAAGAAAGCGGAATAGAAGAGGAAATAGCAACAACAAATACAACTGAAATCTTGCAAGTTGTTAAGTGCCTTGAGTTACCAGCTCAGGGTTTTATGTTTTACACTTTTGATCATTTTGTCTAATCACTCTCCACAGAAACAGGATGATCCAAGAACAAGTTGACAGATAACAGCCTCTGAGAGCACGGGGTAGGAACAGCTAGAGTTCTTTTCTCCTGCAACAGAGGTCAAATGAAAATTCATAAGCAATAGATTTTGAATACCATTACTTCCAGTATTTAATATACTTGAATTGAGGATGGTTTATTGCATGAGCATTTAGTCTGACATTAAGGATTCAGAGATGTAAAAGTATATCGGTTTTCCCTTCTTTATATTGAATGGCTTTTAAGGGGACATAGAAAGAGGGGTGTACTGTGTCCCCATTTAAAAATTTTGTAATAAACCCACAACTGGAATAGAACAAAGAGGATAATAATAGCAATAAGTGAGTCTTTATGGTATAAAACTCTCCCCATTATAAGAAAGAAATGACAAAATTACCTGTCGTGCCTGAAATGTCAGAAGCTTTTAAGAAATAGCAAATCTAGTTCTGTATCAGTGCTTCTTTCTGCTCAGTGGCTTTTACTATATCTTCTGACTTCTTACAGTGTTTAGGCTCACCTGGAAGATAAACAATTGTGATTGGGAACCTGAGTGAGGAAGTTAACCAAGTTAAGAGAATCTGCACAGCCCTAGACAGACAGGAACTTTTTCCCCCTAACTTTTTTAAGGTTAAAATGAGGTTTCAGGTACTGCTTTCTTTAATTGCTTTCTCGCCAGAGTAAGCATAGGATTGAATTAACTAATCATTATGGTTTATCCATAAGGCAAATGATAGAATGAAAGCAATAAATCACATCATGAAACAAAAATATGAAGACATTTACATGAGTAAGTGTTAATAAGTGGGTTTGGCTTTGGTTTATTTTATCTTCCAACTTACTGAAAGTCAAAATTCACCCTGTGCAGCGAAGTGTTTTTTAAATCCTCTTTAATGTAGGCTTTCAAATTGGGAGTAAGCTTCTCTTGGATAATGAAAGATGCCAGTGTCAAGTTCTAAGAATTCAATTAATTCAGTCAGATAGGAGAAATGATACTGAGTGACACAAGCAGCTTTGAAAATAAGTGACACAACATGAATTTCAAACCTCCAATCATAATATTCAGCTGTTGCTTAAACTATTCCTTCAGTAATTTCGAATTAGTACAGCTGAGGAAATTATAAACTGAGATAGTAGGCATGGGGAGAACGTAGCAAACTTACAGTGTTATTTACTATCTATATAGTAAGTTCTCAGTTTTAACCAGTTGATTGAGTGATTCCACCAGTGATTAATAATGCTGAAGTGAAAATGTGAAAAAGGAAAAGCACGGAAGTCTCAAAGCAGAGAAGATGAGCTGGGAGAAGCATAAAAGTTATAAAAATAAAAATACAGGCAGGGGAAGATTTTTGAAAGACAGAAAAGAAAGGTACAAGCAGCTGAAAGAGAAAGCAGATGATGTGTGACCTGAAAGGAAAATCGAAAGACAGCAAGCTGAAGTTGAAGAAGAGGCTCTCAGTTTAGAAAAGAGAAAGGGAAGAGAGGAAAGGGAGCTCACGACAATGAGAATGAGGAAAGAAGAAAATTAATAGCCATGAATTCACCATGGCATCACTGTAAACAGGTGAGAATTGCTACTGATTTTACCCGAGTTTCATTGCCATGAACGGTGGCAGAGTGAGCGCTGCCCAGTCTGTAATGCGGCCACCTGCAGCTGGGCCATAGTCCCCCAAGCAGCACTCTTCCCCACCCCCTTATTTTACATAAATTTAGTGTGGGTGGAATACAGACAACCAGTTCTCCAAAGGTTTTTAAAGTCTCGAAATTGGACTAACATGAATCAGAACAAGAATTTCTCCAGATCTTTCAGCCTGCAGTTGTTTTTGGAGGGATTTAGCAAAACTTTTGTTATTTTCCATTAACAAAAGGGGGTGGGGAGGGGTATGAAAGTAAAATCTATTGATCTAAATACTTTAATTTTATACTTGACGTAGAGTGGTTAGTAGAGTTTTAGGAGTGGGATAGGAGTGGTTTGTGGAGGCCTTAAAACAAAAACTTTGTATGTTTAATTTTCATAAAAACTAAACATTAACTTCTAAACCATACAAAACTTTCTTCCTGTCAATGCATCAGGTTTTTTCTATGATCAACTCTGCCCTATGAATGGTTGCTAACGGCTGTTACCTTATAACCCCTATCCTTTTTATAAACACATCATTTGCTCTTTTAATATAACCTTCCCTCCATCCTCATCCCATGCATGAACATGAATACCTTCCCTTAGTACCAGGATCCTGATTTATTGTTACTGTGTTTGGCCACACAGTGTGCACAAGGAACACTAACAAACCGGGCACCACAGCGATCTGTGCCCACTTTGCATGGATGCAAAGGGTTCCACACTCGGCTGAGCACCACAGGGCCACCGCGGCACTGAACCGTCACTAGCATTTGCATGGCACGGATGATTCTTTGATGCCACTTGCATTACCATAAATCAAACTGGCATGTTGTTGATGTGGATCTGTTCACTGCTATTTAACCTCCAGAGGCTTTCAGTTACTGACTGCCGATGACGTTGAATGCTTTGTATAACTCGATGTGACTGGGTAGTCCTCTACTGTCATATAGAGTGAACTTACTGATAATCTGCTTTATCACAGATTTATTATCATCTCCTTTACTTTTTGATATTAAGGATTAATGTAGCTATCATCATGAGTGAAAAGTTAAAAGTGTGCCAATTAGCATTTATAAATCATTGAAACGTGGAGTTGTTTAATTAAACATAAGCAGTTTTTAAAATTAATGTTCTAATTAATAAATCACTCAGGAGAAAAGGAAAATCATCACTTTAAAAAAAATCACCTTATAATAGTTCCACTTAACCTTGTAACATTCAATTGCATGAAAGTGAGATGATGGAAAGGACAAAGGTATTGTGGAGAAAAACGACATTCAGTAACAACTGGAGTTCTTGTAATAACAACCCTCTGGTTCTCCCTTCGCACTGATCCGAACACAGGGCAGAGCTACTCCTGTTAATAAAATGCGATAGTCTACAAGAACTACACCTAGAAAGAGACGTGATACAAGGAGAGGAAAACAGCCCCTTTTTTCTTGTTTTAATGGGGAACCCCCTCATCATAGTACATCCAAACATTCAGTTTCCCAAGACACTTCCCAAGAATGCAGATAGATCATCCTCCCCTGTGTTCCCAATTTCTGTTATAATTCAATTGCTTACTCACAGAAAACCGAACTGAGTTTTCTGCTTTTCATAAAGACAGAACAATGACAGCTAACATGAAATTTCAATCTGAATAACTATGTTGCATTTCTCCATACTGTCTACCTCATTCTCCCAGCCCCAGCGCCTGCAGGTGCTTTAGCCTTCTGCCCCCCATCCTCAGTACAGAAAGTACAGAGGTAGAAAAATCTAGCATGGAGAGTGCTAATAACGTCCTGATAGATGTAGAGTGCTTCTTAGATTACTCAAATAACTCTAATTTGGGAAGCAGGGAAAAAATGTAAGGTCATGTGTATGCTACCTTCTGCTTCCTTGAAGTGACATTCCATTGAAAATATCTGACCTTGGTTAAAAGAGTCTTGTCTGCATCTGCTGGCCATCAACAGAGGTGCAAAAGTGAAAAGTGGGGATGTTAGCTGTGCTATATCTCCCTTCTGTGCCGAGTGCTACTGCATCATACACAACACACTCACTCTTGACCATCTCAAACATTGCTTAACAGAGAAAAAGGAGCGGGGAGCGAGAAGAGAAAACAGAGACTACTGTGCTATTTGAGGTTATGAGCCTTCTACACACTGCAGCAATGAAAACTCTTGCAAAAACACTAATATTAAGTACATTTCGACAACAACGACAGTTTAATGCCATTCCCTCCATTTAGAATGATATTAAATCATTTCACCACTGTGATAGAGAAATGTGAAACACTTTGGCCTGAGTTTTCCCTTTGGTACTGAATATTGCAGACTATTCCAATACTGAATGCCTGCATTGCCTTTCTTTTCGGTTATCTTTAACATGATGGCATGATCTCTGCAGAGGTACTTAAAGCTGCTGCTGAAACCCAATATTAATTCATTGCGTCTCAAAGAGCCAGGACCTGAGTCTCACCATGTGTTTGCAGAAAGTCTGCTGCCCTGGCCTCTGAGCATTACAGTGAAGTAAATACCTGCAGTATACATTTTTAATTGGCAGGCACAGAAAAAGCCCACCATACATGTCATTTATTTATATAATTGATGACATAGTTGAGAAATTAATATTAGGTCTCCTCTGTGGTTTATTAGAAGGATAAAGTTCTGTGAAAGGATCACTGCTGACTCAAAAGATTATAGTATTTAAATAATATATAGATAGATTTCTCACTATATAGTAACATGGCTGGTCTGTCTTTAGGAAAGAAAGTTTTAAGAATATGATGACATAGTCCCTCTGCAAATAATTTCAAAAGACCGTAAAATATTCAAAATATTTTTTATAACATTTAAATATTGGGAAAATAGGGAAAATGCAAGAATGAATTGTTATTCAATCTAAAGTATAAATCAAACTATTTAATTACATAAAATCAGAATGTAAATGATATCTTGACTGACCAATAAACCCCTACAATGGAAGAAGGCTCAATGGAGATGAGCAAGGGGGACGTGCCCATCAAGGTCAGGAGGTAACGCAAGGGGTGACTGACCAGACCTGCTGCAAAGAAAGCTGACAATCTCAACACAAAGGGGAGCGGAGAATGGCCTTTGGTTTAGATAAGCACTTATGTCAGCTGAGTGGATCCACTGACTATATCACAGTTGAGGGGATCAACCGGTGGTGTACATGCTTCTCCCCGAGTTCATTGGAAGAGTGTGACTGTGTCCCTGAGTTAGCCAGGCCAGCATGGAGGGAGTGAATACGTGGCTCAGCCCAATATAGAGTATAAAAACTAAACAACTAGCAAAAGAATTTTAAAGAGAGCAACAGGCTTGAGCTGGCTTCAACCCGTGTATGCCTTACTGGTGACACCCAGCGTTGTGACAGTGAGCATATTCTAGACACCGGTAACGGGACTCACATCAGCGTTGTCATTGAGCTGTGTATTGCAATTGCTCTATTTTGCTAAGTGTAACTTACATTTGTAGTGTGCTTTCAGTATATTTTGTACCACTCTGCTAAATCAGAAATTCCATGGAACATCAACTATCTTCAGATAGGTAAATTTGATATTAAACATTACATCCTTCATGCGTGGAGTATCTAAAAGAACCTGGCCAGAGAATATTGGAGTCTGACATTAATATGCACCAAAAACCAGGCAAAACATTCATCAAGCTCTTCATTTACCTGGGTATTTAACTATGCTGGAAAATGAACACAAATAGTCACTGAAGGAGATGGATGAGAGTAAATTCAACATACCACAGTGAACAGAAGTTTCACATAAAATGACAACTAAAAATATCTTTAAGTAGCAGATGCCTTTAAAAATAACACTTAACCAATATCCTTATTCTATGCATAGTAGCACTTTACTAAAAATTTATGATAGTGTAAATCAGAAATCCAGCTTCACCTTGTGGTTTTCTGACTTGAGGGACTATGAATTACTTATAATGGGATCCATGAAAGGTTCATGAGACTAAAAGAAATGCAAACTTACTTTCTGTAGGCTTAAGCTGGCTGACCAGGGATGCACATTTCCACTGGAAAAATTTTAAGGATTCACAGGTCTAAATAGGTGAAAAGTCACTATTCTAGAATGCAAGGTCCGAAGAATTGGGAATGCATAAATTCTCTGAATTTCCCATGACAACAGCATTTTGGCAATATCATTTCCTGTGACAATATAATTTCCCGTGACAATATAATTTCCCATGACAACACCAAGAATTGATTTCTACATTTGTTCACAAATCATATCAGATGAACAGTTTTCAAACTAATTTGAAGACCTGTTCAGAACAGAATTTTACAATGGCTGGGCATGTGTTCGATCAATGGCATGAGCAGTAGCCTCTACTTCTTACACATTCTCGCCAGCAGGAAAAGGCACTGCTTTTCCTGTGTAGTAAAGGAGGGTTTGGAGAAAAATCCTTTCAGTTCCATTTCATTTCCAAGGATCTTTTTACAGCAGTTGAAGATTTTCAGGCATAGATGTTTAGCTTCAGTAGAGAAACCTACCTTTCTTTACCAAAATTTTCCGTGGCAATCAGCAGCAACTGAGATGTGTGCTGCAAAACCTACACCGGCTCAGATGTAAGCTGGGTGATCCCAGTGAGGGAGTATTGGCTCATCGCTCAGCCTCTGGAGTTGCCTTAAAAATAATTTGCTGCTTCTCTTACTGTGTGATTAATCACTTGATGCAGTTATGTCTCCTGCTATACCTCCCCTTTTTCCATGACTTGTTATTAGTCCATGGTTTAAGTACCACTGCCTCTTTAGTGATGCAAGAGCTGAGCAATGTCCTCATATGAGCTCTGGCTTTTAGTTCAGGACCTTACCAATACTATTTATTTCCACAAAATAATTAAATCAATCTCTTATTTCTATTTCATTATTTATCTGAACTCTTTTTGAATATTGCCCTCTCTAGTGAAGGAACATCCTTGGACTAGTGAAATTCATGTTATTAAATCTTTTTTACCATCTTCAAGAAAAAAATAGCTTCCAGATCATGTTTGCCTTTGGAAATACACTACTACAAACTCAACCACTTCTTACCCTTTTGATAAATTTTGCAGTTTGAAATGTTAAAATACAAAGCATTCTGTAGAAAATTCCTTGCCTTGGAAAATGAATGAGATTAGCTTTTTCTAAAACAAGAAATCTCTGTTCTCGTAGGAAAGGTGGAATATAAAGGTTGAGAAGGCAACAGAGTGCACTAACTGCATCCTGAGTTGTATCTGACCTCTCAAATAGCATTTTTCTTGGTCAGCCATCTAAACACCCCCAAGGACAGCTACACCACAACTGCCTTCTGCATAGTTTGAAAGATAAAAGAGACAGCTTTTCCTACTGTGTTCCTCATCCAGGAGATGGGAAACTTTTTTAAGGCACTTAAATTTAAAGTTGGGTTTTAATACAAAAATTGGTGCAAAAAATACATGTCAAAAGACAAAAATGTCAATTATTAGACAACTTCAAATGCTGTGAAATTAATTTTAGTGTAAATTGAGGACCCTGAATAAACCATCTGTTATTTCTGATGGAAAAAACCTTTCAACAATAAAAGCACGGAGTGCTGGAATGGGGAACTCTAGAATAAGTGGGAGTTCTCCATAAAAAGCATTTTTGAGAAAAATGCCAAGTCATATACTTAGGTCTAAGCTAAGCCTTATAAGCACTTCAGTGTTGCTGCTCAGACAATGCCATACTTCTGGCACATTATTGCAAGGCTTACTGTCATAAAAACATTAATGAGTTAATGAGTTTAGCATTTTAATTAGAAGTGAGGAAAAGAAGTGTCATTATATGCCTTGACTATTCTTATTACCTTAATACCTCAAAGCTTATTCTAACAATAAGCAAATTCAGAAAATAAAAAGAAAATGCATGGTGTCTTTCTCTTACTTTGATAACATCTATTCCTATTGCTTGGGCATCTTGCCCTTGATACTGTCTTACAACCACCAGATACTAAATCATAGTCAGCTTGTGATAAAACACTTACATTCTAAAAAAATAGTCTGATATTATAGGGATTTTCTGGCTGCTCTGCTTGTCCTGCAAACTACAGTCAGGAGACTGATGTTTCTGATTAAGAGAATGACACAGTCCCATGCCTACTACAGTTAGCAAATTCCATCTACCTAAAGTTAACTCCAAAATTCACATTACATTTAGTACAAAGGATGTGGTTTACAAAATAATAATTATATTAGGTGCCTAAACTAAGGGGGGGTGCATTTTAATAGCATAAGAATAATTACCTATTTGAAGAGAAAATGTTAGATAGTTCTGTTTTGAAAGTTTACCTCATTCTCCAATAAAAACCTGCTATTTAATTGCAAATACACATCTTTAAATCACTTTAAAATCATTCTTCCAGTTCAACTAAAGGTCTTGGCATTTTACATAAAAAATTTTCTACTAGGTACCAAATAGCTAATATCAAGCAGATGATATTTGTTTACATCAAACAGCTTTTATTTGATGGTTTTAGGACACTACTGCTTCTAAACATGCCTGAAGAAACTGTCTTATGCTGGTGGTTTGTGCAACACCTTATTTTGATATTTTACGTTACTGCTGATGTTTGACAGGGAGATACCAGACACTGCTGCAGCTTCACCCTGGACAGGTTCATTAGATTGACTGTGATGAAGCATTACCATTCAGTGGGTCTGTATTCTGTGTTTCTTGCTGGGCATCGGTGAGATCTTTCTGGTTCGGATCAGAGTTAGTGCATTTTTCTGAGTTGGATTCATCACTCAGAGGAGTGTCGAAAGAGACTACTTGTAGGACGATGGATCTGGGAGGACAGGTTGTACCATCACTTCCCTGACTACTCTCATTTTGTATCCTTGTTGTCTCTTCCTGTAACTGTGCATCTGTGGAATTTCTGCTTTGGTCTTTTTCCTGTTCACCAACATTTTTCACAAGTTCTTCTACAAAGAGGGAACAAAATATGTGAATTAGATAAGAAGGATATGCCACAATTGTTTGATTTCAGAGTAGTGACTGATAGAGCTGCACATGGGAACATTGTGAACATCAACTTTCTGCATGAGGACATGTGCACTGGCGTGTTTAATATGGGTCAGATTCTGCTCCTGATTACACTATTGCAACTGAACCATAGTGGTCCGCTTTCTGGTTTGATCTCTAATTTGTATCTCTTTCTTTTGGCCATAGTACAAAGCAAGGAGCTTCTTCAGACACACTGTAAGCTGAAGGATGGGAGCAGGAGGACCCCATGCTGCAGGCACGTCCCCCAGCAGTGGTGTTTACCACCACAGGACTAGGAAGAGCAGAGCTCATCAGTTCTGCAACAGAGAAAGGGCATGGAGGGCAGCACCTTGCTGGGGATGGGGAAGGCATCAGAACTGAAGGGAAGCCCTGAAAGGAGTTGACCTATCAGCCTGGAAAAGTCCAAAATGTCAGCTAATACAGAGCTTCAGCTGGACCAAGTTATAGAGTGTTATACACATGCAATCCAGTAGTGCTGCCACTATAGCTAGTGGCACATACAGGATGGGAAGGAAGAAACACGGGGGAAATTGTGCTTCAGGGGACAGCAGCTACAGGAGAAAATAATGCTTGTGGAAGGCTCTGTTCCTTGCTCTATTGCAGAGAGTTGGAGAACAGCACAAATGAAATGGCCCAGAGTAAAAGGAGACAGAACAGAGCAGCACAGAGAAGTGGTATCAGGAGGAACTAGAAGATGAAGAAAACAGAGAATGGAAAACTTGTGATGGAGGGTGAAAAGTCTGATAAAAGATAACTGTACCACCTTCACGGAGGGCCTATTTCTCTTGCTGTTAGAATTCCTTTTTCATAAATTCAGATTTTAGAATCTGTATTCTACTATAGAAGATACAAAACACTATCAATTTAAAAAGTGAAAGCATTGCAGTTTGAACAACACCTCCACAAAATAGCTGCGTGATATTGCATAAAATTTCTAACTTCGCTGTGCACACTGTGTTAAGGAAGGAAACCAAGCACTAAGTTATTTATTGAGTTCAACTGGCAGCTCCCAGAAACTCTGGTTGTGAGTGACCAGTCCAAATCCAGACCAAAAGTGATTGCATATGACAACTGAAAGATAGCCCAGTCTGTAACCACATTTCTACCACAGTCAGCATTTGGCATCTTTGTCACCTCACTTTTCTGAAACCAAAGAAAGTTCCCCCCTGAAGTACAATTTGGCCTGTGAAATGGGATGGAAAGGAACACCTCCAAACCTGAACTGATGTGCAGAAGCATGGAATAGTTCAATAACTTCCTTCTTTTGTCAGTTCTTATACTTCCTGTCATACTTTTTAAAAAACCAAGAACTTTCAAATTTGAGCAATTTCTAAATTGTTAAGCCAGTTTTTTTACAAACTTTAGAGACCTGCTTGTTTTGGACTCCAAATCTTCTGAAACTTGGACAGATACTCTTTTCCTACAGACTTCAATGCAGCTCTTACAAAGAAGTGGTTGGGCTAAAGACGTTAAGAAATACGTACATGCAACCTGAAGCAAATCTGATGTTCAATCCAGGTATGTTAATTAAAGCATATGTCACTCATGGTATAATCTACCTACCTAAGGCTTTTGTCCCAAGAAACTGATTTATGTGCCATATTTGCCTCCATATGGCAGAGCTACAAGCATTTTTCCTTAACTTTATAAAAAAGCCAGGGAAATTCCAACATAAAATATTTCAGATGCTGTTCAGATGCATCCGTAAGTTGAGGAAAGCAAAGCTGAATTATAATTGCACATAAAACTGTAATATTAACTTAGCTCATGCTACAAAAGGTGGCTTTTTTAACCTGAAAGCTGGTAAGAACAGACAGTATTTTTCTCACAGGATGGTGTTTTAGGACAATGCTAACCAGAATTTAGATTTGTCTTGATGTAACTGGGTGGCTGACCACTTTATTCTCAGATTAGACATCTCAGAATATTCACGTAGGAAAACCCCACTATTATTTTTTAGTTCATAAAGTTGAATATCTAAACTTAAAATTGCTTTCCTTCACTCCCTACCAAACTTAAACTGGCAAATGAAGATTAACAATTTAAACAGAACAATGCTGATGGCCTGTCCTTAACTTCTGTCATGCTGGTATCTTATTTCTATGACTGTCCTTGAGATGATCTCAAGCCTGTCTGTTTAAGGATATCTAAACACAGCCAAACTCTAAGTCAGGTCTATGCGCATCTGATGGATGCAGCTTTGAAATGGAGTATCTCTGTACCAAGTTACACCTGATAACGTACTAGTTAAATGTCATACCTATTGCATTTAAACTGGTGAAGTACTATTTATTCCAGAAGTCAGTAGAAAAGAATATGTGAGAAAATATGATCTTTTCTAAGTATGAAAAATACTGTGGAATTTTAAAATCTGTGGAGTTAAAACTATTGCTAAACATTAGTGGTTTTATGCTGATAATCATAACTGTGATTACCATTCCATGGTGATAAAATTTCAAAGTCACTCTCAGTTAAATAAGCTTGAAGAAAAGTATCTTGTCCACTTGGGAGGAGTTTGTTCAGGGCAACCAGGAGGAGTGGCTGATAGTTGTGACTGAGACTGAGAAGCCTCAAGTACAAAATCCTCTATGATGATATCACAACTTTCATTAAGACCCCCAATCCTTTTTCTCGGTAATAAGTCTCTCATCTGCTGGATGTCTGAGTCTTTGTTCAGACTTGCTTTACTCCACTCAGCTTCAGTCCCTATGAAATCCACTGCCAAAAAGATGAAAAATACTGGATTCTTATGGTACATCAGCCACTTGTGGAATACGTGCCGGAAAAATACAGATTTCTGCTTTCCATAAGAGCTAATTATTGTGCTCTATATTATATAGGACCTTTCTATTGTATATCATAATTGGCATTTTCTATCATTTCTGCTGTCCTATCACTCTGATGAAACAGAAGTATTTAGCAGTCTTTCAAAGAGGCTGAGACTGGGACGGTGACCGAATAACTAAAATTCAAGCAAGGCACTGCTAAGTTAATACCACTAGTGTGAGAGAAGCAGAGTTGGCTTGATGTTTGAACCCCAGTGCTGGACAGTAAGAATTGTAGTAAATACCGCAGCAGAGCCTCTGCCTCCACCCAGCCACAAACTGCCAGGACCCTCCAAGAGCAGCAGGCAAGGCTGCTGCCCCTCACCCTGCACTGGGCTGCTGGGAAGAGCAAGTTCCTCCCCCCCTGTGGGCACACATTGCCATGGCCAGCTGGAGATGGGAATGGGGTATGTTAAATGAACAGTGTAACTTGGTATTTGCAACATTGACAATATTTAGTAAGAGTAGATAGATGAATAAGATTAATAAGATTAAACAACCTTCTTGGCCCTTTAGAAAACTCCCCTCTTTTTTTTGGGTGGGGGGTCAGTTAGGCACTGAACAGCTTAAGGATTATCATATCCATTCAGATATGGGCAGACAAGTGAGTTGTGCACTGCAGTGAACTCAGAGTATGTGTTATTGTTGCTCTCTCTGTTTTAACTTGGTAAAAGTGCCTGGAGCCAGGCCTGTTTACATATTTTCAACTGTTTGGTACTGTTTCCTTTACAAGAACCCAAGTGTTATTCAGCAAAATTTGTGTGAGTTCATCTGTAAAACAAATGGCTTCTCCTAACTGGTCTGTTAGGGGTGACTCAATTTTATCCCTCTCTTCTGTACCTCTGTGCCATTTCTGAACTCCTGCCTTAAATCACTGTCCTTCATGAGAAGCAACAATGGCATTTGATATATAAACATGGTAGAAGTGGTGTCTTTCTTCCCTTGTGTTTAGGCTGGGCTGTTGGCAAAATAATTGTAATGCATTGTTTGTTTGGAAAACTGGCAGGACTCATAAAGCAATAGCCAAATTTCAGAACAGTTGAAAAATTCTGGTATTTAGCAATTTTGCATCTACAGAAAATGTGTTAATTAGTGAAGGTGACTTCTTTCCTCCCCCTTTTCACCAGATACTACTCTTCTTTCATTAAGTCACCTTTTTTCTTTTTTTTGGCTTAATAAGTCTCTGAAAATTGAAGCAAGTTCTTTCTTTTTTTTTATTGTTTGCTGAAGTGAATGGGAGCACTGAATTCCTGTCAGCCCAACGAAGGACTAAAACCGTCACACTGCTCAGTCTCTAGCACCGCGATGTAGGACACTGTGGTCTCCAAAGTATCGTTGCTCTGCTGCTGCAGAAGCTCTGGTGAGTCTGCATTATCAACTACAACACTGATTTCCACCAGCTCATCTATGTCACTGCCTGTGTACACAGCAACGCTTTCAGGACATGGTCTACTAAGTGGTGAGGAAGCTTTTCTACATTTTGGTACTTTCTCTTCCGTATATGTCCATCGACTTTCTTCTCCTGGCCTTTCTGTAATAAGAAACAGAGCATTCAACTATTATAATCTGCACAGTACAGGACTTATAAGATACCTTTCCGTCTCCAGCAACTGCACCACTTGAGCATGTACTGACTTAACAAGTGTGCAGAGGAAAAACACAAAAGTCATGTGTAAGCAGAACATCTCAAATCAGCTAATGGCAGCGACTGCCACAGCGCTAAACTCCAGTAAAGCAAATGTCTGCTGAATCACATTGCTATTTTCATTGGCTGTGTTGAAAATAAGCTACAATAACTTACCCCTACAGAAAGACATAATGACATTGAAGTATTAAGAATTAGCAAACTACTGAATTAGAGAGGAAAGCTGTTCATCTTCACTAAGAATTAAATTATTTGAGGAATCTGTAACGAAGAATGCTGCTGGATGTTACGGTCTCTCTGTGTATATTACCACAAACTGTGATTTCTAGGCTTGTCTGCCTTCTTTTTTACTGGAAAACAAAATTCCACAAAGCAGTGACAAAAGACCAAAACCGGGACAACATGGGAAGGAACTGCACCTTTCTAAAAGACATGTTCTCACATCAGCCATTTTAAAGAGAAGAGGAGAGGAATAGACCAGCAATAAGCAACAAAACTTTGCAGAAAACGAGAGGACTGGTCCTGGTGCCTCTGGGACTCCCAAGTAAGTTTAAAGACATGTCCAAGAGTTCCCAAACAACCGTCATTTCTCCCAACCAACCTGACATTTTCAAACCCAAGAATACATTGCAGTAACCCTCAGAGTTATTTAGACACTGATTCCTTCCACTTTCAACTCTTCACACAAATTTCATCACAGATATAAGAGTATATAAAACTACTGCAAACCACGCAATCCAGTGGCACTTGATGTCACAGCATTACGTCATACACAGAAAGTAGCAAAGGCTTAATTAGCTATCAAAACTATTTACTAAAAGATTTGGTTAAAAATAATTTGTGAGTTTATGGTTTCCTGTGGTGGCTACCTCCACCTTCTACTTTTCTTTTATTGTTTAGCTGTAAGCATAGGGGCTTGAATGCTGGGACTTTTGGGACAGGGGAAGGGAGGGACATGCTACTCTGAGCTTACCAGAGGGAAAAGGTGTTTTAAGTCATGTAGTTTGTCACGTGCAGAGGTGGGCCAGCCCTCTGATGTATACTCCAGGGGGATATATAACAGGTTCCATTATCAGGTTCAGTTATCATTCCTTAGTCTGTGATTTACCAGGTACTGTCAATACAAAATGTTTCTTGCTACTCTTAGCTCAACCCATTCATTGCACTTCCTCAGACCATGGTGAAAAATTCTCCTTTTCCCACTGTTCTTAACACTTTTCTGGATTAGCTGAAAAACTGCTTATGACCTAAACGTTTTAGCACTGTAATTAAAATCACTGTCACTGGTCCTAGATGGGACTCCTTTAGCCCCCTGAATTTATTTTTCTCCAACAGATTAAAACAGTCCATTAGGGTAGATTTCATGTGCCAAACTGTCAGTCGGTTTCTGTGACTGTCACACATGTCCTCCCACCACCCACCCTTCCTAGCGGCTGCTAAATCACATTAACATGCTATCAGATCATCACTCTCAGATTTTCACATTTCAGCAGCTGTTACTGTCTTATTAGTGAGTCTGCAGAGAAAATCTTTCAGACAAAATGGAACCAAACCCTGTGGTTATTGTGACTGGAAGTATGCAGGACTGAAAGTGCCCGAGGGGGGCCTGCAGGTACCATGCAGCGGTCTTTCAGAAGAGACATTTGTTATTCAAAGTTGCTGCCCACGGAAAAAAAAAAAAAAAGCTGATCTTTACTCCAAAGATGCAATAGTTGTCATTTTTTCATATTTTTACTGTCAAAATTAAGCACAAGACAGTGCAAGAGTCTCGTTCAGCCTCACACATTTTTCACCCCGTCCCAATGCAGTCAATCATCCCAGACATACACCTTCGAGGTGTGCAGCACAGTGCACTGCCAAAAGATGTTGAGGACGAGGTTTGTCACTGATCACTTTCCATACAAATAATGCAACCTTTGTTCAGGTCCTGTAACAGTTAATTCTTCAGAGGAGTTACATAAGCAGAAAATGGGAACAACAAGTAACACTGCTGTTGTATTATCCTGGAGATGAACAACGTTAGCATGCTTCAGTAATGGGCCCGTTGGACTGGCAGCTGGGCCCTTGGTCTGTACGCTGCATTCCCTCGTGTTATTACATGACCTGAGGTAAGCATCCTAAGCTGTCTGTGCCTCTTTTTGCTCAACTGTAAAGTGAAGATAATGATACTTATTTCTCCCTGTAACTTTATTTACAATGACATCTATTGAACAGAGGGTAAGCATGATTACTAGTCCATACTCTTTTACTCTGTTAGGAGTACCTGAGCTTGCCAACCACTGACCGACTTGATTAGTCAATCTTTAGAACATTTTTATAGAACAAAATAAGAATGAAGGAATAAACGTTGTAGGCATAAGGAATAAACATTGTATTTTTAAAATATTAAATCATTGTGTTACAATTTCTCTATGTTCTAAGAAGACCCGCATCATGAAGGATCTTACATGATATTTAAATCTTTCCCAACAAGTTGTGTGTTTCTTACAGCTTTCTCAGTAGGTCAATAACTTCCAGACCTTAAAATCCATTTAGCAAGCATTTTCTCTAATGAAACAACCTCTCAGACTCATCTGAGCATCTTTATTGTCTATTTGCTACCACTACCACAACTGCAAATAGCAGAAGCCATCACCGCTATGTGTTGAAAAAAGCACAGGATGGAATGGTCTCTTTATCACTGTGTTGAGCTGAACAAAGACAGATTATCTGGTGATCAGGGGTTTGGAATATTAATTAAACATCAAGCCTTTCAAATTAGAATCCCAGATGTTTGATCATTATGGTAATTCCCTGTTACCAGCATTCCCTGAAAGGCCTGAGAAACATTCCTCTAATTCTCCAGTGGTGAAGGGTTGAGGACCCTTAGGCTATTGAGCACTGAGATCCTCTGCATCAATTATACAAGACATGGCCTTTTTAGCAAAATGGAGCCATCTTATTTAGTGAGCCTTATGCTAAGAAAGCTCTCAAACAGCTGCCTAGATAGATAAACGCTTTCCTTACTAATACAGGCCTTTCCAAAACAAAGCACACTGCTCCTTGCACAAGCCGCTTGCTCTGAATCAAGTCTCAGCAGCAACTACCTTTTCAGGGAGGGGTAGCACCAGAAGCTGGGCCTGCTACATCTCCAGGAAAGCTGCCCTGTCAACAGCACTGTCAGGGTGTCTTGCTCCTGCTCTGGCCTGTCTAGGCACAGGAGTCAGACCATCTTCCTCAGCCCTTGCTCACCTCTGGCTGACCTGCCTCCCAACGAGTGCTACAAGTATAGCCTTATCCTGAAAAGGTGAGAAGCTGGAACAAGTTCAAGTCATACTCAGGAAATTATACGGATTGTCACTAGTTACCTTTCTATATTACTTGTGCATTTGTGTTACTACATTTTATAGAGACAACTTCTCCTGAGTCCATGAACTAATCTGGGAACAATGTCTGGTGTTTGCAAAGCCTGCTGACAAGAATGCAGATGGTTCTTTTAACAGCACAAGTACTGCTTCTCATAGCTCAAGAAGTGTGTTTGGAGATCTACGCTAACAGCCAGCCTGCTTACTATCATGGCATACTGCCCTCATACACGTGGCCTTCTCAGTGCACTCAGCTCTGTGGTTTGTCATAAATTATCTAGCTAGGAATAATGATAGCAATAACAAAACTCCTTTCACCTGGCAGTGATTTACCCCTGATATTTCTTCCCTCCATACATGCTCCTACTAACGTATGAATAAAACACAACTTCATACATATGCCCAGAGCAACCTAAAGACTTTTGATCAAGCAATAGAGTCAGAGAAGGTAACAGAAGATCCAGACAGGATGGAACAAATTACCTGAAGTTCAAGGTCTCAGGTTATTCACTTACAAGCTTAGTCAAACTTGAGTGCAATCTGAAAGGAATTTCAAGTGGAAAGGGGATGTATTTAAATATTTTTCATTCTTTACTAGAAGTTAATTTTGCACAGTCTGATTAAGGATTTTCAGCCTTTGCAGGATGCAACTTCAGAGCAGATATACTGCCGATCTGGACCAGTTGGGGAAGATTCCTTCTCCCATTATGTGACAAGGAACTTATGTGCTACCTTTGATAATGCTCTGTAGAGGGCTATGTTCACTTAGTGAAAACCTCTTTTCCAGCACCCCTTAGTGCCCACATATAGAGTAAATACTCACACATTGCTTGCAAAAAATGAATGGAAAATATCTTAACTTTCACAAAACCTATATAATCCCCCACAGCTTTTACTAAAAAACTTACTATCTGTGTACTAACAAAATATAAATCTGTACTCAAAAGTATTTGCACTATTCACAAGGTTCCTCTAGATTCTAACCAGGCACCCTGAAGGTCTCCATGCCATGTTCCAGTCAACAGCAGATCTTGCTGCAAGTAGTTTCTTTTTGGATGCAGTTTTCTATAAATCTCTTCCCTGCTCTCACAGAGGTTTTGCAAGACAGGTTCAACCACAGTCACACAGAGCAGATATTGTTCATCAAGCTCTGGCCTCAACACCAGCTATTTCCACTTACCCATCAGTCTACCTAATGTACATTCTACTGTAATTCCATAGCTCTGTTCAGGAAATACTTAGACATACTTCATTAGTCAAGTTCATGGAAGAAAAGAAGGGCATCCTAGAATATGGACAACTACAATCTCAACAAAGTCCATGGAGTCTTGAACATTAACAGCTCTGTTTTTCACAGCAGAAAGCATGTTTCCTGGATCTTGCTGGGCCTCACATTAATATTGACTGCACAGAGAAACAATTCTTAAATCTCTTACTGTGAGAAGCTTTGTGTCTTCAACGGCTGTCAACAGCCCAGTAAAACTGGGCTGAATCTATGAGTAATTTATAGAGCACTACAAAGCACTGGAAATGAAGGGGAAATTATCTTTTTGATAGCACTGTACACCTCCAAAACAATATACCAAAAAAGCTGATGTACCAAAATCAAACTGGTTAGTTAGACGTAGCTGGAAATGGCAAACTTCCAGATAGCAAGTTCTCCATTCTTCTATATTGAAGGACGTTGCATGTAGGGCTGCTTGGTTTCTGCATGCTGTAGCTGAGTGGTCTTGGGCACCATGATGGTCTGCTGTTACTACTGATCATCGCAAATTAGCGGCTTTGTCCTTTCGACCAGTCAGTATTAGCCGGACAATACCAAAAGAGACAATCGATCATATGAAGCTGCTCATGAAGAAGCGACAATATTAGTTAAATCTCCTCCTCAGCTGCCCCTTCTACCTAACTCTCAACTCATTGTCACAATAGATTATGGAAACTTGTTCTTACTTAATATTCTTCTAGCAAGAATATTCATTCACAATTTAGCACTAAATGAGATTTTAGCACTGCTCAGCAGTGTTCTTCTTTCTTGTCTGACACCTCTTTGAGAAAAAAGTTGCTGCTTTGGATGATGGGATGAAAGGCAAGGCTGACACTGGGTTCCAGGATACCATTCCCTGCAGCCAGTATCAGGTCATATACAGCAAGATCAGTCCCAGCAATGAAACACTATACTGAAATATTCCAGGTGCTTACTCAGAAATAACACAGACTGTGGTCAAAATATTCCCAAATGCCATTCACTTAACCTGGATCAAGGTTATAAATTGTGTTCAACAATTACCACAAATCATTTCACTTAGATAACTGCAACCCCAGACAATGTTCAGGTATGGCTTATGAGCTAAGATGCTTGATGCAGGTTTGGCTTTATTAACTATCAACTGGCAAATGAAGAGTCACTTTTTGCCTTGTTTGGGTCTAATACATGCTGTGATTGCCCAAATCTTTAGATCCACTGAATCATTTAAATAATTGCCTACAGCATAGTCCCAAGAAGCCTGCAATACTGAATTTTGTTCCATACAGTGGGGAACAAATAGCATTTCTAATAGCAAAGTACAACTTTTATGTTTCTTGAGAAATGTGACAGCACATACTACTTTGAATTGTTGATTTTGGCATTTAAAGCAGATGTCAGCATCAGTTACGATTAAATGTGCAAGCATGCACTTTTCTAAACCATACCTCTAAAGATAAGCTGAGCAGCACAGAGCCTTATTGCACAGGCTATAAGACTTCCTCTCATCCCCTGACTACCTACATCTCTTTATACCTCCTGCAAGAGCAAAACAGGACCTTCTAAACAAACATTAAGACATAAAATATATGAATACAAGACAACTACATACTATTATAGGTTGAAGGAAGTTAAAAAATGAAAGTAGTGGAGATCTTAGGGAGTAACCTATAAAAACATTCCACTTTAGGATATCATACCTTCTACCGCTAATTCTTTCCATCTTTCTTTGTTTGCTTGAATGATCTTCATCAGGTTGTCCTTAAAGCTCGTTAGGTCTACAGTTGCTAGAGAATTTTCTGTGTGAGTCCCTCCATCAGTTGTACTTTTAAAACTGGGTCGTCTTTGTGGTTCAGCATTGCTTACTGCTCCCAAACTATTTTGGCTGCAGAAGGGAAAAAACCCTAAATTATGAACACAGTCAGGCAATTTTAATAATACACAAACAGTTAATTGAATCAAATTCCTTAGGACTTACATGCAATCACTAACTCAAAATAATAGTTTTCACCAAAGAGTGCCTAAGATACAAGACATTTCTTCAACTCATGAAGCTGTAACCTGGGACCAATTCTTGCTGACCTTTTTCCAGGGAATTCTTAAAAAAAAGTGACAGCTGAAAACACATTACTTGTAAGTTCGTTCTTGAAAGAATGTTTATGTAGCCATTTTGGAGCAGCTCCTTAGCTGTGTTTTTAAACAGTGAATGGTATCTTTCGGGCTCACAGGAAAGACATCTGATGATTGTTATTTGTTGACCCATTTAAAAAAAGCAAGACATGAAAGTGTGTGACAGGTAAGTAAGTACAGCTTCAGATGAAAGTCCTCTTCAAGGTACATGCCTTCAAGCGTAATCAAAGCAGGATTTAGTACAGTGGCTTTAAAATACACTTAAGAGCTACTGCACCTACCTTACATGGTAAGGTAGGTTAGCTGCCTTACAAGGTAAGGTAAGGTTGAAGTCAAATTGATTATTCATATGGGAATATGCAGATGCATGTAAAGCAGGGGAAAAAGAATGAACTCTCTTTTTTTCTTAGGATTAAAAAATCAGACCTATTTCTGGCCTTGTACAGGTAATCATGTCATATTAGGTTTTGTTTACTCAATTATGCTGCATTGTTTATCTCATTGGTACCAAAGACAGATGTTAATATGCCTACAAATAGATTTCCATTAATCAGAAAATACAGCTGCAGTGAACATATCAGCGAGAACTGCACAAGAAGAGTTAACTGTAATTTCCGTGTGCTCCAGAGATGTTGAATAAGATAGAATGGAAAGAATAGGCTATAATTCTAATGTTTTCCAGGCACCACAGTGAATGTCACACCATATACTCATGGCATCCACCCAGTAGTGTTTGTGCAACTCTGCTGGCTTAGACGTTTCTGTATCATGCTGCAGGCTCTCCACTCTCTTCAAAAGTGTAGCTTTTGATTCCATACTAAGAAAAAAATCCCTTTATCCTCCACCTCACATGAGGAAGCTTTGCTGGATCATAAGACTTTGTTCATCTACCACTCAGTCATGTACGCCAACCAAAATGAAACCTGGAGCTACTAATTATTTGCAGCTGCTAATCACTCATTTGTGAAGAAGTGAGTAGGTAAACAAGTTTGTTATCAATAATGCCTTAGTTTAGCTCTGTTCCTTAAAACACTAAGAACACTGTCATAAATACCTACTTCTAGTAACTTCTACTTACTTCTAGTAACCAAAATACACGTAGAGTAAATTTGTGATCAGAAAAGAGCTAGGTTCATCATTTTGCTATTAAAATCTAAATAATGCATAACAAATTAAAAATTGCCCCGCAGAGTTATCATATTAGTAGCCTCAATGAAAGCTCAAATTACAGTTTTAAAATGAAAAAAACCCGTGGTAACAGAGGCAATATTTGTAAAAGCAGTGTCTGATTATTGAACGATGCTTTCAGCGTGGAGTCACTCAGATAACATTGTCTGTCATAGCTAGTTTTTTTTATAGACAACTTTTATCATGATGCAAAAATCAAGAGCTTAATAGGCAACCCCCCCCCTGCATCTCACTTATACTGTATTTAGATCTCTCAAGTGGAATATAAGTGGAATTAATTTTGCCTCAAGTGTATATATCAAGTAATACTAAAACGGAAAGGTGAAGAGGAAAGTGACCTACAGCATTATAAAAAACAGAAAAAAACCTGAAATCACCTTCACCACCTCCAGTTCCAATTGTCTCTCAGACAGCAAAGAATGACTTTTGGTACTGTCAATTAAAGTTATACTGAAAATGGCTCAAGATAAGAGAACTAGGAACTTCAATAATCTATTGCAAAAACTATAGTCAAAGGAAAAAATTTTTTATTAGATATGCTGTAGAAAATCAACCTTATATTTATATGTGTGTGTTCTGCTCATTATTGTGTTTTTGCCTTTTTATATGCACGATCATCCACAGTCAATGGAGTAATAGCATATTGCAAATACAACATAGCACCACATGGTGGCAATACTGTACAGCTATTTATGTTACTTTTCCAACTTAAAATAATTGCGATAATTCTGAGAATGACATTATGACGTTAGTTTATGTTAGTTCAATAACTAGTGTTATTGAACAGTGTATAATATATATATTATATATACATATTANTCTAAAAATAAATACTTGCTATCAGGCTGATTTTCTGACTGTAGTCCTGATTTAATATACTAGATATCACTAGTATAATCTTGAGGAAAAAAGCACAACTAAAACCAAAAACACCTGAAGCTGTACAGATATAACTAGATATTAATAATTATAGCTTTTCATTCCTTTTTCTTGTAAATTTTATGCACTGCAGAACACACCTACCATTTGAAATGAATATTAATTATTGAATAGAAGGGAAGCTACAGTTGAGCCAAGGGGCTAGAAGTCATACTGTCTCTTTTACCGTTCAGATCTTCTTGCCAAGGAGTTAATATTTCAAACTGCTGTTTATTATTCTGTAGAGGTAAAGTGTTATTTCACAGTGTGTAGGTGTGTTCTGTCAAATCAGTGAAGAGAACAAGTAATATCCTTAGGAGACAGCATTCATCCCACAGTTCTGAGATGTCAGCTCTGAACAATGTCTTTTACATTTTAAAGTGCTCATCAAGGTATGGAATGACACAGTGAGAGAATGAAGCATTATTCTCTGCTGAGCACTTAACAGGAAAAAAAAATGCTAAAACATGAGCTAGCAATGGATTTCCAGATGTCTTCATACTCTAACCATGCAACACAGAACAAAGGTGAGCAACAGTGCTTCAGCCTAGGATTTAGCTTCCCTCCTGCAGTAGGTATGACACTCAAGCATGTTGCCTTTCAAGTTCCAGTGAAATGGAATAAAGGACATTTTGAGTGACAAGATCAGACAGGATGACATGCTTCAGTTCAAGGATAAGACACTGTCACTTATAGAATCTCTCCCTGAGTACTGTGTTCACTCACATAAAAGGTACAGCTGTTGGTAGGACCTACTGCTTTACTCAGTATGCTTCTAGGGTATTTCCTTGTAACTAGCCCCAGTGATCTTTAACAATTTTTATTTCCTTATTACTGCTGATGGAAACAGGCATAGAGAGAGCCAAGACCCGGATATCTGAAAATGAGAAGCTGAAGTTCGGCCACTGTTGACCAAAATGCAATTAGGATTGATGGGAACAGAATGCTGTGGTCCTTGTCAACCCAAGGGGGCTTGAGCCTGTGTAGTTTGACCCTGCCACACTGACGGTCTTAACTGCAGTCCAGAGATCTGATGTATGAATTAGCTTTGAGTTGAGATGCATCTACAGAATGGTACCAGGCTTTCAGATTGTAGTAGAGACAGACCGGTGAGTCCTTGAGCAAGAGTCAATCTGTTTGAGGACATGATCTACCAAACTCTAAAGCATGTACAGTAAAAGTTGGGCTCATGTCCAGTACTTTGGTTAATGCCTCTCCTACCCCTCCTTGGCATCACATGTGCTGAAATAATTTCGTGTTCTTTTGAGACCAGTGCATTTCTGCTGTAAGAGCATACGAGTTTGGTGAACAGATAGGTGCAAAGAAATACCTTCTATATGATGGCATTTGGAACATTTAAAATTCAAAATGGGTATAAGAAATCTCCACATGATTTTACATGCTCCTACACATAGAAGAAAGAGAAAAACACAACTTGTCATTACCTATTTGGGACTGAGCTACCAAAGTAGACTTGCGGTCACAGAGTGGGGAAAACTGAAGACCTAAAGCAGCCTCCTTGTCTCCCTGCAAACAGCAACATTTAATATTGTAAGCACATATTTGATAGAGGGACAGAGAGAAAAAGGAATCTGAACATTTTTAGTATTTATTCAACAGATTACTTTGTTCACTTATACTCCTAAATAAAAACAAGCCACAGGCAAAAAAACCCTCATTATTTATCTTTAAATTTCCAGGAAAAGTAAAAGTCAAAATTCTAACTTACATTTGACAATTTTTATACAAGGAAATTCATTGGAAGCAAGTTCTCCCCAAGAGCAAGGCATCTGCCAATGAGATTTAACATATATCATAGAATCATAGAATGCTTTGGGTTGGAAGGGTCCTTTAGAGGTCACCTAGTCCAACCCCCCTGCAGTGAGCAGGGACACCTTTAACTAGATCAGGTTGCTCAGAGCCCCATCCAACCTGACCTTGAATGTTTCTAGGGATGGGGCTTCCACCACCTCTCTGGAGGTCCTTCAATACTCAGTTTCGACCTGCTGATCCCAGATGTAATGGGATTGGAGATATTTAGACATGTTTGTAACAGTATGCCAAATGCTAAGTGTTTCCTTCTATTACATTGGTTTATCCAACATGTAAAATTTCTTCAACGGGTTTATACAGGTCAAGGGCATGATCTGACTTCAACTCATTCACACTAGCTGGCATGTGTCTCTGCTGCTGAAGCCATAAAAAAGCACAAGCTCAATTTCACTACACAGATGACTTGTACAAAGCTAGTTCTGAAAATATTTCAACACCTAACACATTAGAAGAGGTTTTTTGTCCTAACAGTCTTAACAGACAGGGGTATTATCTCCATTTTCAGCATGGTAGACCAACTAACTTGCAAAAGTTCAAAAAGAAAGTCTAGCGGTGCAAAAAAACCCTGAAGAGACATCTTTCAAAGGAGGCTGTAATTTGTGTTGCTGGACAAACCTGTCCCCCAGAAGCACTGACATTATAGATATAGGAAAACTTAGTCTTTCAAGTAAAATAGCTCTATATATTACATTAGTCATGGAGAGTGCTGTTTCATGATCATTCAGTGGGGAGCAGTACACGAACATTTTCCAAAAAATCTCGTCAGAAGCTGATGGATGAAGGGGGCAGTATCAACCTTCCTTAGTCTTTTTATCATATATCATTGAACTAGATTTGGGAAAAGTTTAGAACTATAATACCAATAAAACCACTTCAGCCACAGGAACAGATGTAGCTCGCAGATTGTGTTTCATGTGGAAGTGGAGAGTTTTATCACTATGGCCTTTAAATTTTACGCCCAAGTGTTCATAATTTGACTTCAGAGTATAGAATAATACATGAACACTTACCACTAGCAGCAGTGCTAGTGGTATCTCCATGTAAATGCAGGAGCCAGATTATTATATAGTATAAACTGGGGTGGTTCTAACAATTTCAGCCATTGTTGAATACAGGATTTCTAAAGCAATATTAACTTTGTAACCTTCCCTTAAATAGGTATTAAAAAAGAGAAAATTTCACACTAGCAAAGAATCAGTTTGATTTTTTTATGTTTTCAAGTAGCTCTTTATCCTAATTATGAATTACTTTGCAATTAATATAATACATAATTAATACTTAAATGTCATATAAGTCTAAGTCTATTGTAAATTGTAATAACGGATACAGCATTCACATTTACATTGCTCATTAGAATTTAATGAGATTTAAAATTTAAAAAATCAAGAAACTCACTGGACAAATTCTCTTTTTGTACTTTTGGATCTATTCAGACTGAGAGCAGAATGCTATAGGAGCTGTGATACTTCTTTGAGTGACTTGAACTATGTATTTCTTTATTTTTAAGGTTTTGAGATGGGTGGGTGTATTTCTATTTTAAAAAAGTAGCTCAGATTTTCCTTGGCATTATAACACACTTTCTGTAGTTGTTGCTTTTAAACTTAAAGCATTGTTTGGCTTTTACCCTGAAGTTAACACTGGCACATATTTTAACCATTAGCTGCAGTTAACAAAGTTTTTTGTCTAGGTTCATTTTTTGCTGGTGCTCACTACTTTGAAAGCTGCCTGTTAAAGCATTGGTTTTGCATCAGCAGTTTCAGGCTTTGCTGTTTTTTCCTGTAAGGCAGTAGAAGTAGTTGAACTACTATTTTTAAAGAAAAGAAGAGGGGAAATTAGTGGGTTTTTTATACATTTGGACTACTTCATCTTGGCTGACACAGATCTGAAAATCCCAGAGATTTCCACCACATACACTCAGATCAACAGACCAGATGATGCACAACCAAGCCAGTGCATCTAGGAAGGAGGAGACCTACTGTGTCTGCACTGCTCAGTGCATTTATATATGTACAGTTACTTCATCACATGTTAAATGTGTTAGAACTACTCCACACACGCTGTTCTTAGGAGTACGTATAAAGAGGGATTCAGTTCCTTGCATACTCCTCTACAGCCTGAAAGACTTTCACAATTTATACTGCTGAATTGCAGAAATACATATATGGCAATTTGATTCTATTGTTAAATGCCTTCTCAAGCCTTTGAGCAGCTTATTTGGGGTCCAGTTACTTCTTCTAATGAAACGATAAAGGTATAACTAAAATATCAACTTATCCTATGTACTCGATGACCAGTGTGGTACTGTTTATTGCTAATGCTACATCCACTTGACTGGACACATTGCCTCACTGTCCCATGGGCTCTGTCTACCCTGTCTCTCTGTGTCTAAAATGTTTTTACAGTTGGTCATTTCTGACCTTTTCAAGTAGCTTATATCTGGGGTAATGTGTTCCTCCTTTTTCCTCTCAAGTTCAAAATCCTCATCATTTCCATTTACAGAAGCAGACACAAACTCATGACTCTACTCAGTATTTCCACAAAACTTAGTCCATTCATTATTTAGATTAAGGCACCAGCTCTCCAGTCTGTCTCCCCAGCGCAAAGCCCAGAGTCAAGGATGTCATGATGCTCCCTGCTGAGAATTCATATAAAGAACATCTAGGAACAAAGCAAGAACCTTTTAGGGCAGATGGGCCTAACAACCTCATGGTTTATCATACTGACTTTTTTATTCTCTGACCCCTTTTTCCAGTGTGACCCATCTGATTTGAAAATGTCAGCATATAGCAAAATAATGACTATCAAGATGAGCAAGACATACACTGTTCTGTTATCTGTATTAATCATTTTTAAAACCTCTTTATAACTGTAGAAACTGTGTAATATGTAAACTGGATTTTGGTTATCAACTGTACTTCAGTAACTGTTACGTTAAAAATGTGCATGGTCACAAATATTCATTACAGGGACAGTATTCCCCCTTTGGAGAAATGGTTTTTTTCACCTGCTGTCAGTAAAAAAATGGCAGCAGTGACACCAGCACCTATTGGGCTTTCTTTTTGAATTCAGTATCTCACAGAAATGAAAAGACTTTCACAAAGGTGTGCCTTCATTTTTGTTTTAGGATATATGGCCACAGCATTAACAGGATGATACCATCTAACCTCTGGCTTTGGATCAGGTTGTTATGAAAGTAAAACCTTCAGATCTAAGTGTGTATTGGGCTTGTGTGGCAAGGTTTTGGTAGTGGGGGGGCTACAGGGGTGGCTTCTGTGAGAAGCTGCTAGAAGTTTCCCCAGTGTCTGATAGAGCTAACACCAGCTGGCTCCAAGACGGACGCGCCGCTGGCCAAGGCTGAGCCCATCAGCGATGGTGGTAGTGCCTCTGTGATAACATATTTAAGAAGGTGGAACAAAAAAAAAAACCAACCCTGCACAATTGCACCTGGAGAGAGGAGTGAGAATATGTGAGAGGAACAACTCTGCAGACACCAAGGTCAGTGAAGAAGGAGGGGGAGGAGGTGCTCCAGGCGCCGGAGCAGAGCTTCCCCTGCAGCCCATGGTGAAGACCATGGTGAAGCAGGCTGTCCCCCTGCAGCCCATGGAGGTTAACGGTGGAGCAGGTATCCACTGCAGCCTGTGGAGGACTCCACGCCGGAGCAGGTGGATGCCCGAAGAAGGCTGTGACCCCATGGGAAGCCCATGCTGCAGCCCGCTCCTGGCAGGACCTGTGGACCCATGGAGAAAGGAGCCCATGCTGGAGCAGGTATACTGGCAGGACTTGTGACCCTGCAGGGGACCCACGCTGGAGCAGTCTGTTCCTGAAGGACTGCACCCCATGGAAGGGACCCAGATTGGAGCAGTTTGTGAAGAACTGCAGCCTGTTGGAAGGACCCACACTGAGAAGTTCATGGAGGACTGTCTCCCGTGGGAGGGACCCCACGCTGGAGCAGGGGAAGGCGGTGAGGAGTCCTCCCCATGAGGAGGAAGGAGCGGCAGAAACAATGTGTGATGAACTGACCACAACCCTCATTCCCCGTCCCCCTCTGCCGTTGGGGGGAGGAGGTAGAGAAAAATCGGGAGTGAAGTTAAGCCCGGGAAGAAGGGAGGGGTAGGGGGAAAGTGTTTTAAGACTTTTATTTCTCATTGCCCTACTCTGATTTGATTGTTAATAAATAAAGATACTTTCCCCAAGTCAAGTCCGTTTTGCCTGTGATAGGAACTGCTGAGTGATCTCTCCTTGTCCTTATCTTGACCCATGAGCCTTTCGTTATATCTTCTCTCCCCTGTCCAGTTGAGGAGGGGGAGTGATAGAGCGGCTTTGGTGGGCACCTGGCGTCCAGCCAGGGTCAACTGACCACAATGATGTGGCATATGCATGGCAAGCACTGGCAAGGAAAAGAAACAGGAAGGCTTTCTGAAATGTGAAATGGAGACAACTTTTTGCCGCCTTTGCTGAAGATGAATTCTTCCTATTTTCAAGTCCCTCTTCCTACCCTGCTGGTGTTTCTCTTTAACTCAAAGCATATATAAATCTCAGTCTACAGAATGAAAACAGCTTGACAAGTTATATTATTATTGAAAGAAAAAAAAATGCTACAACACTCAGAATCGTGGTATCAGCTGAAATAGATATAGAGCTATAACAATTTCATCTTATTCACACACATAAAAGTTGAATTCATGTCAGTGGTATGTATGAAGAGTAAGGAATATATTGCCTGTCAATCACAACCAACAGCATCCTTGCTGGTAGACTTATGAAAAGATTTAATTGTGTAACCATTGCTTCTTGAACTAGATTTACTAAAAGATTTTAAAAATGGCACCTGTCGAAAAAATTCTTCCATCAGGGCCATGGTCCACCGGTAGTGCAGTTCCCAGGATTTTGCTGGATGGCTTATGTCTGCTGCATGTAGAATCAAAGACATGGCTTTGGCTTTGTCTACCCTGTCAATTCAAGGACATGCTCCAATTATCTCAAAAGAAAAGCAACTCTTTAAATTCTTTTCTTGTACATGAGCTCATTGAAAGACTATAGATAATGAACAGAATGGAAAATAACCTACCCCTCTGTCTGCTGTAGAGTATGTCGCATTGTTTTAATTTGTTGAAAATGACCCGACATATCTGTAGACAAGACCATCTCAATGACCAAGCTACGCAACTCCCTAAGAATAATTAAAAGCAAAATGTCTGATTACAATTCATTTATTCTATGTATGGTACATTTGTTTAAGCAGTACTTGTTAATTTATAACTTTCTAAACAACATCATGGGTTTTATTATGTTTTAAAAAGCATTTAAATAAATTATTAACAACTTGCATGTTTTATCCTAAAGGGATTCTGTGAAAGCAATGTACTTCAGAAAATGCACTCTGCAATCATTATTTCAGAGTCACACTATTTTGTAATTCCTCTCTTCTAGTGTATAAACTAAAATTACATGCAATTCTGTCACCCATTATAAGTCTTTCCTTATTTTTCCACCAGCAGAGTATTCAAAAAACCAGTCAGTCTCTGGGCTTACCGCCACACAAGAGGATATATTTGTGTCTTTTATTACCGCCCTCATACTAGCGCAGAGCAGGCATAATACTAAACCTAGGAAGAAGGCTGTGGAAACACTCAGAAGAGCAAGAGGTATTACATGTGAAACACTGTCAACATTATACCAATATACGAACATTATGACAAACTACCCTTCATCTCAAAAATACCTTAATGCTTATTTCATGAATCAGAACAAGTTCAGGATTAATAATTTATCTATATCTTGGTATTACGGTCAGAGATGTTGGCTTTTCCATCACCTTTGTATTAAACGAATATGAAAATAGTAAAACATGAATCATGTAAGAAAGTATATTAATTCTCATTGTATATGAAAGTACACTAATTTTGTCAACAATAATTACTGATTTGGAAAATTCTGTTTCCTCGATGTAGAAGGATTGTATATAGACCATGTAGGAGTCTACTGGGTCTTTATTTACATGCTTTTTAAATGGCCTAGGAGGATTTATGTGCAAGAGTGTTGCTTATATGTATATCTGGGACAATCCACCACATTAAATCTTTGATTACGTAGCATATATCTTCATGAGCACATTGCCAATCTTAAGGATGTCCAAGTATCAATTACAACAGTAGAATCCTACTTTAGTCATTCTCACTGATCTTTCATATTGTATTCATATCTTTGATTTACTTAACAATGCATTTTTTTTCAAAGGACTATGTTTTAAAGAGGTAAATTGCAGTTTTCTTTAGGGCTGTTAGAATAGTTTGTTATAAAAACTATTAAGACTGCTTTTGAGCCAAATTCATTGCATATTTAAGCTGATACTCCTAATTGATTTTTGTGTGTTTATTCCCGATTTGCATTGATGTAACTGGATAAAGACTCAATCCTTTCACTTCTACTCAATAATATGCAGCCATAGCAACTTGTGTATAGAAAACGCCTTATCTGACCTCATAATAAGGTACTAATTAATTTGCATCCCAACTGTTCCTCCTCCACACTGCTTTGAAACTGTACCCTTCAAACACAGCCAAACCCATTAAAAAAAAAAAAAAAACAAAAAAACCAAACAGTTAACACTGCATGAAAACTGAGGGCTCTGCATTGTTAAACCCTGTTGTTTGTAAGACTGAAATAAATATCACTCTCCCTTTCTATGGGAGATTTTCCTAGGAACTTTCTGTGTCTGAACTTTTAAGAGTACTCAGAAATAAGCCCACCCCTACTGCACAAGACACACAGAAAAGCAAAACACTGCTTCCAGTAGATTCACACTGTGATGGCAGGAGACAAACCCTAATTCTTACCTCCACCATCTGAATAAGGATCAAACAATGTAGCACTGTCCTCCTCACACACTTCTGAAGATTTCAGGCACTAAAAAGTGGCTTAACAGCAAAGGAGAGGCTCTCCACCTACAGCCCGTGGTTGTTTCCTGCCTGCACCCCCGTCCATCATCAACAGAGAGAGGGAAAATTCAGAAGTGACAGGGAAACGTTAAATAAAGCTTTATGAGAGCTATGAATGCTCAGCCTACTACCACCGCACAGAAGATTACTCTTGGGCTTAAACCATTCCCTAACTATTTCCCAGGGAAAAAAGACCCTCTCAACTTCCATACTGAAAGAGACCTTAGCTGGTCTCATAGGGAACTCCTGGACAGAAATCTCTGCCCACTTCATTAAGCAGTCCACAGCTACAGGCATCGGGATAATACAATTAGCATTGCTCATGCTACCACGGCAAAAAGGTATGGAGGTGTTGCCGTCTTTACTTCTATGATGGGAAGTGGTAACAGTATTCACATACAGTGCATAGCATTTTTTTGGGGCCCACAATTGGAAGATTACTGGTTTTGAGTATACAGTCTCCACTTTTCTTAAGTAAATTGTCATGTCCTCTGCTGTCATCCTTTCTTAACCCTCCTATATCCATATGTCCTATGGATAGGATACTGTAAAAAAATAGATGCAAGATGGTGTGAAAAATTGACATGAATAATGCTGTAATAAACAAGACACAGGGAGTGGCACATGAATTTCTCAGGAAAGTAGTTAACCAATAAACAGAAACCAGCTTTACCTGGATTTGTCCATGACAAAGAGATTTAGTCAGTGGGAAACTAATGAGAAAATGCAGGAACAGGCTAAGATGAGCAAAAGCAAGTTGGGAACTGAAGACGTAAGGTTCATCTTGCAAGTTATAGCAATCCTGCTTTACTCAGACAGAAGACTCCCAAGGGAAGTTGTGAAAGAAAAGCTGTTCATTATGCATTGTATATAATGCATATTGGGTTTTAGTCTTTTTTATATAAGCGGGCAATATATCAATGTATGCCTTATGACTGTAATGGTTTGAGACATTAATACCGCCTGACCACCTATAACTATTGACTTAACACATGGGGTGCTAGAACACCAGAAGCCTGGTAAATCAAAGGAGAAAGGGGGACAAAAAGGCATCCCTCTTTAGTTATTTAGGGGTGCTAAGTGAGAGAAACAAGACAATATGGAAGACTGGAATATAGTTTCAGAGTTGAGAAAAGGGTGAGAAAAGACTATGAATGTCACATGCATTATCCACAAAGGACACCCTCATCAGAATGCTGGCAGTGTTTCCCTGCTCAGACCCAAACCCTATGTTTTAAACTTAATTGAAGCTGACAGTTTATTAGTGCATTTATCTTCTTAATGTTAACATGTAGAAAAGAAAATGTAATCCTATAAAGTCATTCTCAGTCATTTTGCTTCATCTTGCTGAAATAATTAGCAGAACCACAGTTTAAATAGGCAGGGGTATTAAATTTAAAAAAAATGAAATCACTGCAACTCAAGAAAACAGATCTGACAGTAGTCAAGAAATTAATCAGTGCCAGGAACTACATTAAAAAGTTGAACAAATTACCATTTCAATTTGCTGCCAATTTGATTCAGTGCAAACTTCAAAACTGTTGGTCTAACAACATGAATTTCAGTATAGAACCAAGAAGTTCACTCTAGTAATAATTAGAAAATTGAAGAGCTTCTTTTAAGTGGCTAACAGATCCATCATGGCACCAATGAACAACTGTATCTGATGACAGGGCAACAGGGATTTTTGGATACTAGAAAGGAATACCAGGAAGCCATCATTTCCATGACTGACCCTCTAAATTAAGTATCAGACTTAAACAGGTTGTGCAGGTTCTCAGACTGGCACTTTGGAAGTTACCAGTTTGTTTGAAAGTACAGACTGTAGTTGCGTAGCTAAGTGACAAAACATGGAACTGAGTGTCCTCGTTTAGTTGCTTGAGCTTATTTGTCAGCTCATACATCTCTTCTAAGTTCTACTGAATAGCCGAACAAGACACCATAAATTCTACTTTCTCTGGTTGCCAAATCCCACCAACTTCAAACTGGCTGCATGTAATAGTGGACTGGATCTGTGCAGCTACTCTATACAAACTAAATTTGCAAAACTAAAACAAAATCCTCCAGGAAATCCAAATTGGGTTACAGTGAGAGGAGATTGAAAAGCAAGGGCAAACACACCTAGTCTGTGACTGAACAACTTCCGAAGGAACGTGGTAGTTTATCACAGGTTCAAAAACCATGGAGAAATTAGATGCAACAGAAGTTAGAGCAAAGGGTCCATAATATAAAGAAAAAGAACTGTGGGAAGACCAGACTGAGCAATCTATGCAGAGAAGAGTGTGCTTCAGAAATGTGAAGACAGTCTGTCACATTCCTCCTTTTATTCTGTTGCAGTCCACCAGAGCAATATGTATAAACATCACACGCCTGGAAACTATAGACTCCTCTTTCCTTTGGGAAATACTTTCTTTCACAGGAGTTTCCATCCTACCACTCTTTTCCCCAGTGACATAACAAAAGGGAACAACTGGGATGCACTGTGCTAGCTGGCAGCCAGATTCCTGTCAGCTGGAGCAACTGCATGTTGCTGCAGGGATTCCCAAAGTATACTCATTTATGGTGGTCTCCAGTGATGAAGGAGCCAGGACTGGGGAAGTACGTAAGTGTCTTCAAGCCATCCTTGGTCCAGTCCTGAACTGAAGTTCAGCTGAAGATCTGCCCCTTTCTACCTGGAAGCATTCTCTGGTAGGACACAATATGAAACAACACTTCAAAAAAACCATGCTCAAGGCAACAAGTCTGAAGATTTGAAAATCATTACCTCTCTACAATGATGGTTTTAAAAGACAGAATACCAGCCTCTGATGGCTGCCTACTGGCACAATCACTTTCTCCATACTCAATAGCTAGGACAAGCAAAAATAGTGTCACAGAGACCTATCAGCCCCAAAACTATCAGGTCCAAAAGAGTTCCAAGCAGAGCAAGGCTGACTCATGTTGAAAATGAAAGTCTAGGTGTATATGACAATTATTGCTGAAGTTTACAATTTACTTCCAGAGATCTTTCTCCAGAACTAAATTTACAACACAAACTTTATGATAACTAAATCCAAATGAGTATCCTCTGAGAAGAAATATTTTATGAGAATGAAAAAGTGTATGCTTCCTCTCTCACTTTGCATTAACTAAACAATTAATAATACTTTAATATTAAGTGTTTTGGAGTAGCTACGAAAAATAATGAATTGAAAACCAAAAGGGTCAGCAGACTTACATTCAATAAATGCTTTATTTAGGGGTGTTCTGATCATGTAGATAAGTAAAATCATGTAAATCTACCATGTAAAACAGATATTCATCTGCAAATATACACCACACCAAAATTTGATCTGACATTCACATATTCCTTCATAAATGTGTAGTTTTGTGAAAATATAAATAAAGTAGAGTATAGCTTTGTTATTCATGGTGGCATCATTCACAGTGGGAGACTTTCCTGGAAGCAGACCATCTCTCTCTGACTTCACAGTCCACCTATTTAAAAGTTATTTTTAGGATCTCTGAATAATAGCTATGTTTATAGAAACATACAGAAGACTCATATTTTAAGTGCTACATGTAGCGGTCAAAGATATACAAAGATAACATGTCCTTTTTAATAATGGAGAAAGTCTTATCTCTAACACTTGTTCGTTTTGGTCTTACAGGTCTTAGTATTTGTGACATATCAATTATGATCCTGATTCTTGCAGATGGTCAAATTTTCTTCAGGTATTACACTAAAATTAAGAAGAAGAAGAAAAAAAGAGATTTCTGTAGTGCTTCTGGGCCTTTACTTTATTATTTTTAGATTCTCCAGATAATTCACTTTTTAATGCTTAACCACGATGTGACTATGCTGTCCTATGTTACACAGCAGAAATCCCAGAGGCAGTATTGCTCAAGCTGGCAGCAGAGTGTGACTCTGCACCGAGGTTTTAACCCACTGTTATACAAAGGTAATCTAGCTGAAGAGAAGCAGCACTGTGGTTTTCCTGAAGAGCTATCTCACCTGAGACATGGTCCACACAGTCCACCACTGTGCCTCATAAATGCACAGCCTCACTTGGAAAATTATATGGAGTCTCCCAAACAGTACTTCTTTACACAACAGCAGCCTTCCCTAAGCTCTAAATATCCATTACTCCTTCCAGTGCCAAAGTTTCTTCCTGTAATTTGAACTCTTAAAATAGACTCCACAGGGAAGGCTGGGTGTTTTTTATTATTTTTAAATACTGGAAATAAGTTTGAATGTCACAGTAGGTCTTACCTCCAGTCATCTTTGGTTAAATTTGCCAGGATGTTCATCTCTTCTTCTTGCATGAGTCTATAAGCAGCACTTACATGATGATTTTCAAGAACAGAACGATCATTGTACAATATTGCAACATCTGACCTAGTGTTAAAAAAAAAGGCAGAATTTGCAACAGCATCCAAATGATGGCACTGAGGAAGGTAGGACTGTATTCTCTATGAGAACNTAAAGTTTCCATCCCAAATGCATTAAAAATTACCTTTATACCATTGCATATACTGTTTGTGGGAAAGTCATTTTTTTAAATGTGTAATGTTTTATTTATATGATATAACTGTTACAAAAATTTGTGAGGAGATCTTTGAGCTTCTTGACTGCAGATAGGATCACAGAGCAACAGAAACACTCTAATTAGTGTACTCAAGAGTACTCTTTGGTGATACAACCGTTCAAAATGCAATACATTCACCAACAGAGGGGGCTCCACACATAGCATGGGTATTAAGAAGTTACTACCCCTGTGCTGAGATGTGCTTTGGCCCATGTCACTCATAATCAGAAGGAGTTGTAAATAATAAAACATTAAAAAACTTCAATTTCATATGTTTTAAACAGATGCCACCTTTTGTCAGAAAAACAGCCAAACCTTGAGCTGCATAACAAAGGAATGGAAGAGATGCTAAGCTGAAATTTGATTGCATTCAAGTGCTTCCTAAAGCCAGACCCGTACCATAATGTTAGCATCCTCAACAGTATGTTTTCCCTCTTAATGAAAGACTAACCTACAATACCAAAGTTACATATAGATTTTCATAAATTTTGATGTGGTATGGATT
>WAAD01037400.1:5394-80793 GCA_013389945.1 Fregata magnificens
TTTTTTTTTTTTTGGTTTTCAAAACTGTGGTATACTATAAAAGATTCTGGATGTGCAGTAAAGAAAGGGAGAATGAGGTAGAAACCCAAACCTTTGGAATTTCCTGACTTTGATACTTATTTGCAGTTTTGATGTTATACTAACACCAACTTCCCAACGCACACATGTGATATGCATTGTACAAATGCAAGTGGACATGGAGTTTATTATACACATACTCACACACTGATACACTTTGATTCCCACTCCAAGCCATGTTAGGATTCCCTATACCAAACATAAGCTAAGCAGGAAGGTCAGCTGAAGGAAGAGAAAGCTCACTTCACAGCAGTTTCTTCCCTTGTCCTTTTAACCTGGTGTTATCAAATGAACAGGGACTGTTCGTTAGGAGGTTTTTGTATTGCGTTTATCATAATGAAGGCACGTATTAAGATAAATATTACTTACAATACAGAACTTTGAAGTATATCTGAAGAAGGGTCATTTGCTTTATACTCACTTTGTCCATAAATACAACTCCATATTCCTGGAAGTTCAAAACTAAGGCCACAAAAAGACCCCCATAAAACAAAAGACAACATTTGGTTGTCTACCTTAGTCCAGCCTTGTTGTTTCCTTCCAAAATCAACAGGAAATGAAAAGGTAACATGGGCCTTCATAACAAGGACAGATACTGACAGTGGTTCTTCATAACTATTAAATATGCCCCCAGATTTTCAGTGGCTCATGTGTACCAGTGATAAGTTTCTCAGATGAACAGTTCCAACTAAGGTGACAGAAAGATTTGTATGAGGGGCTTTTGCAATCCCTCACGATCTTGCTCTAGGGAATGTGAAATAAATGAAAGCTGGGCTGGTATGACCCCTAGCTTTGTTGGAACAGTGGACAACCAACTGAAAAAAAAAAATCCACCCCTGTTATCACACATACTTTTAGATGTATAAAGGTACATAATGCCCAAAAGACTTCTACACTGCTCTTTTATCTGTTAAGGGACAGCATCCCAAATGACATTGGCATGGCAAACATCAGGCTGAGAGCACTGAGGAGCAGATCCTGCACAAGGTGACTGTTCCCTGCCCCGATGCTGTTTGTTGGGTTTTTCTGTCAAAACAAAGCGTCTTACAGAGCATTCTATCCCTTCCACCACTGCACTCTTGCACTGTGCCGAAAGCTGTTGGCATGTGCAAAGAGCACCAGAGTTCCCCAGCCCACAGGGTGCTTCAGAGAGCAACGGCACAGAGTTACCTTCTGGTTTCAGGAATAGCCCTTCCGCCAGCATGTTTAATAACCTTTCTGGATGTACAGTTTGTGTGTTCAGATAGGAACCTTTCACTTTAATGTATAATTGATCTAACAGAGGAAAAAATGTGCTCTGACAAATTAGTCTTCTCAAAAAACAAGAGTTCAACTATTGGGGAAGGAGGGGATACATCTTGCAGTACACTCCTTGAGAGAATTTAAATACTGTATGCCAGAAATTATCCTCTTTGAGCTTCGCTGACCTTTGATCTGAAGAACTCATTGGCCTTGCTGCTCCAGGGAATTATCCTTTGAATTCAGTTACTCATTTTGGAGCTCAGATAAAATGGGGAAATCTGGTGATCTCATCCTGATGTCAAGTTTCATTCAGCAAAGCAAAATGAAATCTAAATGAGGAAACTTTAAAGGGAAATATGGAGGTAGTAAAATAATATTTACAAGTGATCAAATAATGTGTCTGTGCATATATCCTCGTGTGCCTTATCCAAACCCAATGAACGTTTAAAAATACATACTGGAGTACGACTGTTTTGTCTGAGAGGGAAGGATAAGTGTTTGGTATCTTGTTTCTATACTTAGTTTTGACTATTGACATGCGCTCAGTTTCATGAAGGATACAAGCACATGCTGAACCTACTTATAAATTCAATGAGAATGTCTGCTTGGGACCGTTAAAACTGGCAGCCTGTAAACAGAGATCCACCAGTGAGACACATGCCAAGGTTTAGATATATTCACAATGTGAACTTCCTTTCAGCTCTGCCAATGATATTAAACTAGACCAGACAAGATTGCTATCTCAAAGGAGTGTGGAGAATTAATAGACTTGTGTTTCCAAAGTCTAGGCCATCAGAAATAGGTCCGCGTACAATATATCATCTGTGCAAAAATACTTACTTACCTCCCCACTCAGATAACAAGCCCTGACAAAGAGAACACTCTATATAGATGAATATACAGAGAAACCTACCGTTGTGGGAATCCACAACTGGAGGGGAAAAAAAAAAAGTATATTTATGGCTTCTCATGGGAATAGCCATATGCTCTCAAAAACAATGTTCCCTAACAGAATGTTTCATGAATTGAAATGCTGCATATGTTTTCTTTATGATGTTCTCTTTTCTTGTTCATTATTAATGGTCTTGTATTCACTTCTATAACCTTAAGACACTATAAAAATGTGTCTGGACAATATTTGAAATTGGAAAGACAATAAAGGAAAAACATTAACTTGGAAAAATTGTGAAATACCATTCTTTCATGAAAAACAAACTGACTGGCTTAAGCGTACTAGCAGATGTTTCTCTCTAAGATTGTTAATTACTACCACCCAATTGCTTGTAATTGAGGTGGGGGAAGAAGAGAGGGAGAGAATGAACACCAGTTTAAAGGTATTAAGACTCATCTCTGAAGAAGTCAGTCTTTTTTTCAGGGGTTTATTCATTCCTAAGAAAAGAAGGGGGTAATAATTCCAACTGCTCCTTAGGAATCACCAAAAACATCCCAGAAATGAAGTAAAACTGATTGCTGTTCTGTGTGTACTGAATGACCATAGAATACTAAGCTTCAGACAGCCAAACCATTCTTCACTCACCTCCGTCCTGCATCTGAGAATAAGGGGGAAAAAGACAGAGGGCCAAAATACAGCTGCAGTCAGGTTGAAAAGTGACTGTTTAAACTTTCACCCTCTCTCAGGTGGCTTGTCATTTCAGATTTCTCAAAGCCTCATTCAAGCAAAGCACCACGCTCTTTAACAAATGATCCTCCTCCTAAAAGTAAGGACAGTTTCACTCTGTTTTTCGACTGTACTGAGCATTTTAATCAGATTGATTAAGAGGATCTTGTGTCCAGAAACAAAAAAGGATGCAACTCTGATGAATGTTCAGGTCTAAGTTACAGCTACCAAGTCCAAATTTGCACAGCAGCTAGGAGAACTCAGGCTAAAGATGAACTACTTCAGAGCCTCTTTGGGATGACAGCCATTCCAAAAGGTATGTGATGGATCACAGGGCCTTAACTCAGAAAGCGGAACTATGGGAGAAGCTATGCAATTCCACAGTGATAAATTATGACTGGACATTACCAGTGACTATTACCTTAACATCAGGGTCATTACTGTGTAATTTTTGAGAGAAAGCAGAGTAAAGGTAAAATTGGAGAATTGACAAAAATGCCACCTATGAAAGTCAGCATCTGGCATACATGAAACCAAACCCTTTGAAGTGAAATATTATCAGCCTTCCCCTCAAGTTGGATAGACTGGATTCCACGGCAATTCTTTAAAACTACTACCAGAAACAAAGGGACAGAATTATCTGTACCTGGGGAAAAACAACAAACCGCACACTAGAACCTGAGACTTGTGGGGGAGTAGGATAAAAGGAAAATTTAAAAATGCATAGACGTATCAAGACAAGGAGATGAAGTCACAAGCACTTCTGAACAGCTCAAATTGATCTTCAGTAGCACTATTTGACTGGTGGAACTGAGTGTCAAAGAGCTGGTCCAACCGAGCTCAGGAGTAAAATTCCTACTGACGTCAATAGCGTAAGGGTTTCACTTCCAATTTACAGATCTAGCAGACACAGCAGAACTTAAAGTCAGAGACTATGAGGACCAAAGGGATAGAAAAAGAATTAATTGTGTTGTTTTTCCTGAAGTCTCTGATGTCTAAATTATCTGGTTCTGTCAACGTTTTTTTCATTGCAAATCAGGTTTGACAAACATAACTGACATTCTTCACTGACTGCACGACAACAACCAGAGCAGTAATAACTATGTTTGAAAGTCCAAATTGAGAAGAAGTCCTTTAATTAACAATTACATTCACATTCAGATTTCACTTTTAAGTTCTCCTGGAGGCCATGGATTAAGAAATATCACCCCCATTAAGTACACATTTTGGTTTTATCCCCGACAGAGATAACTTTGCTTGAGCAAAGGTCCTCTTCTCCAGCAGCAAATGAATGTAGGCAGAATAGGACCAGGAAGGGAGTAACACTCCTGTTCCACAGCCACCAGAATAAGCGCATAGGAAAACAGGCTCGTCCTGGGTCAGTGCCAAAAGCATGTATTCAACTTTCTCTGGCTGAAAGCTGAAGCTGATGAATTAGACACACCCTTCAAAACAACAAAGATCAAGCTGCCTTCTCTGAAACCTACTGCAGGGAAATTAATTGTCCATTTCAAGTCCAGTGGGACAAGTCAAAACCAATTTAGCAAGAGCTGTACTAGTAGTACTCTGTACTAGTCTGGGATGGGTATTTCAACCTGAAAATATGGGGAGAAGTAATTTTCTTCTATTTTGCTGTCTCCGTTGATGGTCACAACGCAAATTAAAGGTTCAATTACACACCACGGAGTGGGGAAAAAAAATAAGATTCAAGATGTCACAAGACCCACTGTCAGCACCCGACCAGAGGGAGGCAGTTAGGCACAGAAAAGAGGGGTAGTGACTCAGACCATGTGATGGCTTGCAAAAAAACCCCAACGAAAATAGACAACCAAAATATGTTTTAAACATTCAGACATCTGATAATGATTCTAAATGACAAGTTACCACTAGGACATTTGGGAATTGCTAAACTGAAATTCACTCAAATGTTCAGACAACATTTTCTCTCCTGAATAAAAAGTAGTCAAACTCATAGGTCTGGGCAACACCACCTCCCTTAAAGCTTCAACTCCTTTTGCCAACCCCAATAACTTGACACATACAAGTAGAAGTATTTCCAAGCCTTGATACAGAATCACAGGTTTCTGTCTAGGTCTGGTGTCTTTTTTTTGGCTGTTGGGTTGGGGGGAAAAATTTTTTTACTATCTCCTTACCAAAAAACCAAAAAGACTTGTACTAAAGATGCAGATACAAAGGACAATACGGTCTCTCCCTGCTAGCTAGGGTGTAACTCATACATGCTTAAACACTAAACCTAGATTTCTCACACTCTCTCTGGAGTGAGTTTGCTGAAGGGAGGGAGTTTGCTGAATTTTGCCAGATTATGATTCCCTTTTCCAATTAGTTCCCCAACTGGCTGTATTTCATCAACAGCAACTGCCAGATTAAATGCCTTACTTGACCATCTTCACCCAATACACTTTGATGTTCAGTTCTCAAGCTTCAAAATACCTTTTGGATGAAGATCAGACAGCACTAAACAGAATTACTAATTAATTAAGCAAAGTTAAATTTTAAACACTGTTTGTTGTGTTAGCCAAAAGCCTGAACAGAATAATCTTTTTTTTCCCTTCCTCATCGGAGATCAAAGAAGATCATTTCTCCCTCCCCTCCCCTGTCTTAAAAAAAAAAAAAGGGGGGGGACGGACGGGACGGGATGGGACACAGGGGACGGGGGGGAGAATCTCCATAAGCTTTGGTCAGAATAGTTCAGGATGATACCTGTAGCAGCAAGATTTGTGTTTGATCAGTGGGCATATCAAAAGCCACATTAACAGAACGCAATCCGCTATAACTATCTGTATCATTTAACACGGGTAAGTACTTCTTAAGTGAAAACTGTCACTGTCATATGGACCACTTACCACTTTCTAACGGTATTATATGTCCCTGGAGCTCTGAATGGGCCTGCGAAGTGTTGAATTCTGTTGCTGAACAGTGACAGATGGGGACACCAACTGATCGTTTATAACTTAAAGCAAAAGAAGAAAGACACCTCTTCTCTAAAGATGGCCATACACTGACTTCGGTTAGTAACTGGTAACAATTTTGCTTTTTAAAAGTACCTTCTCAGTGTAAGTTGCAGATACGCGTGTTCACATAGGATTTTCTGTCTTAAGTTTTCTTTGTCTCGTTGGATTTTTTCCCCTGAGATTCACAAGGGAAGAAAAAGAAGAAAAAATCCCAGCCACTACATAACCCTTTATTCAAATGAAGGCTGAGTAGGTAATGTTATTAATAATGTAAGCTTTGATATCAACTCGCTCCCACCTAACTCAGATGTTCAGTGGGAAAATCGTGTTTCCACCACCTTTGCTATGATAACGGGGCCTCTAAAAGCTATTTGAATTGTAAGATTCATTTCATCAGAATTGCTCCCCGTGAGGAAGAATGTCACTCTGACCCTCACAAAGCTAGACTTTTATACAGAGCAATGTTGTGGGCCTGTACTGTAACATTATTTTGGCTGTGATGAATCAGTCGCATATCTGACAACTCTCTCATAGTTAATATACAGTGGGAGGTTCAGTATTCCCATCCACAGAGCCCTTATCTTACTCTGAGAGGGGGGGGAGAATGGAAATTGATCCACAACACAAATGAAAAGTGCTATAGCGACTAATAGTCCAGCATATACGTGTGCGCGCACAAGCATACGTCTCTTTCCCTTTTCATATTCATACATGGGTGAGGAATGGTACTAAGGTGATACATCACATACTGCAGAACATGCAGAGAAAGAAAATTCATCAAGGCCTGACCCCACCACCTTATTTAAAGTCTAGAGAGCACGCAGGATCTCATCACAAGAAATTATTCCCACAGACCAAACGCAGGTAATTGTTCACCATTATTAATAATGATAGCACAGCCTAAAGACCACAATTGGAGATGGAAGCCCACTGTGCTATGTACCACTCAAAACGCAGAGGAGGAGACGGTTTGGAGCAGGCTTACAGGAGGAGCCAGCCCTTCCTATTGCTCTAGAAAGCCCATGTGTTTCGCAACTGAAGAGTCAACTTCCCACTTGGAGCTACCCCTTTGGTGGAAAACCCTGCAATATCCTCCTAGACAGTATCATTGTGAATTTGCATTCAAACGTAGCGTCTTGAAACCTGGGCGGCAATCACTGCTTGCTAGTGGGGCCTGGGCAGCCGCCCCTGCAGGAGCACAAGTGGCCTGGGACAGGACAGGCGGGTGGGTGCTCAGTGCAGCTCCCAGAGGGTCCTACAGCAGACACAGAGAGCAGTCTCCATCTGAACACCACTTTGCCAAGAATATCCTTCCACACCTGGATGGCTCCACTCTCTGTAAAGGCCTATTAAAATAACAAAACAAAACAAAACAAAAGGTCTGCAGCACCACACTTCAGCTTCATGCCTCCAAATCCTTAAGAGGGACTATAACTCCCTCCTAAATAAATCTTTTGCACACAGAGTTCAGGGCTGCCTTGGCTCCGCTCGGCCGCTCCCCCACCGGCGCCGAGCCCTGTGCGCAGCCCGGGCTGCGAGGCACAGCAAAGCTCTCTGCTCCTCCAGAGCCCTGTGAAAATTCCTTGGGTAGCAGCTCTTTTACTTCTGGATATTTTGTTTTACCACTACTATTCCTTTCCTCTCTTTTTGTTACCTTTACAGTTTTAAATCCTTTTCAGTACAAAGTTGGGCACTTTGTATGACATATTTTACTGGTGAAAGGACCTGGATTGCTGGATCAGATTTATAAAGCAAGAAAAACCTGATTACTGGTATTTTTATTTTTTTGGTAGGCTGGGGGTTGGGACTTTCCATCTAACAAGAGCAGCTGGACTCCAAGTTCTTTCAAGAGCAGAAATGTTGCTTCAGGTTCATTTCCACAACCCCATAGTGCTGCATTTATTATTTGCTTTTACTCACAAACTAGTTGTGGTTACAAAAAAAACCCCCTCTTCCAAACAAATGACACTTTATCTTTTTCTCCACAGGAGAATAAGGTTGAATGCTACTTGTGCTTTGAGGTTTGGATATGATTGAGATGAAACATCTGTTAAGAAAAAAAGGTGTGTGGGGGGGACTTTTTTCTGCTAAAAATATCATGCCTTTCTTTTTTTCCACCAAACTTGAAACATGTGATGAAATTCAACTTTTAAAATATAACCCTGGAGCTACTTGAAACTATAAAAGTCTCCTCAGTATCTGAGGCAAGTCAGAATTTCCACTGTTCAAGCTGGGCTTTTATGAAGAGCAGACTTTAGAAAAAGCTGTAATCTGTCTAGGTAACAAAGGGCACTTGTTCTGCCTGGTGAGGTAAAACCTTGGGTTTCTGTAGCTCCTGCAGCAGAAGTGGAGTTGAAGCACACAAAAGCACCCTGACTGATACACACTTTGAATTTGGAACAGCAACTGGCAAAAGCAATATGCTTTTCACTGAAATTGCCTCTATAAGTCTGCAAGTACATGCTTGTGTATTTGTAAGGTTCAGCAGGATGACAGGTTGTTGTGTCTAAACTCTCCAGCCCGAAGGTTCAGGCATCTATCTAGCTTTACATCTATCTAGCCGTCTATATAAAACGACGGCTCCTAAATTCAATCCCAGAAATGCAAGAACTATTTAATCCCATCATAAACTGTATCCTCACATGAGACACTCTGGGATATGAAATCCCTATGGGCAGGAGAGAAGAGCCGTACAGGAGCATGCATATGGGATCTAAACAAAAGCCTATCGCAGGAAGCTACCAAAAACCCAGCAAAGGGAGCACTCTGAAACTTGGTTGCTGGGCTGTGTCAAGGTCAAGTAAGAGAACTGACAACTTTAGGAATATTCGGGAGTTGCAGCAGGTCATATTGCGTATTAAATGCAGTATTCAAGGTTTCTAGACATGAATGTAATGCTTCATGTAAAGGCAAGGGATTTGAAACAAACATATTGTCTTCTGAAATAGCAAGGGCCAAAACTTCTTTCAATTACAAGAGCACAACGCTGGAATAATTCCATGAACACCAGCATGAGAGTATTATCTGGCCCCAAATCTTTGCCTGGAAATATGCTCTAGTTTCACATGGGTAAAAAAAAAAAAAAAAAAAAAAAAAAAAAAGAGAGAGAGTCACAAGAGAGTCAGAGAAGAATGGCATTTTGACTCACTTTTCAAAAACATGTTTAATAAAACCTCCACGAACTGTGGTCAAAGCTACAAGAAAAATAACTGGTAATAATCGTTGCTGGGAAATTAAAAGTAGAAAAGGACCTTTGTTCTTCAAGTAGAATAAATGAAACCACTGGTATTCATCATGTTTCCAGAGAGATTGTTTTCAAACTCCTGACTTGTTCCCATATTTCATTCTTTGTTCTTGGTGGTGGATGTCCTGGGGCAAAGTTCAAGTACATTTTTATACTGCTGCACACACACAGTAATGCAGCTTTATCTCTGTATCATACATACTAGATCAGCTGTCTCTCACAGATACACCCGAGTCCATCAGTTTGCCAAGGTATACCTGATGTTAGACCCTGCCTCCCAGATTAGTCACCACCGCAGAGGCAGGAGAGCAGGACACGCAGACGGACGTGGCTAGCTGTAACCCAGCCATCCCTGGGTGGTGTTAAGGGTTTGACAGGTGTACCCATGCAGCTAGTGCAGAGCTGTACACCAGCCTGCATTCCTGTGCACTCAGTGTGATTGTTACCCAGCCTAAACTAGATGAACAGCTCACCCCGATATGCCTGCACATGCTACAGTTCCTTCCTCCTCTGAATCGCAACATTGATAGCCCAAGGGAAACACCAATGATCAAGACTGATTTGGCAAGTCCTGATTACTGAGGCCCAGCCCTTTCAAACCTCACACACAGAGCATGATCCTCATGTCACTGGCACCCATTTCTTGCCCCTATCTCAGTCCCACTACACGGTAGCTTCCCTTGTGCTTCACTCACTGGTGTGAGCAACCAGTTGGGTGCTACAGTCTGCTGCCTACGTGCCGCCGTGATGCTCCGCTCACCTTCAGAATGTGGAAGGCAAATGCAAGAGCCCTCCCCCCTTTGATGAGATCTCCCTAAGCTACGTACTTTTGCCCTTCGATGGCCCTGCTTCCCACGTGCACCCTGACCGTCTGCTTCTTACATGCTACAAGAGAAGCAGCTTGAGAGATTTGTAGACATAGGTTTTGAACAGCTACATCCATAGGTGACTTCTTGCCTCCTAGCAAACTAGTTCACAACTACCCCAGAGCTGAGAGTAAATGAATATTCTTATTGTTAATTGATTCCTTCTTTAAAGGCCACTCAGAAAGAGCATTAGCTTCTTTGTGAAAGAAGAAGTTGCCAGTCTTAGGTAGAAGGAAAGAGTATGGAAAACCAATATTGTTATAAATACCAAGCATGCATATAATATTAAAGTTTTCCATGTTTAAGGTGTTCATAAGGATCAACTCTTTGCTTTTTTGAGGTGCTTGCTCACTTCCCTTTTCATTACGTTGGTTTTCTACTGAAATATTTTTTATACATTACGCACAATTAAATTAACATTTGACTTTCTTCAGCCACCATAAAGAAGAGAGACCACTTCTAAGTTTGGAAGGTTTTCTTGAGTACTATACTTTGAAACCCTCTCTCTGTCATATTGAAAGGGACAGACGTGGATACAGAAAATCCCAGGCTCTGTTCTCAGTTTTGCTATTGTGTCCCTGAACCAAACATGCAACTTGCTTGTGTTCAGGAATAACAACTTTCCAGCAGCGTAGTAGAATGATCCGAATACAGAGATCAATGTGAAACTATTACTTACAGCAGGTACCATCTTCCCAGTCTAATGCAGAGGATTAATAACCCAGAACAAAACTCTCAAACCGCAGACAAAACACATCATCTATCAAAAACTTAGGCAGCACTGGTAGGAGCTGGTGGGTTGTCAGCTAAAGAGAGCGATACCCTACATGCAGGGAACAAGCACAGCACAGGCAGCAGAGCACATACCCTCCGCACAGCAGCGGCTCAGTGTGAGGAGAAAGCTCACCCTCTGAGGTGACATAACAGCCCACTTTTCACTGCCTTTCTGTGCTCCGCTTGCCAACATGGGTGGGAGCTGTTAGACACTTTAAAGGTCCATTTGGAAACACCTGGAGACCACTAACTCACTACACACAGGCCATGGACAACCATTGGATGGCAACAGTCTTTCATCACTACTGACCTGGCTGCACTTGAAACAGCAGCTCTAGAAGTAAAAGCTTCTGATCCAAATACCAACCCCCCTCAACTGGAACAGCTAATGTTAAGAAACACTTGTACAATTTTATATTTTTTTAATTTTTTTTTTTAAGTGCCTTATGCCATAAGATTTTCCTCCCACTCATGGCAAACAGCCTACCTGCTTCTTATAATTTCCTGGATCTGTGTATGACCACAGGAAAACTTCTGCTAATCCTACCAGTCTCATGTTCTTTGGTGACTTTTATTCTAACTGCCAAACTAAGCAGTTTTCTCTTGGCACTCTCCACTGCTCCTCCCCCCCATGTTCTTTGGTACTCCTTCCCATTCACAGTAACCAGCTTATCAGCCTCCAGCCTAGGCAGGGACTAGCTGTTTGTCAGGCAATGGTGGCTGGTGCTGGCAGGTCACCTTGAAGCTGAAGATATTTTTCAGAGTTGTTTCATGTCATATTGAGTAGTAGGAAAGGGTACAGCAGAAACCTCTTGACAGCCAAAAAAAATACAGCCAGTGAGCAAGTGATCACTGGACGGAGGTGACCACATAGCATATACTCATGCATAGCAAATCTATGGTAAGTGCATAGGATTAGCAACAAGTCATTAAATCGCAGAGCTCCTGTACAACATCCCAGAAGGCTGACCACAAGAGCACTCTTAAGATAGAATTATTAGCACTCTGTTTGGGGTGTCAGTGATGAATACGTATTTGGTTTAAGAACATAACAGAGAAGGAACCTTCATTTTCTGCAAAGCACCAACCCTGCATCAATAGTACTAGGTAAGTAATAACAATGGTGCTGAGATAAAGCAACTTCGCCTCTGTGCAAGATGCAATCTATGTCTTTTCTATAAATACTCTGGCATTTCATGTACATAATACACAGAAAATTATTTAAGCTTTAGAAAATAAATAAAATAACCATCATAACTGAAGGCATTAACTAGAAAGGAGCACACAGTAACTGCCTTTTATTACCCATTCATAGCTCAGCCTAGCACAATACATGAATTTATTACAGCCAAGAGATTATCAAAGTATGGTAAAAAGTGTCTCACAGGCAAATAGCAGGTTAGCTAAAACTAGTTAAAATGCTTGTTCGAGTTTTCCTTTGCTGACAAGTTTATAAACAATTTGGGCCCAAGTACCATGCCTTGCCACCCTTCCTCTGAGTTGACAACCCAACAGATATTCTTCCAATTACCAATTTTAGAAACAACTCCAGGAACTAAAGTCTTCACTGATTTTTTCCTGAACGGGGAGACAGAGGAGAGGGAATTATCTTGCAATGCAGGAGAGCAGCCTTGCTGCAGCGTGCTGTGGGGGAAGCACGCTCCACCTCATGCCCTCCCCTGCTGCTGCAGCTCCAGCAAGGGGGAAGCACAGGCACCTCAGCAGCACTTGCATGGAAGCCAACGTGCTCTCTTCACTGGGCTGTCTGGGATGCGTATGGTGGGGGCAGCTGTGCGGGGGAGGTCTGGGATGGTTGGCAGCATTGGGCATAAGATCAGCAGCCTTAAACCACTAGTTCATTCTTTACCATCAGTTCCTTGTTTGCTTATCAGTTCCTATTAAAGCCAAAAATAACACAGCTCTTCATGGTGGAACTCTGTTAACCACGCCTCAGCTCCCACTTGACCACAGATTCCCTGGACTCTGGATCGAGGAAGAAGAGATGAAGGACTGACTGGACATACTAGTAACATCTTGAAAAACATATAATAAAATTCAGAATATAAGGAATTATTTTTCTGCTTTGCTGAACACAGCATGCCTTACTTGAAGGTTTAGAAATTCCATAATGTATTGTAAATGTGTGAAAAGTGCTACAAGTAGCTCTTTTACAGATATGATAGAATTTTTTTTTCAGCAACAATATGTGCTTTGAACTCTGCTGGAGGGCTCTCTAATATTTATGGGCAAGAAGATGACCTGAATAATTTTGTCCTTTCTGGTACCAGATGAGGGGACATCTTACATCTAGGGATTTGGATATTTCTGGTTTGGGAAACATATCAAAAAATGGGTTTGTTGATTCAGGTCAAGCTCTGTCACTACTTTCAGCAGGCCTCTGGATATCATGCTCAGATAAGGCACCAGGCAGGCTTGGATCTTCTCCAGTCTTCTGTTGAGAGAATAATAATCAAGACATCACCCTCAGCTGACAAATGAAACGGGGAACAGATTGCTATCAGCATAAGAGGCAGCTCTTCTGACAGGTACAGGACTAAATTGATCTCCCAGAGATGCAAGGTTTCTGGTTAGTAGAAACACTTAAGTCATACTTTTCAGGAGAACAGTGACATAAGAAATCACATTATCACACAACTAATTGGGGTGATAGGTTAGGTGTCTTCTGAGCTTAAGGACTTCACCTTGAACTCCAAAAGGCAGCTGAAGTAGACTGATAACTATATCCTATTGAGCTCTAAAGAGCTTGTATTGAGACAAGTAGGAAATTGCCTCTTTTCCACAATCAGTCTGTGTCAGAGGGAGATTCTCCTGCTTCTGGTTCAGATGTCACAAGCAGGGAGAAAACAGGCTGCTCTGAAAAGCTTCTAAATGTTCAAGTGATAAGATGGAGGAACCCCAGTTCACCTCATAAAGACATGGAGTGGTCAAGATAAGAAAGCTCTCCTGGTCTACAGGCTTTACCTGTGAAAATTTCCCAAAAGGTCCAGGGAAAGGAGGTGGAAAAAGTTCTGGAAAACAAGAGCAAGCCTCTTGAATGAGTCATCAAAGCTTACTTATGGCTTGAAGAGCAAAGAGAGAACTTAGATGTCATTATTGAACACACTAATAGCAGATATCTTCCTGAGCCACCTGCATGTCTCCATGATGGAAGAGTGACTTGCTGTTTGATGCTGCATTCAAGTCCTGCCTGCCATTTTAGCTTCCCCACTGAAATGAAATGAAAAATACCTCCCAATGTCTGTGCTAGTTTTTGTGACTTCTTCCGGAGCCACCTCCAGTCATTCAGTTCTGGCAACCTACTGTTCTATCTAGGGACAAGGAAGAGAAAATGCAAGCTCTTTTATCCTAGACATGAAGAGTGATAAAGCACATGCTTCCTGTGCAGAAACTGCTGGACAAGAAAGTTCAAGCACGAGAAGTTCGTACACAGCCACAGCAGATTGCGCAAGTACTCTTAAGTTTGGCAAGTGGAATTCTCTGAAATGCAGTGGGAAAGCACTGCTAAACTTGGAATGAAAGTTGCAAATGAATCCACTACAGAACCTATATCCAGCATGCCCAACTGTTGAGTTATTAATGAAAGAGGAAGAAGGGAAACAAAGTAAGAGTAATATAAGAAGAGACTGAGGTTTCCATTGGTGTCTCTTATCTAAGGAAATCACCGACCATGTAAGAGAAAATCCAAAAATTTCAATTTAGTGACTTGCCCAGCAGCAAAACCAAAGGCAGGTGCTGGACATAATAGACAGTACTGGTCAAACTGTTTCTTTCTGCACAGCACTCAGTAAACAGAGTCGCACTAGAGTTCTAACCTCTCGTCATGCAGCAACATTGAGTCAACAATCCGCTCTCATGGCTTAATGCTTTTGATGTTTACTTTGTTCTTTCTATAGTTCAAAAGAAAGCACTAATGCACCAGTCCTCTTACCAAATACAATCTTAATCCCAGAATCCCGAGCCTTTTGCTGTTGGCCAGTTAAGTCTGTTAAGACGAAAGGATTTGATCAAGCTTTACATAACAACACAGAACTTAAATCCAGCAAAGAGAGTTCTTTTTATCTGTACTGTTCAGACGGCTAAGAGGAGGAAAAAACGAGAGAGAGAGAAAAAAAAAAGGTAATGAACTTGGCTATGTAAAACAAAATAAGGAATTCAATTATTTCTCTTATTGCCACTTTGTCTTTTCAGTGAAAGTCTTCTAAGAACTCAGATTTATTCTCCAATAAAGTTTGAGTGTGAAGGCTATTAACTTTCCCCTAACCCAGAACAACTGTGGCACCTTTTTTTGCAAATCTGAGAAATGTTTCTTTTTTTTTTTTTCCATCCCTACCATGTATTTATGAAGACAGAATATAGTTCATTGATTAGACACTTGCCTGGCACTTGGTAGAGCTGGGTTCAAGTCTTTGTTTTGCCATTCATGTCCTTTGTGAGCTTAGCCCAACCAACCATGTTTCAGTGTGCTACACCTCCCTGTCTCTGAAACTAGTTATCGGTGATGTTGATGTTATCTTATGACACATGAATGTATAATCATGCAACATATATTCGTTACACCAGTACATATGTAAAGATTGTGAGGCAGCAAAATAAAGGCAGAACAACTATTTTAGATGGAAAGATTAATATACTTTCTAGAATATTAATTACATTTTCACACAAAACATTTCTGTGCAGAAGAGAGCTATGACAGTGGTCATCTTGTACCTAAGGCACACAGAATTGAAGCTGTGCCCTAACAACGGTCTCAAATCACGTTGCAGCTTCACTTTATGCTAACATTGCAATTTTGTGCTGCTACTATCACAATCATCCAAAAATATTATGCCAGTAAAAAGTACGAAGTTATACGAAAAGGGTGAAAGCATCCTGCTTTAACACAATGCTTCTAGTATCATCTATTACTTATAAGATTTTCAATATCCCGTTCAAGAGGGAAGTGGCTAACACTGTCTCCAGCATGAAAAGCATGGCCTGGAGATCTGAGAGCTGAAGGGATGAGGACCAAGCCTTGGCAATCCGCACACGTTTGACCGAGCACTGGGTGGGAACAGTTACCTGCCTCCCAACTGGAAAGATGCCACAGAACAGCTCTTCCCCAGTGGCAGCACACAAAGAAAGGACCACCTGCTGGTGTCTAAACCTTGTCTTCACTACTCAGCTATTTCATAAGAAATGAGATGCATCAGAAGTAATAATGTAAAACTGCTGAAAGACTGAAATTACAGTAGCCTAAAAGGTTTTACACTCTAATAAAAAACAATCCTGCTGCTGACTAGTTTGGAAATATTATATATTGGATATTATGTTTGCTATGCAAGACAATTCTACACAACAAAGTAAAGAAATAATTAGAGGCAAGGAAACATAGAATGAGACACAGAAAAATGAAATTATTCACCTTGCTGACATTTAATATCCTGTGTTAAGTAGATTCGCCTATAATTCTGAAAATTAAAAAGCCACCCTTTATTAGAGTTATGTCCTACTATGAGCAGAAAGGAAAATTGTGGTGAAGTTAAATACTGAAACACTTTTAACAAACACTGACTCCATCACAGCAAGTATATCTTGCTTTTGTGTTTAACAGCAGCCTACAAACACCAGCTGAAATTGAGCTCCTATGTTACAGGCACATATGAGGGAACATTCTTTGTAAACTACAGACATGAGAAAAACACAGTATATCAACTTATTTCACAGGTAAGGAACTGGAAGACAGACATTCTTAACACAGAGAATTTTTCAAGTTCTGTTTAGTCAGAAGTCTCTACCACCAGAAACAAATGACTGGATTATAAAAGGACAGAAATTTCCAAGTTAAGCTTGACGTGGTTCATTGCTCTAAATAAGTTGGGCATATTGTTTGCACTAGCCTATAATATGAATCTAGCACACAGCCCATGCAACATACTAGAGTTTCCCGGAGAGTTTCTGAAGTCTCATTTCCTTGTTTTTTAAAAAGAATGAGCAACATTATCCTCAAATTAATCTCTTCTGTTCATCAACCCCCACTTGCCCACCTGAAGTTCAAGGTACCTCAGATGTGTTCTCTCGCACGCAGAATACAGTGTCAAGGTCCCCAAAGGCCCTTCCCACCACAACAATGATTCCATCTCCACTGCAAGGAGAGGCCTGATCACAGAGGAAGAGATGAGATGAGCCTTGGAAAGAAGAAGTTATCTGAGGCAATAACGATTCCATTCATATTCAAGAGTATTGAGTGAGAGTCTCTGGTCTTTATTAGAAATTAATGCAGGAGTTTCTAAGTCTGGTTTGTGTAACACAGAAGGGGGTGCAGTGTATCACAAAACCCAACGCTAACATTTTCAGTGATTGCATTTACCACCTCTGCTGGGGACAGTGATATTCACTACTGCTACCAATGCCAAGAGAAGTACCTGGAAAAAAATTGTGAGACCTTGAATTAAAATACTTGGTCCCTATGATACAACTGGGTGACTTTTTTTGATAGGAGGAGGACAGTGGTAGGAGATACAGAAATAATACCCTATTCCCATCTTAACAGTTTTGCCAGGCAAACGACACATCAGTATACCAAGAACTGCACTCATATACGCATTCTCACACTGACTTATTCACTGAATTACTCTGATATCCCTTAATATTAACCAAGAAATTTTGTTCTTTAAATACCTTCTAGATGAAAGTGTTCATCACCAATAGTGTCTCTGTAGCCTTCCCCAGATAAATCCTGTTCAAAACAAAAAAAAAAAAAGTTAATGAAAAATATACTATATACAAAGTGTTGAGGTGTTAAGAATGTGTATTTATTATCGCCAGAATTAATTTAAAACACTAACAAAAGCACAGGATTTGTTTTCCAGGAAAGAAGTCAGTCACTTTATTAGTGGTAGTCAATGCATTTGGTGCTATTTTACAATGTTCTGGACACACTTTAGGACAAAAATTTAATGGAGATTAATAGATTGTACAGGGGAAAGAAAAAAGGACTGTTCATATTCAAATCCTTTTACAAAGTAGATTAATATTTAGCATTTCAATGTTCTGCAAATCAAGCAAGATAAAAAAACCGCCAAATGGAAATGATAAAGGAGAAATAAGCCCTTCGCTACCCACAGAGGAATGTTATCGCTTGGTTCCACCAACAAACAGAAAACTTTCATATGCCAGAGTTCACCCAAGAAAAGCAGATACCAGACTCTAAAGAGCTGCCTGATCCTTCAGTCCTGAAATTAATGAAATTTTGTCAGCCCCAGTGTGTCTAGAGCAGTACAGAAGCAGATGCCATAGATATGCAGATGATCTTATCTCAGACCCAAAAACCATTTCTCTAATGGTGCTGAAGTAGTAATAAAGGCCATCAGTGCGATTTGGAGCTAATCCCACTTACAAAGAGCTTGAAGAGCATTCTTGCTCTCTTATTAGCAGACCCTTCCAGCTCCATCCCCCCACCCCAGCTAAACCATAAGCAATGACAGCTCTCCTCACGTTTTGCCTTCTCCCATTCATTCTGAAGGCTCTAGCATCACCATAACGTCACTGACCTTACATTATAGTCCGGCTCCCTAGATTCTCCACAAACACTCTCTGCCACTGATAAATATTTATGGTGATAAAGGAGGATATGGTCCTAAAAAGCTGGTGTGCTGCACTCATGGCCATTTTAACTTCACCTGCAAAAACATACCAGGAACAGAGAGCCAGCATTCTCAGCATCAGCCTGTGAACTGGAAGAGGACAGTACGGAGCTTTTTGCACAAGATAAGAATAAGGGAATAACCTGTGAAAATTAGTGTCTGGTTGTATTCATTAGCTTTATTGTTAAGCAATTTTATCATGATAAAAGCAGTTCACCTCTTTTACTTGAAAAAGCTGACAGAGATTCTGTTCTGCCTTCCACATGCCCAAATGTTATTCTTTGAGATTAGTTATCAGAAAGTAACTAAGCCACAAAAGTGTATCTTAGGAATTCTTCAGTATCAATTTCTGCAACAGCATTTTAAAAATTAGATTTCACAAACACTACTGGATAGCTAGCCCAGAGACCCTGAAAATATTGTTCTGTTCATGAGCAGATACCCTGAAATAAAGTTAGAACTCATGGGCCAAATGGGTCTGAGAAATGCTGGCAACCTGGCCTGGAATGTTAGGATTCTGCACAGCACGACGTTGTTATAAAAGCTGTCATTCTGGAGTTAGCTTTCCAAGAAGCAAATCACAAAAACTATTTTGTTTCCTTGAGGTTTTTGTTCCAGTAAAAAAGGTCTCTTCTTTTGAGCATGTGCTGATTAATACCAATCATTACCTTAAAAATTATGGAAAAAATGGACAGTGAATGAAAAGAAGCCATTAAATGTTGGCATAACTTATCATATTTCTGCAAGAAGATCGTCTTTCCAGGGCCTTGTAAAAGTTAGCATACTTTTGTTTGATCAAATTCCCCCATGTCATCATTTTCCGTGAAGCTCTGAGAGCACACCTCTGACGGCTCTCATAGGTAATGAGATACATATAAGTGACTACATAGGCATATATGGCACCTCTGCTCTCTCCCACAATGCTAAATAGCCAATAACTGTTTTGTTTGGGCTTTTTTTTACTAAACTCAGAATTCCTGCTCCCTCCTGCTCTCTTACGGAAAAAAAAAAATATTTTCTGTTAACCTGATCAGCAAATATGGAATGAGTAGGTATGATCTTACTTCTGATATACCTCTGAGGAGAATACTATCTAGCTGGTAGCCTTCATCTCTCAAAATTTTCGCAAAGCAAGCAGCGCATCTGGGTATCAAATGTTGCCTGTTAAAATGATGTCATTAATCTCATCCTCTACAAAACCCACAAGCCATTAATTTTTATGATTTTTCAAAAGACGTCACTTAAAAATGAGCATACATTTGTTGATGTAAAATGCCCCATCAAGTAACGCAATGGAAGAGCGGCAGACAGAAATGTAGAACAGCAGAGTGAAGCATTAATATTCATTAAGCTAGCTTCCTTATTTTCTCACTTTTAATCATTACATGGGTCTTAAGTAAATACTCTTTATATTCTACTCTAGCTTCACTCCTTCTCTAGCTGCTAGTTATTTAAGTTAAAGTAGTAACTTAATGCAAGCAAATTTCCAGTAAGTGTTTCTGCCTTAAACCAAATTATTATAAATTACCAAATGCTAGAAAAGTGTTTTTATGATGTTGAACCATAATATAACTGTTAAATAGCACATAAATTGACAATCCATCTTGAAACTGATGAGAGTATCGTTTGAACATTTTAGTGATACATTTAAGCAGAGTTCCTCAGTTCCCATTCAAATGTGTTCCTCTGTGTAAGATTATGACATGTATTGTCTTTGATAGACAGATGTGTATCTGCAAAAAATGTGGGCAGCTCTAAGATTTTACAGGAAAAGAATGAAGGGGAAAAAAAGAAACGGTATCATTCACCTTATCATCATAATTCTTCTGTCAAAATACTGCAAGAGAATTACCTGAATATTTTTAGCACCACTGAGACAGATGTCACAACCCAGATAAATACCAAAATGCACCTGCTTGAGAAAAGGATTCTGGACAGTGTATGTAAACTCACACTCAACAGAACAGTACAAAAGCTGAGCGAGCAACTGAGAAAACAATTCTGACCGCAGCTCGTACTGCGTAATGGAGTATTCTCCCGGTAACCTGTACAAATTGCCTTAACGTGAATAAAATAGTGCATCTACCCCCAGCAACCCAAATTCAGACAATGGCCTAGAGCGAAAGAAAAAGGTAAATGTGTAAAACATAACTTGCAGCTGAAGAAATTCTAGTGGGAAGGAAACGCTATAGCCAGGCAGGAATATTTGACACTGGGGAGAAGCGTGTTCGAGCACAAAGGAAACACAGGCTTGAGGGGATGAAAAGACCAGCAGCGGCTCTGCCATTTGGCCAGGGTCTGCAGCGTGGGCCTCCCCGTGCCCTGCACAGCTGCAGGAGCCCGGCCCGTGGCAGCAGCGGTGCCTGAGAGAGCAAAAGCAACAACATTTAGGTCATAGGTAGTTGTATATCACTGTCCTGACATGATGTTTTAAATCACAACACTGCATTTTCAAACTGGAACACTGAGTCATGAAACAACCAAAACCAGATGTACCCTGTGAAATACTACATAAATGAGGTCAGCGAGCACTTGAAAGAATAAAGAAAAGAAACATTTACGTAGAAGGATTATTCCAGCATGCCATTTCTATAGGTTGCTAAACAGGAACCCATTTAGAGTAAGTGTCTCTGTCTCACTGGGAGTTTCCCAGATAAATAAGTTGGCCTCCGTTAGCTACCAACACAAATCACACAGAATGACTAAGATTCAGGCTCAAACATCTGCTTCAAAACTCTGAACAGCTGGCTGCCTGGCCTGGGTAGAAAGGACCTTGTGTCCCATACATCCCATTCTGATAGATGCTGCTGTACTCAGCTCAGATTAAAGAGGGTGGGGGTGGAGAGAAGAGTTAATTAGTGCAACTCCCTCAGAAATGCTGCTGAGTATATACATACAGGAGGAAGAAAAACAACCTTTAAAAGCTCCCACACCCCAGGGCTTCTATTCCACTGGTTACAAGTCAGGCAATCGTCACTCGCCTCCCACCTTTGCTGTGCAATCAGACTCCGATGAATTCTAACTCGCTGGGAATTTTGTTTTTTTAACCCCAACCTCAGCCTTAACCACCCTGTGCAGTTTTCTTACTGATACAAGTCTCTGGAGAGTAAAGGCCAGGCACTCACTCTGGGGCTTCCAGCTATTGCCTTCCTTTTCACCAGCTATCTGAAAATGCTGCCATACAAATCCTCACGCATCGTTCTGCCTACATCACTTTATTCCTCCAATGCCCTTGCTGGCTCCCTTTCTACTTCTACATTGAGGTTAAGCTCCTTGTCTTCACCTTCCAGGCTCTACACAATTGTATGTGTGTTCACATCTCCTAGCCCCTATGCCCACCGATTCCTTTAATCTCGGTCATCAGTGTGACTCTTTCTACCTGTCCTGGCTCTGCCTTTTCATGCCACTCTCCACAACACCCAGCAGCAGCACAGAAGAGCCAAAGCTACAGAATGCAAACAGAGTGTGTATTTTAGCAACCCACATTTGGATTAACATGGTGTTAAACACAGTTTTGCTTCTGGTGTAAGTAGACACAGCTACATCCATAGATGTATTAGATATATCAAAGCATAACCTTTGATTTAGGCAGGTTATCATGATAACAAGCACATTTTTAAAGTTGGGACCCCCCTACTCCCCGTACTACATCACAGTCAATATTGTGTTAATTAACATTTTTCTAAAAGGTGTTGCTCTTCTCAAGTAGAAACAAGTTGCTTTACCTCTCCTCCTTCAAACATCTCATTAAAATCCTTTGATTTAGCCTTCAGATACTCCATTTTCCATATTTTTTGGCAGAAAATATGCACGCATTTCCTGTTTTAGTGAAGTTCTTATCAAGGTATCATATCCACCACTTTCCCTAAGTAAAACTCATGCAAAATGACAAACTGTCAACCAAGAAAACTTTTCTCCCTATTTTTAACCATCTGACTGAAACATGTGGGGTTTTTTCTCTCTTTATTCTCATATTGATGCAATAAAGTTCCAGTACTTTTGGAAAGAGCAAAGTTGAAGAAACGCGTTTCACAACAGTACTGCAAGGGACAAGATATGTGGTAACTCTAACATCTTGTGGAGTAGATTTTATAATGGTTTTAAAGTAGCTGCCAATAAGAATGCAGTGTCACCTATGCATAAACTTCCATTCTTGAAGTAGACAAAAAACAATCCCAAGAAATAGAGGTTCGAGAGAATGAGGATGCCCTTTGGCCTTTCACTCAAACGACTGAGGGCTCTGTCAATGCTGAGTGGCTATTCTGAATGCTTCAGTCTCACTTGCAGGAAACAAGTTTCCAAAATAAGTCTGATTTTCATATAGCAAGTCCTTAGCAGATTTTGAAAATCTAGTCTCTTGAAGATGCTTCAAGAAACCCATCCAAACCCCAAAGCAGTCATTATTATTGTTTTACTTTATTTTAAATCTTGTCCAGCTTTGAAGAGAAAAAGGTAAAAGACTTTTTCAAAAAACAGTTGATGGGAGGAACATAGTTCCCCTTTGGCTATCTGAAATTTCCCATGGACTAGAAACATAGCCGTGTGTAACTACTATCAACTCAAGCCTAGCCTTCACTACTAGGAAACCTGTTCACACCTCAGAAAACGGTATCATTTATTTCAGGATAATGCAGCTGAAAGCAGATATTCAGTTACCTGAGGTGGTAATCATTCTTTACAAATACAGCTTTACAGCCAGGCTTAAAACTTGAAAATAAAATAAATAAATAAAAAATTAAACTCCTCCTAGTCAGGCATACTTGTATATGACATTTTGCTAGGTTAGCAGCTTCCACGCATACAAACCCATGCAGTCAAATATACATAAAAGTGGATGTTTGTGCACACAATTTTGTGTGATCACTACTTACAGGCAAAAGATAAGAATGAGTTTTGGGCATGCATTCAGCTCTCTCTGCATTTGGAAGGGAAGACTTCGTATTAATATCCTCTCTCAAAAATACTTGAAGATCCCCCTTGTAAGCCTTTTCAAATAAACCAGACACTTCTTTATTACAGTGTCCTATTTAGGACAAGAACTTCCTTTCCTTCCCTATTCATAAGTCATCTATGTACCTAGGGCCTTACACAGATATAGTATATATTCCAAGCCTCACTATAATGAAATTTGAAACCAGGCAAATACAATTAAGAATTAAAGCATATTCCATACAGAAAAACACTATAGAGCAATACACATTTATGCCTTGGTTTAAGCCTAATATTGTTTCTCCTACGGCATCTTTCTTTCTGCAACCATGAGGTTTTACTTTTTCTTTTTCTTTTTGAGGTTACCATTCTGGGTAATTTAACAATAAAGATAACTCACCAGGATTCAACTACCTGCAAAGAATGTGTAAAGCAGCTCACACTCGGAGAAGTAGTCAAGGTGACTTTAACTTTTAGACTAACATTAAAATATACATTGCAACTACAATAATGCAGTTTGTTAAGCAGAAGCAGCAAGCTCAACTTCTGTAATGTTTTCTTTCTCTGAAATAAGAACCTGGTGCTCTGTGATCCATTACAGATGGGTGTTTTCTTCCTCCACCATGCATGGAAGCTTCTCGGATAAAATTTCTTCATAATATAATCACAGCAGGTAGAGTTATTAAGAAAACAGATTTCTCCCCTAAGATCTTTGATAGATGATCTTGGATGGATTCAGCTGCTGCATTTTAGGATTCTACTGCCTTTACCTGCCATGATGGCCTCTATGTCCAAAGTTATGGTCTTCCTAACAGACAGCAGAACACAATGGGTGTAGCACAACAGATACTGAAATTCATCCTGTGGTACCTTAGCACAAAGTTCAGACTAATATACCAGCTCAAAAACTATGATGGTGAAGCACACAAATGCATTCAGTTCAGCTGCCTCTGCTCTCGGAGCAGGAACTCCCAGCCATAATAATATGGTAATACTGTTTGAAATCACTGCATCTACATCCACCAATTTGACAGAATTGGAGCCCCTGCGGTCCCATCCCACAGAAGGTGACTGTAGAGCATTTCCAGCTGCTGGTAAAATACTGTGAAGATAAAGACAGGATAACCAAAAACAAACAAACAAACAAAACCCCCCCCAAAAAAACCCCCAAAACCTTAATGTCCAGTCACAAAGGATCGCGGACTATGAGAGGCTTATGGGGCAAAAAATATCCCCAATATCTTTATATCCCTGTTACCAACCTTCAAATGGGTACAAGGAGCAGTTGTATGATACGCTTTCAAGGATATCCCATCCATAGGAACACGAAGATGAGGCTGTTTGAGGAAGTGAAAGCGCAAAGCAGATGGACACTTACACAAAAGCCTTCATGATGGACATCTGAATAAGTAAGAAAGGAAACGTGGTACTTTTTGCTCCAGGTTGCTTGCAACATGCAGCTGAACCTCTTTTGTCCCAATCCAAAACCTAGACCAGGCTTTCCAACAGGATAAAATGTAAATCCTTCATTTTTCTGATATATTTCTTTCCTCCAGCCTATGAAAATCAGGCAGTGGCAATACTGAAACATGCTCTTTGCGGGTAGCTCTTTCATCTCTGCTGCAGTGGGTAAATGAGCATCCCCTTTTAGTGGTCCGTCACTGCAACATGCATTCAATAAAAGCTACCAGCCTGCTCATTTAACTTGAATCGTAAGATTCCCATGTGCTGTGGAAAATAAGCATGCTCGTAAATATATATTTATTTATATCCTGTATAGGAAAAAAAAAAATCCATAGAAGAAAAAAAAAAATCTATAGAAGAAAAAAAAAAAGCCCAGTAGTAATAGCTTAAAATACTATGGACTTGCTTAATATTACTTGTAGCTAGCAAAAAAGCATTAACAGCTAAAATTATCTAACGTACATTAAGACCTGTAGAGAGTCAGAAGATCCATTTAGGGGACAGTTTTATTTAGAGCATTCCAGTTTCAAGAGAGAACATTACTGTTTCTATGATGTTTTCGCCCTGGATTTCATGGACCTTTAGAAACTCTTGCTAGGTGTTGCAAAGTGACATCTTCCATTAACACTGTTATTGGAATTCTGGAACGATTATGGCTTCTACTTTTTAAGGTGACAGGGTGAGACACAGTTTTTCAAGGACTTCTGCCAGACAAGAGATTGTATAATTGAAAGCAGCTGTATGAATTAGATGTATGGATTCAGCAGTTACTTTCCAACTGAAGGGTCCAACCACCTCCGACTAAAAAAGATCATCAGTCTTTGAGATTAAATAGGACTGAAACAAGAAATGACTGCTTTTTGCTATATTTAAATTCACTTTGAAGCTACTTCAGAAGGATAAATGAACTCTACAGATTCAGCTATTTACCTTACTTTGTTCTTCTAGCTATCCTCTAATCTCTTTGCTGATTGCAAAATCAATTGTCCTACGTCCCCCAAGATCTTATCTTCAAAATAGGTTATACTGATGAACAAGTCTAAGGACATGAATGAAAGAGGACAAATCTTCATCTACCTTCCAGCCTGGAGAAGCTCAATAACTCTTCCAAATTGCTTATTTTGGGCTTCTTCACCACGGCAGACAGATGGGCATAGCTACGTAAAAAATCTGATTTTCTGTTCAACTTCCTTTCACGATAGATTTGGTTACCAAGAAACTCTTTAACAAACAGACTTAAGTGCACTGAGGTGATTTTACCCAGGCATATACTGGGAAACAAGCACACAGAAAATGGCTACAGAGCTTGACTACAGAACAACTTGCTCATTTAAGATGTGATCACTGAAACCAAGGGTACTCTTTCCACCAACTTCAGTGATCGTTACAGCTTTAACACACTGCACCCTGAATCTTTCTTGTGATAATAGCCTGTGTCTTCCTACATGGCTCAGGTTTTCATACAGCACAAGGGCTTAAAGCTCCCCTAGAATGATAATCAATGCTCCTCTATTATGTTTCTAGCTCTAAGTCTTTTCCTGCTAATAGATGACGTATATTTATGCAGCTGGAGGAAACCTGGATTCAATAACTGCTCCACCACAGACTCACTGTGTGGCATAGGGTAAATTACTTAAATCTCTCTGTGCCTTCATTTTTCAACTGTAAAATGGAATTCTTGATGCCCACCTTTGCAAAGAGCTCTGAATCCTCAGGACGAAAACATACCCTGCTAAATAATATTACCTTGTTAGGAAGCACAGGTGTGTGACCCTGGACACATATGCTAATGTTGATCCATAAATCTGTCAACAGGAGGTGCTGGCAAAACAGATGGTTCACATTCCTTGTTAAACCACCTCTTTGTCCCCAAAGCCCAGGTATGTCAACTAATCATTTTATAACTGGTCGGGGTTTTAATGGGCCAGGAAGTCACAGTGAAGCACAGTGCCACCAGCATTATGGCTAAAAATGGAGCCAACAAGAGGAAAAGACAGACATAGAGGTTTCTTTTACTCTTCTGCTCTGCTCCCTGGCATGTAGGACGAACACTGTGAGGTTCTGCAGAAAAAGATAAAAGAAAAAGCAGAACCTGTCCCCACACGTTCCTGTAAAGTAGTACAGCATCAGTGATCATGCCTGAATGCTGATTGATGCTGCGTACATAGAAACAGACACATGTTTTTTAATTACAGGCAATAAAAAACCACAGACACACACCATTTAAAAAGCTGATTTAGATGAACAGTTGCATGTTGACCCACAGGGTCAGGAGGATTACAAGCAAATAAAAAGTTCACTTCTAAACACTTTATTTTTTTTTTTTTACCTAAGAGTTACTTCTATTATAGGAATTTCGATTCCCCATCTCAATAGCTGAAAACTGAGCACACGGCATTTTCCTTGAAAATGTTACTGTAGCAACAAGGGCTGTGGCGGGACTGAGGCTGCAGGCTGGGCAGGCTGCTGGGAGGGAGCGCTTGGGCGGGCAGGCAGGGCGGCCGTGCGGGACCGGCGGCCACGCACATTCCCATAAAAGGCATCGCAGGGCCAGAGGACCACATCAAAGCCTCGGAGTTTAGCAGATTTCCCCTTCCCCTCCCCCTGAGTCTTTGAGACGGAGACTTCATACTCCAGAATTTAATATCTTTTTCTTCCCTCCCCCCATCAGCGCCTTTGTCTGCGTCTCTGTTCTCTAAGAGCTAACAGATGTTGATGCCATATAGTTTCAAAGAAAACTTTTGATGCCCACATAACTCATTACAACTAATATATTCCAAGAATGCTTGTAGCTCAGGAAACACTGGGGTGAAAAAAACAGAGGAGAGGGGGCAAATGGCTACACTGAATAACCCTTGAGAGAAAATAAATAGTTCACTTCAAAGTCATCAGGGAATTCTTTAACAAGCTCTTTCTTCCGCAAAACACAGAACAAATTCAGCTGAGCCTAGAATTCCCAAAGGAAAAAAAATAAAACCAAACCCCATATAAATGGCAAAGCAGAGGGAAGCATCAGAGAGGTCGCCCGGCTCGCCCAGCAACAAAGCACAGCATTCTCAAGGTTCGATATTCCCAAGCAACCTGCACTATGCCAGGGCACAAAAGCACCGCTGAAAAGCAGAGACTGTCAACAATAACAATACAGAGAGCCCTAAAAAAAGCTAACCCTGTCCCTCTGCACGGAATGAATGCAGGCAGCGATGAGACTGCTCAATTCACGAAGCACTTTAATTCGACCTTACAACATATGCAGGAGTATATGGTCACAAATGTCACAATTATAGAGAAGAAACATTTGCTCATTTAGCAAAAGCAGGTGATTGCATTTTTCAGGGCAGGCAGGTCCGTGTTCTTAGCCGTTTTCTAGGGTTACGTCTAGGTGCAACCCTTCATAAATTTTTCTAGCAGGTCTCCTCCCTTCCCCTGCTGCTTCAGCACACAGCTGCATCCTCCTTTCCATTTGGTGAGAAGCCCCCCAGGAGTCACCAGGGGTTGGTAGGGAGAAGGGTTGAGAAAAGGGGGGAGGGCGAGAATGCGATTACATCAATTTCCACAGCAGGAGGATCCGATTGCATCATTGTACACAACTTGGGGCCCACTCTTTCATCCCTGATGCAGGCAAATTTCCCATTGAAATCAGTGGGAGACTTGTCTGTGCAAGGACTGCAGAATCGGGTATTCTGTGATCACAGAATTAGAAAGCAGCAGGAAGCCACACCTGGCAGCACCTCTCTCGGTGGTGCTTTGCCCTCTGTCGGGATGGATATCAAATCAAACCAAACAGAAATATAACAATGATGTTAAATTCCCTCTGCCCCTCATACACAAACTCCTAAAAATCCACCACTGCAGTTATTGTATAAAAGTCTGTATAAAGTTCCTACCAGTGAACTGCAGATTTTGCACAAAACAAGTAACAGTGAGAAAGAAAATATTATTGGGGGCGGCAGGGGGAATCTATCCCACTACACAATTGTAGGCACCTCTCGTCTAACAATTAAAATGTAAAGAGTTTTAAGGGTTTCAGACAAACAGGTGTGTTTTCCTGCTTGGTTTTTTCCCAGGGGTTTAGATGAAAGGGGCGGGGGGTGGGGTGGGGTGGTGTGTGTCAGCCCTACTTCTGCAGCGGCAACAACGCATGGTCTCTTTTTCAGGACAGTTCAAATACAAACTATAGTACTGTAGCACAATATACAAAATTATTAGTTTTTCACTGCACCACGCTTTGCATCCACTTTAATCTGCATAAAGATTTTCCTTGTAGGGCTCAATAGTCTCCCCACTTCAGCTGCTGCTACTCCCATGCACACCTTCTTTCCAGAATAATTATCCTCCAAACACACTGGTAAACAGCTTAGGAAAACCAGAACTAAAATCTTCTATCAGATTTGTTCAGGGTAAAATATGGTTCCTCGTAAAATGACTCCTTATTATCTCTCCTGCCTCACTGTTTGGGGATGGATCATTTTCTCTAGGGAATAACAAGGAAGGCGTCCTCAAGCCTTTTGGCTTTGTAAGTAAATACTGTGTTACTGAGGTCATCCACCACATTTCAGGGTGGCAGGAAACTTCAGCAGGAGAGCAGACAGCAGAGCTGCTCAAGTAACTCAAATCTAAGTCTGTGGACTTGGAGATTTCCACAGTGGCAGAGCCGGGCCGAGATGGAAAAAGGCAGGAGGAGAGACAGGGGACAACACAGAAGTAGAAAACATTACTGAGTCCTTATTGCTAAAAGCACAGAATCAGAAGATTTAAAATTCTATTCCATAAATTCAAAAGCTTACCAAACTCTCCAAATAGCACACCTGTAAGATCTGGGTTCTAAGTTTCCTCAAAACACCCCAACACATCCAGACTAAGAGGACTATTCAGTGTGCGGCAAGGCTGTGAACCCCTACCAGAACCACTTGTGCCACGCGTCCGTGGTGGCTCCACTGCGGCAACACTCCAGCTTCCATCAAACAGCAGGTTGTGAGCTACCAGGATTCAGCACTCGGGCCAGGAACCACCTTCGGAGTACATTGTGTGTTTTGCCCATGTTTGTTACAACTGTCAAACAGCGTATTCCAGTGTGGGCTACTCACATGCTCCTTCTGTTTCACATATACCAGAACAGAGTGAGGAAAAAGAAAGAATCCCAAAACACACGATATAAAATAAAGGCGATAGCCTGGTTTTAGTTTCAGTTGAGCCCTATTGGGATTATTGTTGTTGCTATTATTTTGACAGCAAAATAATTTGTCCTTAGGGTGAAAAAATAGCAAATGATAATTAGAAGAAAAAAAAGGAAAAAAACCACAACAAAAACTTAGTAACTATTACTTAAAGTGGCTATTGGCAGCAACAACTGAAGTTTCCCCAGCATAAGACGAAGCACAACAGCAGCAGCGCCACGACTGAGGCTTTACGTTAAAAAATAATAGGACTACAATCTGAGGTTCCTCCTAAAGCTGGTGATGCTTTGCCTGAATAAAGCCTTAGAAATCTGCACCTATAGCAATACTCTTGACTTTATACCATGTTTCTGCTTTCAATACTCAAAACATTAACTACAGAGGAACTGATACATCCAGCTTTTTAGTAACCTTGCTGGACTCTCTCAGCTGTTTCTATACCTTGAAAATTTACATTCAATAGGCTAAGTTACTTTTGCTGGAATTTGTTAAAAAAAAAAACAAAACCCAACCTATAGACAAGCCAGAGCATAAAACTTTTCAAGTGTATCTCCTTCAAGTGGTCTCAGCAGTAGAGGCCCAGCAGTATTGATTGCTCTCGGAAACTCGTAGTTCCTTTCCAATCTCAAGCAGACAAATTAAAAGCAACTAAAATTCTTTAAATTTTTCCCAAAGTCTTTTTAACTGTCAAAGATACCATCAATGTATTTTCAACTGTGTCATCCTGAATACTAAAGGTCTAGACAGAAATCTTTCAGATGTGCGGATCTCCCTCGAACAGGACATCTGCTGATACACACAGGAACTGTGCTACAGAGAGGAGGGGAAAAAAAAAAAAAAATCCTTCAGTCTGCCATGAAGGAGCAGATCCTCATTTTGATGCAACTCTGACATTCTGGACATGCAAAACCCTGAACATTGGGCCACTGGTATGGTTTTGTCTCCTGAACCAAAACACTGATAGAAAAACATAGTCCAGTCTCACAGAATATATATGCAGTTCCTTAGCCCAAAACAAAGGAATTTATCTTACAGTGACAGTGACAAAGCCACGCCTGGGTTTCTGAAGCACTATGGGAGCTAATATTTGGAGGACCTCTTTCAATGCCTTTTTCCCCTTGTTCCACTCTTTCCATTAACAAGCATTACTGTTATCTATTACTCCTCTGCAGTATACTCTAGCAGAGAGGCCTGTGTCTCCCAGTGCTATGAAGACCCACAAACTCTCCCCTATCCCAGGAGGATGCACTCCAAAACATATGCAGGGGTTTACTACTTCTTGCCACCTGCGGGTGCTTGCCGTAGAGAAGACCGTAGAGAAGCATTGCCATCTGGAGCAGCTCTCTTGTTCGCTTCTTGCGGTGACCAAGCTCAGAGACAGATGAGTGCACAGGTCTTGGGCAACCAAACTGGATCTTTCGGTCCAGGTTTCACAAGTACACAGGTACTCCAAGATCAACCCCAAATGCCAGGGACCCATCTCCAGGCACGATGTTATGTATGATTTCAGATGCAGTACATGTATCTGACAAAAGCTGGCTTTGGCGTCACACTTGACACAAAACATGAGAGGCCAAAACCAGCACTGTGAGAAGCCAACCAAACCAAGGATATTGGATGTTGTCAAATGCTGTAAGAGCACCATTTCCATGTTCTGAGCACATCACTAGGGCCAGCAAGTTCTCACTGTGCTCCCCTTGGAAGGGCACAGCCCCCCTTTAAACAGGTGACACAGAAAACACGACTCCATGACTAGCACAAAACATTTTGACAGAAGCAGCATCACTTAGGATCAACAGCCACTTTCTCTTCCCATAGAGGGTAGGAGAAAGCTGGACGAGAAACTTCGGGTACTTCAGTTTCATCACAGGTCCACAAGGTCTTCCTCATGTGGTTGTGACTAGCAAGTGACACAAACTGGAGTTTTAAGAGTCTTATCAGGTTACCATCCTGCCTTACCTTCTTTTTTAAACCAACTTAAGTCCATCTTTGTGGCAAGGTTTTGTACTCATTTGCTATGATTTATAACATCTTATTTAAACAGAAAGGCCAGTGGAAATCCTTTACAATGTTTATACAATCTTTAATATTTTCCATGAGGACCAGACACATTTGGGAGGGGAGGGAGGAGGGATGACAGCCAAATGCAGATTATATGCAGAGCAGCAGGCTTGACTGACCCCATGCAGCTATTAAAGGGACAGCAGCATCTTAAAATTCACATTTGCCCAGAAAAGTTTTACCTAGTCTTACGCAAACACCTGAAAGGCATTAAAAGAGGAAGGAAACCTCAGCATTTCCAGACAGTTTACTTTGCTCACTTGACTTTACGAAGATCGTTTCCTTAACTTTTCGATTCAAGCCTGTTGGTGCGTTTAATACGCTCCAGCATGAAAGGCACACAAAGACGAGTGGTGCAAACAATTATTAAAATAAAGGAAAATGACAAGGAGACTTTATTACCCCAAGCTACCTTCATTTAAATTTTTAAATATAAACTAGGAGAAATATTTCACCACAGTCATTACTGGCATCTCAGTTAACATTGTTATTTTAATGTCAAATATTTTTCAATGCTGCTAATTTTTAATTGCTTGTATTTAAAGAATGAAAGAAAATTAACACAAACAGAACAGATCTCTTCTCTCTTGCTAGGCACAACTCTTAACTTCAGTCAGAAGAGTCTGTCGGGCAGCCCAGATTGCATCAACCAGCTTCATAAGCTCATGACACACCAGCAACATAGCACAAACTGTTGCCCAAGCTGTCCTGGCAAGACATGCAAGCCTTGATTTTGATCCCAGTTTTACCCTAGTTTCACATTTCTGTAACTGCAGTAGAACAAAATCAGAGTGACTGGAAACAGAATTGTGGCTTCACCTCTTGCCGGAGCATTCAGGACCAACTCATTTTATAGTCAGCTATAGCATCAATATCGTTATCAAAGTACATATTTTAACTTAAGTTGAAAACTCTTTATATTTCTTCTACAAGCAAAATATTAAGAACCCTGCCCTAGAGAAAGATGAAAGGAGCCAATCTGCCCTTTAAATTACCAAGCAAGCCTGGGCCTTAACTACTTTTTCAATGGGAAGTCAAAACGTCTGACTTCAATCAGTTTGTATAAACCAGCTTTTGTTTTTCCTTTTACCCAAATGACTCCACTCTTAAGGATTTATTGTAACTGGATTGCTTTTCTACCCAGCAGGGAGCTGTAGCACTAGCAAAGCTGTTCCACACAGTAGGTTTTCCGCTGATTGAATTTCTAGACTTTCAGCTCTTCGGAAATGTTTGCTCTTGTACAAGCTGTCAGAGGGAAATTGTGTGCAGTCGATTTTGTCTCAGCTGAAGCCAAGCAGGGTTCCATATGCAGCCAGCCAATGCGGAATTGAAAGAAGGAGGATCAATCAAATTGCGAAGGAAAAAAAAGGTCTCAGCACAAACAAACAAAAAAAACCCCAATGAAACAAACCACACAACAAAAAAGGGCAGGGGGAAGCAGATGAGAATGAAAACCACTTCTGCAAATAGGTGCCTTCAAAAGAACCAGTAACATCCTTTATTAAAAGGAAAACTTTTATTTAAAAATCACTAAAATAAGGGCTAGGAGCCATTTGAAGAAGCTGTTCCATTAAACATGCACAAAGCCAGCACCACTATATTGCTCCAAAACCAAGCTTCTATATAAACCCTCATCCTTCAGAGCAGCCCACCCTACTGGTACTGCCGTTAAGTGTCAGTTCCACGGTCACATCACGCCACCGCGCAGCATACCTGCCACAGCGAGCACTGATGTAGCCAGGCCTTTTACACTGTCTACATGCACTTTTGCCTGGCTGTGTGTCATCAGGAGCACACGCTCGGAAGATGTAGGAAGCCACTGCAAAGCACCTCAGCTGCCATGCTTGTCACAGACGGTGGAGGGTGATTTATCAAGGGTTTTTCAGCCATCATGTTCTGGGTATCTTACAAAGACTATAGAGTCACCTCCACTTCACATGCACCACAGCCATTATCTTGCCACACACATGGCCTAATGGTTCAAATTGCTGTCTGCACTTGAGGTTTTGTTATTTAGAAATCTAATAAATGACAAGGCCAGAAGTGCACATAGGGGCCAACACAACCAAAGAAATCAGAAGCAGCAAGCAGATATTAAGACATTTGTATTAAAGATCCCATAAAAGGATCTTAGTATAAGCAACACTTGACCGTGGTCTTGTCTGCAATAGCTCATATTTCTAACTCAACTGAAAGGACAAATTTTGGTTCTAACTGCATTACAGAGAACAAAAATGCTTTTAGGCATAAGCCAATACTTCCAAATGACATAGTAACCCGTGAATGTGACAGCACAGGTCAGAATTAGGCTGGGAGTCTCTGCCCTGCCAGCCATGGGTAGATAAGAGTTACAATCTTTAAGTACACCATAATACGTCCAGGAGTAATTGCACCAACACCAGGCACACCATCTTGACTCAGTACAGAGGTGTGTGTTTTGATGACCCTATGTTAGAAAAATTGTGCCACCTGGTTTTTCTTTTAAGAAATAATTACAGCTAGTGGGTCATTCTTTTCTGACGTGCAGTGAAAAAATCACAAAGCCATACAAGAATGCTTTTGGTTTTATGTTACTGGACTTGACCTCAAGTCCTACTACCTTGTATTGTTCAGGACTCATCCTTACGTGTAAGTTTAGTGGGCAGCCAGACAGTGCAACAGTATCCATAGCACTCACTGTCTGCAAGGACAGTCACTCTAGTTGTTAGATGTATAATGGAGACAAGCACCTTGCAAAAAGGCTTTCTTAGAGCATCCCAAGTGCCTGCCAGAGTGACTGGTGCAGAGTCTCAGTGAAGGTGCAAAAAGTGAACTTTCAGTTTACTGTGCACTGTCTTTCCTCAGAAGACACTATGTAGTGAGAAAAGATGACATCTATCATGAAACAAATAATAATAATGAGGATTTTTGCCACTAGTCTTTCCCAGTCAGCTGCCTTCTATCAACAGTGGTTTTCTCCCTCGGTTCCCACCTTATTTCACCTGTTAAGTGTAGCTCAGTGATTTTCCTGCTGGGAGTCTGTTCAGACACGCTTTCCCAACTCAGCACACTGACAGCCTGACATTCGTGTTCCTAATCAACAGTGCACCTCAACAAAGCCCCGAAGATGAAAGGAAATATCCTGGCTCCAAAGTCTTCTAAAGGGCCACTTGACTGACGAAGGCATTTGCACCACATTTAATGAACCTCATTATCGAAACAGTCATCTGCTCATGCTAGTCACTAAAGAGTTTCCTCATTTTTTCTTTGCCTCTTGGGAGGCTACAGTTCCTCTTTGACCATAAAGAAAAACATTGCAAACAAAAAAGAAAGAAGGCAGAGAGTAAGAAATTCCTCATACACAGGAAGGAAGCACAAGGCTGCAAATGACCTGAAACTTTGATCAGTCTTTCCTACCGATGCTATTAAGATTTACTCCAGCTGTCCCAGCCACTAGTGTTAGCAGTGGACCCGGCCCAGGGCTGTCACCGTGTACAATACCTAAATAAAGTATTGCCTTAAGATAGAAATTAATTCATAAATCCCAACAAAGGTTATTGAAAGGTTACAGCTCTCCAATTAAAGATACACTGGCATTTTGAACTAAATACAGACTTCATTTAGAGGGACACAGAATATAGATTCAATATTGCAAATGCATAACCTTCAGTGTTCTATGGGAAAAGCAGAACAAATATTGGTCAATTCTCCCCACATAGACTGATGAAACTTAGATTGCCTGAAAGATTTCTGATTTCATTATTGATTTCAATCAAGTCTTCTACTGTGCAATTCGGTTTGTGGGCACAGGGTTATAAAAAGTGCGAAGAATTACTCTGGAGCTGACAGATGTAAATGCAGCAAGGTAGGCACAGCTCCAACACAGCTTCTCACCAACACTTATTGCTAGCCAATTGCTTCACTTCTTACATATATTCCACTTTCAGGTCCTAAAAAACAGAGGACTACGATACCTGAACTGTCTGTCAAAGTTAGTGTTCTTCACCAGGACCAGCCTTAGAGATTTGCAGACTTTGCTCTATTTACCTGCTTTGGATAAAAGCCTGCTTTCCTCTTCCTCTTACAAAAGAGGAATTTATGAAAGGGAGAAAGAGGAAAAAAGGAATGACTGAGTGCAGCAAGAAGACATTTGGGGACTTTGGAAAAGGAGGAACACAGCTTGGAACCTTGCTGCTCGCCTCCACACTCTCCCAGCTGAGCCACCAATAATCTTATCATACTAACTCACCTATACACTGCACTGGAAAATACATACCTTCCTCAAAATGTTAAAACAGAAGTCTGAATGTCTGAGTCACTCCACTCTGATGTGTGTAATTATACAAAATACACATTGTGGATTTGCTACTTCTCCCATTTAAGTAAATAGAAGTTTTGCCATTGATTTTAATGGAAGGAGACCTTATTGCCATTGCATAGCACAGGCCATCTGCAGATTAACATCCTAGGCCATACGTCATGCCTTGCAGGTCTCACTTTAGACTACAATTGTCTTTCATCCCAAACAAACTGCTGTCAATCTGCCTTTACTTGCTTTAACAACTACCTTACAGTTATTACTGGAAACTACCAACAGACTTCTTTTGAAGGAGCAAAGCAATTTCACACAGAACCAGGATGGTGACAACAACGGAAGATGATGAAGTAAGAAGTCTAGGGGAAGTTTTTATATATATATATATAAAATTTAAAAAAAAACCCAAACAACAAAACGACCCACAAAAGACATTGAGGTTGGGAGAAGTTAGAGACAAGGCTTAGAGACACAAGACGACTGGATAACAGATGCACAGAAGAAATTAAAGTCATGGAAACCTTTGCACAAACACTAAAGCTTACTCAAACAAACAGTTCTTTTGAAACCAATGTGACTACCTAAATGAGTAAGTTTTACAGTTTGCACGATCAAGCATCTAAAATGAATGCTTAAAAACAATGAAATACAAATACAAGGTATCTGTAACAGAATAACAGCACATAAGATGCTGTATCACACTAATACTAATGTTAATTATCCCTCATTAAAAATAAACTTTAAAGTGGGACAAGAAACCCGAATGGTAATATAGGCAAGATTTAAAAGTGATGATAAGAAACTAGGCTAAGGTATGTACTAGAATATGCAGTGAAAAGGGAGTAATCAGAAAGACTGAAACAAAAACAAGGCAAAGAAGCAAGTGCTACAGCAGGAAAGAAAATGGGATGGGTTTAGAGAAAGAACATGTCCGCATGTCTTCATCTCCTATCTATTCAGAGCCACAGCCCACAAACATTTAACACCTGATGAAAAGACTAAAGTCATGGCCATTGCTGTGAATTTCAATGACCTGGGTCTAACTCTTAAAGACACTCCCAGGTTTGGAGTTGCAGGGGCTTCTGTTGTGAATGAGTACATGCACGAGTATATGCACACGTGCATCTGCAGGATTTAGTCATTAGCTCACAGCCCTTTCAGGGTTGCATTTTTTTTGTAATATGGCTCCAACAGCCACAGCTTTGTCCATGTGAGAATGAATTGCTGCAAGTGTGACAAAATGAGGTGCAGAGACAGATATCCAGTGGAGACTGGGATTTCTGAGAAATTATGGACAAATTCTACTGCTTACCTGACAGAAATGACATCGGCTGACACTTCAGAAAACACTGAGAACACTGCCCCAGTGAGAAAAGTTTCTTTAACATGTAAATGAACTTTCCTCGGATCATGCATATGTAAAGTAAAGTTAGATATCAACACCTAACATATGCATAGAACTGCCTTGGGGAAAAAAAAAAAATAAATCAGGAATTCAAAAGAAAACCTGGTATGAAGAAGATAATTCTGTGGATGATGTCTTTCACTGAAGCTCTTCTACAACTCTATGCTATTGAAAAAAGAGGCAGATTAATTCTCCATCTATCTTAACAAATTTCTGCAGTGTCACCCTGCTGAAGCAGTGTGGCCAGCTGACAGTGCAGTACCTCACCCACCACCAAGCTCCCCTTTGCTGCCATGCACTGTCTGTGCTATCTGAGCAACCGTTTTAAAGCAACCCTCAAAGTTTCTACATGAGCTGCTCTTACATCAGTGTCTATAGTATAGACATCCCCCTCAGATGTGTTGTATGAGGCAGAAAGGAGTAACCATCTCTAACGACATTGCTCAAAGGCAATAAACTATAACAGGGATGCTAAAAACCAATGAAACGAAAACCTGAGGAGTCAGAAAAGTGCATAGAGGTAGGCTAGGAAACCACATATCGTGATGGAAGTAAAGGCCCTGAATGTTACACCAAGTTTACGGAAAAATGCAATGTTCAGATGTTAATTGTAAACCTTATTTGTACAGTTTTTCCAGGGTCTCCAGGGCCAAAGCAGAAGCCCCAGCAGCTTGAGCTAGAGGACAGTGTCCCTAAAAAGCCACCTGCTGCAGACTCATAACCTCCACAAACAAGGCACAGGAACGGAACTTTACACAACTCTCTGGTCCATTTGAACTGATGAATATTGTAGACTCAAATATTGGAAGGAAGCCTAGGAGGAGAGTGTCTTCACATGTGACAAGCTTTTGACTTCAGGAAACATGAACACAACCTGGGTTAGATCATAAAACACAGTGGCTGTGATAGTTTTAGCACACCAGTTCAAAAATTTGTAGTCTCTGCCCTAAGATGGACTGAGGTGTTTCACATAGGCTGGCAGTACATGGATTTTGCACTGGAGTCTGAGGCATTCTCCATTTGCTCACACTGTACTATTAACAGACCATTTTATTTCAAGTTTCTCTGCTTTTATAGCGAATAACTATGCATACCGAATATTTACCAAATGTAACGTGGCAGCAGAATCCCCATTAACAGCTTAATTTTGTGAATCTCTTACACAATGCCTGCAAAGCAAACTTTGCAGCTGCTGAGCTTGTTATGGGTTGGGTACTCCTTTGCATCCTGACTGAATCCTAAATGTGCCCAATAAAGCTGTTTAGTTTAGCTAGAGATATTTCCATAGGCCTGTTTTGATGGGCAGAGCTCCTTCTCCTCTGCTTTGGTGTCTTTGCCATTTAAGAGTAACAAACGTAAAAGATTTAAAAAATAAATAAATAAATGGAACAGGAAACTATCAGAGCTTCAAGATCTCACTTTCTGGATAGAATTTAGGACAAGAGGCAACACTAACAAATACAATTTGTACCAGACTTTAAAGCCTACATGCTCAAGCCAATGATCACACACATACACAAATTCATGCTGTGAATTCTCTTATAAGCTTGCTGGAGATAACGCACAAAAGCTTGTTTAGAGACCTCTGCTTTTTTTTTTCCTAATGTATTATCACTGTATGTATTTTTGTTATGCCCTTGCACATAGAGCCTTAGCTCTCCGCTTACAGTGCGCATTCTGCTCTTCCCACTGAAGCAGGAGGGGAATCGGGGAGAACACAAGTTTCCTAATTATACACAGAGCAAGTCACCACACTGTGACATTTAGAAGCAGTCGTGCAGCCCTCTATGATCAGGGCTGCATTTAAACCTTCTGATAACAGACTGGGTCAGGTAGGTACGTCACTCTGGACATATTATACTGTACTGACTGAAAACAGTAGCTCCTTTGAAGAGAGTTTGTGTGCACAGAGGTAACAAGGCTAGCTGTGTAGTTCAGTACAGGCAGCTGTCACAAGCCCCCCTTGACTGCTCGAGCTAGGGAAGAGCATAACGCGGCCAAGGAAAGAACACAGTTCAAAGGCCCGAGCCTGACAGTAAATACTAAAAGAAAAAGGAAAGGAAAAATAAGAACAAAGAAATCTTAAACTGGTTTGTCTGTTTTTCAGTTTACACAACTGTAAACAAATGCAGAAGTTTATTAGTTTATAATGCTTTTTGCGGTCATCTAACTCAAATGTGAGCTTTGATTTAAGAAATGGAATTTGGCAAGAAAAGAGTTTCAAGGCAACCTACTCACTTTCCCATTAAGAAGATTAAAAAAGAATTCAAAATATTTAACTTTGAGTAATGAGGTCTGTACTTGTGTAGCAACTAATCTTGTGCTCATGCACATCCCAATTTGGTACTGCACTTGCTTAACTTTAAGCATCCAAGCAATCTCACTGACTTCCCGCATACTTCAGCACACGCTAAGTGCTTTGCTGAAATGGGGCCATGATCAGGTTTAAACAGAGTGTCCCTTAAGGAGGATTTACACATTAGAATAAAAGGTCCCCAGAAAAGCCACTCAGCCTGTCAAAATCTAGCCATTCACCTTAACCAGCAACTTTTTATCTAACTTTGCCTTTAAATAAAGCTATCTTCCATACAAGGAAGGAATCCACAAAGAGTTCTTTTAAACAGAACGTTTCAAGTTCAGCTAAATGTGGGAAAAATCAGGGCCTGGACTCTTGACTGTATCCAGACTTGCTGTGCCTATATGTAGAAGGCAGCAGCATATAATCCCTTGGTATACCACAGCCACTTGTGCATTCAGCCTTAACTCTGAACATGCCGTCTTGCTTTTCTAAGTCAACAGGCAACATCCGAAAATTCTTTTCAGCTATGATCTTTTCCAGATTTCAGTTGTTACTTGCATGCAAAAGGAATTGAATTCAAACCTTTACACTACAATAGGCTTTAATTGCATACACCACATACTTTTAAACACTAATCATTCTCGTGAGTAGTAACTGAGAAATAACCTTACTTCGCCTTAAAAATACAGGGTACAGTTAGGAATAAAGAAAAAAGTTACTGAAGAAATACGACCTAGTTCCCTATCTCCAGCTCAAAGAGAAGGCCAGTATTTTACACTAAGAACATTCATGATTTCCTTTAAAGCAGGTTGAGGTCTTTGTCACAATTACGATTATTCTGCTACGGCTTTAGCAATATATCTCCCTCTTGCAGGTGCTACTGCAGAAAAAGTCTTTATTTCACAATACATTACCCTAAAGTAGAAATTACATTACCCCACATCCACACATAGCAATGACCATCCATTTACCTGTTTAGAAAAATATAGGCAAAGCCACAGAAGCTGCAGCTTTTGTAGCCAGTACAGGTTTAAATTTCCCAATGGCAACAGGGGAGAGTTTTGCCTGAGCTGGTACATCTGCTCTGCTCAGAGGGACTGCTCCGGCATTACTCCCACAGCACTACAGGTGGCACGGGCTTGTCTGCAAAAGAAAGCTCTGCTGAATTTAAACTGGAGGCTTAGCTTTAAACTGAGTTAAAGTGCAAAAAGCACTGGACATTTATTTCATGCAGTTTATTTTTATTTGGCCTATTTGATTCATAGTCATTTTAAGCCAAACAAAAAAGATAGCCAGAATCCTTAATGCCGACAATAGAGTCTTCACCATTCAATCCAAATTAAAGTAGCAGTTTATTTAAACTAAAGGTGTGCCACTCTTGCACGTGGACATGGCCAAAGCTAATCACGTGTTGCCTCACCACAAGTCCAGCGAACAGTCTGAGCGGAGGTAATGGAAGGCCCTGCTTCCTGCCACAGCAATTAGCAACGAGTGAGGGAGGCTCTGCGAGGCCAGAGCTCTACCAGCAGCAGTTTGGGGTGTAGAGGGAAGAGGGGCTCCCCGCTAGACAGGGCTGGCAAATCTATTTCTGCACCAAAGAAACAATCCCCTCAACGTCCCTCCAGTGTGTTGTCGAATCTGACCTGTGTGAAATTTGAGAATGGCTATAAATCAAAGGGAGAAAAAGTAATAAAAAGCTCCCGGCAGACTTGATGACATGTTGATAATGTTCTCGTCCTGGAGTCAGGGTGACACCAGCCCAAAGATGATATATAGAACTAAGCCCACATACCGACGATTTACTGGCCTAACGACAGTTTTCATTGATCAGAGGCCAACAATTACTGGATCCCTTCCCACTGCCTATTTCAGTATCAGGCTCTGGCGTACAATCAAAACACTAGCCCTGCTTCTCCACAGTTCATGTGCCAACTTTGCAGTGGATGCTCAAGCCAAGCAAGAATGATATGCAAATCTGGCAGGTGTTTGGGGCATACCAGTGCTGCTCAAAAGCCCAACCATAAAAAAGGAAACAGCAGAAAGGCTAGGGAGTCCCGATGTGCTGCAGAAAGGCTGCAGGCTCTGTACAGTACACAGTAAACAGGTCCCAGAAACAGGAGACGTGGCTTTCAGGCAGCAACAGAAAAGCTCAATTATATTTGCCCAGTATAAACAAAGCACATTCTTTATATCCCCTCCAGATAGTCTAAAGGCCTCTTTTGCCACTAAAGCTTATTTCAAAAAGAACAAGAACTTACAAACAGAGCAACTAGTGCTGGTACCAATCACATAGTGTTCCTTTGTTTTTTGTTTTGCTTTGTGTCTTGGCGTAGGGACAGTAGAAAGAGCTTTCCTTCCCAAGCGTATGGAAAATGGATGTGTCAAACCAAATTAATATCTGCAATGGCACATTCAAATGGCCATGATTAAGCTGCTGGAACGAGATGAATCAATGTGGGAAAGGTGCTGGCAAAGAAATATTTTTCCAGTATATTACTGTCTCTTACAGACAGGCAAGTGCATGTAATTTGTCTTGGTCTATCAGGATTTACCTATCTGTTCCACAGTCAGCATAGGGGAATGCTGCGAATTTCCACCTTCTATCCACCTTCTTTGGGACCCAAAGAAAAGTTGGGAAAGGCTCCAAAGAAACAGCTCCTGTTAAATGAAGTAAATAGATTCCTTACCGTAAACTCATGAGATATACACATTTAGAAACTACACAGGAGCACAGACTACACAAAGACTGATATGACAGAATCTTTGTACAACGCTCTTAAAAGTAGTGATGCCACTAAATACTTTCCTTCTCTCTTGACCTTCTACCCCATTATTTCTCTGTCTTTCTCTTAAATCTGATTTGGCCAACTTTTTCAGCAGAAACAAAAGCAGCTCAAGAGTTCAGAAAGGGAAATACTGTTTTTAGGAGCACAGACAATAGAAAATATCTTAAGACCAGATGTCATTTGAAAAAATTACTTTGTGCAATTTCATGAGACTTCAGAGTTGGGTGGCTACTTTTAAGGGAAATACAAGCAGAAGGACAATATGGTTTTGAAGAAACTCAAAACGTTGAGGATTTTCTCTTGTTTTAAATAATAGCTGTGTAAAAATGAAGCCACCATTAGAAATACTGTCAATGTCTTGGGAGAATAACAACAACCACCCAGGCCAGCCTGAAATTTGCATCGTTCCAACCACATGTTCTTTTCTTAAAAAAGATTAATATAACTCACTTAAAACATTTAACCCTCTTCCACAAAAGGGGAAAGGCTGTAACTACAAAGGAAAAATGAGGACACTGAGTATCCAGAAGATGCTACCGCCATATACTCTGAAAAGAAAGGGAGTTTTCCTCTCTTCAAGCTTCCCAACAGTAGAACTTCTAACAAAAGAGTCCAGAAGGTTCAAACACAAGTAGATTTTTACAGTGAGATATTAACTTCTATATAAACACATTACATAAAGGAAGACCCCCTGAAAGTAGATGAGATTGACAGCCTGTATGTGCTCCCCTATGCAGTACTGGCTGCAGAGCTCTTTCTTGCTGCCTCTATTTCAAACTTCAGTTAATATGGCATTTTAGCTTCCATGTCTATTTACTCTTGAAATGTGACAGGCCAGTAACAATAATTATTTGCATTGCAGCCGTGCCTACATGCCCTGGCGATGAGCTGGAACCCTCTCGCACTAAGCACTGAACTACCACTTAAATGAGCCTGTGAGTGTTGACCCGGGTCCTGGCTGTCCTGTGTGCAAACGTCTCCTTGTCATCCCACGCAAAAAGCATTATTCCCCCAGGAATCAGCACCATCCTGCCTTAACTGCACCAGATTATCTCAGAGGGGAGCAGCTCTACACGAGGCTCTCTAGAGACAAGCCACTGCTGGTGCAGTGCAAGTACTAAAAACACATTTATTTTTTGCCTAATGCAGACAGGTTGTTGGAAAGAGCTTCTCTATCTTTTTCATACCAAAGTAATAAATAGAGAATGGACAGAACGGCAGCAGAGCCTGGGGAATATGCTTTTGTTTTCCTTCTTAAGAAAGGGGTGAGAATTATTTCATTGGCCCCCGTGGAATACGTACTTCTTTCAGCCTCTTCCCCATTCAGTTGCAGTACTCATCTGGATCCTAAGCCTGTCCTGCAACTGTTGAAACCACCCATCTTTAGCAACAACATTGACAAAACAAAATTAGCTCCATAACTCTACTTTTTAATTCCTAGAGAGGCATTATTTCAACAGCAGCATTTCAGTGTGGAGGGAGAAGGTGACATTGGTAAACACTTTCCATCAGCAGCTGATACTGAGGGTCATTAATGTGAGCTCAGAAATTAAAGCAAAGAAATTTTGGCTCTCAGCCCCACCTGAAATGTTGGATCTGCCTGCCGGCATCACTCATCTCCTGGGAGGAAATATAGGACAGAGCTCCCTGAGAGGAGTGCCACCTTTGCGTTATGAGTGTTTGAGCAATTCTCACCATATTTCGACCATGTATACAGAGGCCATAGAATTTTCCCCTACCCTTTCATATCACTGTTCTTTCCTTTTTTTGCTAGTTTGTAGACAGTCTGGTGTTCATCAGCATGCCCTCCTGGCCAAGCAGGCATCTGCTTCAGCTTCAAGGGGTCTGTGGGGAAAAAAAAGCTCCTACGTTCAAAGAGGCCAAATTACTACCTGAAGAGGGTCCCCAGAGCAGAAAATCTGTATGCAGCAAGTAGGTGTGTTTCTAAATATCGCATTTTTTGAGAAGAGATTAAATAATCTACAAATACAAAGGTGAAAGATTTATTCATACCACATACTTCACATACTAACCCTACCAGTCAACGTTAAAAAGTTCCTTTTCAGATACAACTCTCTCCCAAGGAACCTGCTTTATAATTACAAGGAGTACATGGTAACCATATGCTGTTCATTCTACACTGAATGCAATGATAGGGTCAAACGACACTACGTCAATATATTTTTATATCTGTACAGAGAAAATATCATGGTAAATAATCAACCCTCTCTTTCTCAGTTGCTGGAGGTGCCACACTGCCAGAGGTTCACCGTCTCTGGCAGTTTTTCAGGGCCTCCTGCGTTGGATTTATTTTCTGTATTTGATTGATCTTTGATGAATCTGAATTATGACAGCGGACTATTGTATTGTATTGTGTGTCAAAATCTGGTCAGCACTAAATTTACTTTACACCTTTAATGACATATGAAGGATTTACAAATTTCTCCTAAGTGGCAAAAGACTGTTTGATGCTGTTCCAAACTGTCCTGGACACTCACTGCTCACACTTCTGAAATTTAAGAGTACTGTGGCAGCAACAAGAAGCTCTGGTGTTGCCTGCAGACTAAGGCAGATATTAGGACATTACACTCAGCAGTACTCTGTCCAAAATTGGAAGGTTAGGTTAACTTTGCAGTCAGGCAAAGGAAGCTTATATTGATCATACAGATCAAAAATTCCACAATAGTACTCTTCCCCCGCTTCAGTTAAGGCTTTTTTTTGGCTGATGCAAGCAAAACTTTTCAGGCTTTATTTCGGAGGATGGATTACTTAGTCATAGAATCACAGAATCGCCTGAGTTGGAAGGGACCCACAAGGATCACCGAGTACAACTCCTGACCCTATATAAGACAACCTCAAAATTCACAGTATGTGTTTGAGAGCACTGTCCAAATGCTCCTTGAATATTGTCAGGCTTGGTGCCATGACTGCCTCCTTGGGGAGTCTGTTCCAGTGCTCCACCACCCCTCTGGGTGAAGAACCTTTTCCTAATGTCTAACCTAAACCTCCCCTGGCATACCTTCCTGCCATTCCCTCGGGTCCTGAAGTAGTGTAAGTGTGTGGAGTAAAAGCACTCCAAAAGCTAGTTGTCAGCCTTCAGAATTTGTTCCTGCATCTTTAATTTGGCTAGTCTCTCTGCTTTCTCCTCTTACCCACTGTTTCTATTTCTCATTTCAGATCTTAGCCTTTTCACTGGATTAGCTTCTCCTTTTTTGGACAGTTGGTGGCTTGTGTTTATGTACAGAAGTCAACATAGATCAAAACCTTCCAACCTGCCAAATCTCAGAGACTTAAAACATATGCCTGAACTGGGGAACACAAGAAATAAAATTGCAGAATTAAACTTTAGTGTAAGTAATTCACCAGTCCAACTCCTTTAACTTGACCTTCATCATCCCTTTCAGCTGATGCCAATAATTTACAAGAACACCAATAAGACAAAAAATAGGTCTGTGTGGAATGGTAGTAAATGTAAAACTAAAATGAAGGACAGCTGAAACATGGAGTCACTGTGCACTGTGCTATTAGGATCATTTAATTTTCTCATTATTTCACTAAATGAAGATTGCACGCAGGCCTGATCCCTGCAAGTAGTTGTGAAGTAAAAAAGCAATTTTCAAGTACTTCTGCTCTGTCCAAGTAATAACTGAGTAAAAGGTATGCAAAATCCTTTCTGTTTCACAACTTGACAACATCTGACAGAGCAAGTTTCTCTATACCGCTATATTGAAAAAAATAAAAATCAAAGCAATTCTCCTCCTACTAACAGCCCATGCCACCAGAGAGCACAGCTGGGAGATATTCTGGATCCGCTATACCCTACCTGCCCAAATGGAATTTATTCTCTTTATTAATCTCTCTGGCAAGTGGTGGGGCTGCTGCTATATTTAGCCAGCTCATGCAGGACTAGCTCCTGCTGTCTTCAAAAGGCATATCAGGTGCTGATGCCTATTTTTAAACAGGACATCTAAACTTCCCAAGTGTGGTGACCCGGGAGTTTGGACATTCTGCTTTTAATCAAGCGAGTTAATTAACTACAAGGCTCTAAAGGAAAAAAAGGCATCAAAGAGGAAGACCAGGCTACAATAAAGCAGCTCAAGATCTGAGTGATAGGAGCTCCTCCTACTTCAAGCACAAGTATTCAGGGAAGGACTTTTTTTTTCCCCCTCCCCTTATCGGTGCCACTAAAATACAGGCAAGGCTTCTTCCTTCCTGCGAGAGGCTGACATCATCTTTTGTTCAAGAAAGTCTCAAGCACTGGTATTACTCACTCTCAAGTGAAAGGTTATTCAGCAGACAAAATCTTGTCCCTAAATACCATGCCATGGGGAAGATATTAAGAAAATATTGAAATCCATGACTGAAAGTACGTACAAACTGCTTTACAGACATTAACAGAACCTTGTAAAATAAGTATGACAACTAGCTGTGGTAGTGAGCAGTGGTGGCAGGTGATAGGATGGTACGGGATGCAGTGGGGGTTGACAAAGTTTAAAGGTATTTTCAAGACAGATAAAGCATGGCACATAGAAGTTAATGAGCTCATGAGGACCAATCAAAGAACCCAGGAGTTCTTATAACCTCACCTACTTTGACACCACTGGCCAATAATTCTTCCAAAGCAGCGTGACAGGGTTATTACTTGTTTCTTATGCTAGTTATACATACAGTGAAAAAGATATTAAATATTTTGAACCATTCGGGAAAAAAATATACAGCTTAAAGTTGTTTGAGTCATACACACACTTCTTCCTACTGGTGCACATCTCACCTCTAACATCATGGAGCTGTTTCTTTGACCTGTGCTGCTGGGGAAAAAGCAAGGATTTTCTCAGTCTGTTCAATGTAAAAAGCAGATACAAAGAGATATCGGATAAGTCATAGTCCTAGCACAAGGCTGAGAAGTACTGTGAGGGCTTATCCACTTCTGTGACACACAGGCAAACACTGAAGACACAGAGAACAAGCTGATCAATGGACAAAACCCCTCTATCTGTAGAGGAGATGCACCCACTGTTGATAGTGAGTGTCCTGTTCTGGTTCTGCAAAGATAAGTTCTTGGGCCTCTGTTTTCTCTCTCTCTGACGCCTGCACACAAACACACTCTCCCTTAAACACCCACACTTAACAAAGTGCAACAGAGGCCAAGCTTCGCAGTCAAAGGTTCCTAAATCTACCCCTTTTCAGATACGCGAGATTAATGCTTGTGTGTCGCTGCTGACATTCCAATTTGCTCTCCAGCTTAATGGCCTTCCTTAAAGCAGCGATGAATAAAGAAAGGACAGTCGGCAGCTTTCCTTTCTCCTTTTTCTGTCATCTGCACTTCTCCTTTTACATATATACATATCCGCTCCCAGATTTTTATTGCAGTGTTTCTTCCGGTAAGTTTCTTCCTTCTCAGCCACCGAACATGGTTGGGTTTTTTGTTTTCCCTGAGAGAGGATGATGGTTTTGGCCACAGCAGTGACTTCCAGCACACACAGTGGACATGAATCCATCCATGGAAACCTGATATATCTCCTGTGGTTAAAACAGCACAACTAACTGTAAAATCTCAAAGCAGCTAGACACTGAGCAGCTAATCCTACCTTACTTACCTCCTGCTATACATTCAAAAATAACAACGTTCTCAATGCTATAAGGAAAATTCTCACCCATGGTCTATATATAACAGTACCACCCAGAGGAGCCAGCCAGACATGAGGTCTCATTCTCCTCTGTGTAACGCAAACAACAAAATAAACATTCCTGCTCACGTGGCTTACCAGAAACAGTCACCAGTGTTAAAACTGACCTCACTTAAGTTTCTGTTTCTTTCCACTGATGAAAGGAGACAGCATGACTAGCTCAGATGTCAACATTTACCTTGTGGACATCTAAAGTTAGCCGAGATGAACTGAGCTCAAGACATAACAAGAAGTACGGAGTACTTGCACAGTGCCTCAGCAGTTGCAAGGAGGGGTGATAGCAAGACAAAGGGTAACCATAAATTAAACGCAGATTCTGCATGCGAGTAGTATAAAGTATAAAATCTGGGAGTTTTCCTATGCCCATTTTATTTATATAAGATAACAAAAACTATTACCAAATTAGTAATGAACTTCCTATTTGTAGAAGCTGGAAGCCTTAGAATAAAGACATCTGGCAATTTATCTGAGTAGGCACTGCAGGTTTTGACCCCAATTTTACTGAGGTGAGCATTTGAAGCTTTTCCAGCTTAGATATAATTTACAAAATTCTTGATAGCTCAATTCATTAATTAATCCAGAATAATTTTCTGTATTGTGCCATATGCAGCACATTTGTCTTTATTATTCGTTGTTATAGACAACATTCATGCCTCCAGTACCCTCTTTTTTGGTGCTCTATTGTTTTTCGCACTTATTCTCATTCCTGACCTCTAATGGTAGTTTTGCAGGCAAATTGCAGCATTACTTTAATTATTGCTTGACTCAGCATGCTTACTTGCTAAAAAAAAAAAATACCCATAACATCCCCATTGCAATGAGGTCTGATTCTCCCAGACAGCTTTTGCTGATATTATGTTTACCTTTGTTTAATAGCCTAGTCCTAAGGTACAATTCATCAACTCATTTTGGTCAGCCTCATTTCTGAGCAATCAAGTCAGCTCTTTAAACAATATGCTTCCACTTCTCATCTTCAAGGTAAATCACTTCATGGGGAAGCGGAGTATAGTTAGCAGCATCTGCCGTGGTTAAATTAAAGGCAGAAGTCAAATTATCTCTCACTGGTTTACAAACATCGAGTAATTTTTTTGAACTAACAAGAAGCCTGAAAAATTGTTATATAATTTAGGAAGAAAAATCTTTAATTAAAGCAAAAAAGGAAAAGCAATTCTCACCCCTGTTTGGTTAGATGTACACTCAGGCACTACACGTTTTCTGGCACACCCTGGACTTGCAGTAAGATAACAGAGTTCAGAGGCTAGCCCACCATTCACCATAAAAACTAAAAACAAACAGCCAGCCTGATTTTTACATTCATCCCTCAGGTTGATTTGGGCAGTCATTTATACCTGTCACAGAAAAAGGATTATCAAACCTCGAACTTTAAAATGAGGGTGAACTCACACACATCTATCTGGTAACCTGTAGAACTCTTACAACCTACTTTTCTTCTGGCCAACAGCTCTTCTCAACACTCATGATACTCATTCATGGATCTGATTTAAAAGAGAACAGTTGCCTCTAGCAAATTTCGTCATAGGAAAAGGCTGTAACAGACAAATCTATGTCCCCGTTCAGCAAAATATCTTCCTAAATGAAAATTCATTAAAAATGCAATTCTTAATTCACTTTATAATCCATTTTTTTTTAATCAACTTGTGTGTGCTTTTGCATTTCTGTTTTGAGTTTTCCTTTCATTGTGTCAATCATACAAGCACTCAGATGTCCTCATTAAAAATTAATAAGCAGAGCAACATACATGATAAAGGCAAATTCAGGAAAACACACAAGAAAAGATTTTTTTTTTTTAATGTATTTATAAAATGTTGGGCACATTTGTATACAAATACCGAATTTAAGGGAAACTAAAGTTGCAAAGGAACATCTCCAAGTGGGTATAATCCTGAGCTCTCAGCTCGGGTGTCACGTAGGATATGGACTGTTGGTAGACATTGCTCTTAGGATAAATCTGAGGCCTTTTCCACTGGTAGTTATGATTCTCCCATGTGATATCAAATGGTATGTGAGCAGATTTGGACAGACAGCCCTAGTTAAACCTCAGGAAAGTGAGAATGGGTTTTTAAGCGAGGGCCAGATTGTATATGGTTAGCAGGTTTTAAAAGCATGTATGTAAATGGATACTGCTGCAAAGGAAGTAGCCCAGCTTCAACTCCCATTAACCCTTGACAGGTATGACTTAAAAGCTGAAATCTCACACCTTCCCTGGTTTAGCTCTAAGTGCTCAGATATGTACATAGATAATTCTCAAATTCCCAGGATTTACAGTTCCCAGCTCCATCTAATGAAGAAACTTCCTTGCAGTGTTTATTTTCTGAACACACTAGCAAGCCTTCCTGTCTCTTAAGCCTCTGAATGCCCATTTCAGCAGGCTACCAGTTCATGTCACACTGTAATGAGCGTGAAATCTAACTATAAACCACACTTGGCCAAATTCACGTTAACAGAGACAGGGGAAGTAAGACAGGCACAAGGCAAACGCAGTTCACAGCTGTGAAGATCATAACTAAAGTGCTACATACAAGAACAAGATTACATTTCCTATCAAATTCCATAGGGATTAAATCATCAAAATAATTCTGGTAAGGAGGACGGTTAATTCCATTAAACAAATCTGATATATACAAAAGGGAGTCTATTTCGTCTAAAATGAACAGAACATATGAGAGATTCAAGAGTATCTTTCATGGCTAAGACAACAGAGAAATTTATGATCATAGAAATGCAGTTGATTACACAATTAAGCAAACTTTGAAAATATCAGTTGCATTTTGGAAGTGTCTAAAGTCCAAATAATATTCAGACTCTAAATACAAGTGGAAGATATATCCTGCCCTACACAGTCTTAATAGGTGAGGGACATAAGTAAACATAGTAGTGGAAAAAAGATCCAAAAGAAGTGAAACTACTTATTCCCAGTCACATAAGGGTTCAATAGAAGACCAAAAATAGTGTGGAAGTCCCTCCATCCCATCTCCTGAATGATGACCCTGAGGCTGTATATAATTACAGAAGTATGATAAAATGCTCCATATAATACTCGCTTTGTCACCCTTCTTGAATGGACACAGACACAATGCCAGGCAAGGCTAGGCAGTTTTAGCATTATTCATAGAAAAGTTAAACTTTCATTCTTTCCCACATCACTATATTGGATATTTTATGCCTATGAGGAAGAGGGAGAGAAGGCAGACTCACATCTAGCTTTGGTGGTGCTGAAGCAGAAATCTCTTATGGTATAATTTTGCTCTAGGACACAGAAGAAATTCTGCTGTTTTTCAGAGAGCAGAGATGCGGACATAGATGACCATAGAGAGAAAGAGCAAACATGGAAGAGGAAATGAAAAAGGAGTGTCCAAGACAGGCTGAGGTTAGAGGCTGAGTTGGAAAAGAGAAGAATTAGAAAAAGCGGAGAGAGATAGGAAAGGGAAATATCAGTTCAACTACCTAATATAGCTAAGCAAAGTATTGGTCCATGGCTTTAGGAGAACTTCTCTTCTTAATACTAGGCTCCCAAGACAACTTCAGCAAGGCATTTTCTTTTCTGTGGCACACTTTTCGATGGTATGCCAATAACACCAGGTTGCTGTAAGAAACAGCTCTGCACTGAGCATAGGCAGGATCAAGGAATGAGCAGTCCCACAGTAACTGAGCTGATGGAGAGACCTGGTGCCGTAGTGCTATGTATAGTGTTTTACTGTAGTGGGGGGAAGGAATAAGAGGATGAAAAGCCTGGGGAAACAGGCCCAGCTCCAATTCATTCTCTCTCCATGGAAAGTGGTGGTTTACCTTAGAAAAGTCAGGATGGCATACAAGTGTATGTTGGCCCATTCTGACCACAATTATAGCCTTTCAAAGAATATTTTCTTTGCCAGACACAGTAGCATTCTAATCATCTGCACCACTCACTGTTTCAGGCTATCATGCCAAATACCATTTAGACACAATTATTAGTAATAATCTCACCACCAAATTAACGTGAGCTTCTGCCTCAACGTGGACATCACGCTCCTTAGGAACAACGATTAGCGTAAATTAAGAATACAATAACCAGATTTTACATAAAACATAGATCTGCTGATGCATTCACTTTTTCTATCAATCACATGGTGCTAGTCTTTGACACGAAATGAGAGCTGAATTGTTTATTACGTCCAAGAGCTATAGTCTCATCCCAAGGCAACATCTAATAAATACACTAATACATCCATTAGGCAAAGATCTCCTTTGTAGGAGGACCAGCACTGTCCTTGTGTTTGGTCTCATATTCACAAAGTTCTGTTGGTCATTAAAACTTGCTCCCCCCAAAAAAAGGAATCAAAGATTATTAATAGCAAAGACCTAAATAAAGAAAACACTTATTATAGGACAAACTAAACCAACAACCCAGTATCTTCTTTTTGATGTTTAACTTGTGGTATGTGAAAAGAAAAATTAATACAAGGTGAAATAGATAAACCTTACGTGCAAAATCGTTTCTCAGGTGCTGTCAATTTAGATGAAGCAAAGACATGCAAAACCAGCCCATCAGCCTGGCAGGATGAGAGTTGAGCTATCTTGCTAAGTCTCAAAACCAGCAACTCTTCCCTGACACATAATAAAAGGGTTAAAAATTTGAGCAGCAACAGGAGCCTCACAGAGCTTCAGACTGCTAACTCACTGTGGTAATCTGCCAAGCCAGCTGAGGGAATGGTGTGGTTTCTCCTTGGTAAAAAAGAAAACCAGAATTTAAGTAAAACATGCCACAGTCTCGACAAGTGCTGCCAGAGAAACAACATGAAGAAAGAGCTGGAATCTGAAATGATGCTGGTGCTTGGGCTGAGTTCTTGCCCCAGGAAGAACCAGGAGGACTATGACTGACATGGAAGATAAGTTGACAGGCCCGCAAGTCAGGGATAAGGGCAAATACTGTCCTTGAACATGACTGAAAGGTTCTCCGAGAGCTGAGTACTCCAAGTTCCCACTGTTTAGATAAACCAAGACCATGGCTATGGTTTCCTGAGGGAGCAGCTTCTGAAGTTCATTTGGAGTTTCAGATTGGCCCAATCCAGGAACTCCAAGCCAAACTGAACACTCGAGAAAAATCTCGCTTTCATCAAACACACAGAAACACAGCTAAACACCCTAGTAGAGCTATACCCAGGAAAAGGTAATGATCTGTCAGCATCTCTACAGGGTAGGATCTCCATGCGGAGGTGCCGGGCACCGTTTGCTGCAAAGTGTTCGTGTGTGGCAAACCAAATACGCATTCTTGGCTTCCCTCTCCACTTCCTGGCTGGTAGCCTGCCTCCAGCTCCCTCCAAGTGGTGAACCACCACAGTGACCGGCAGCTGCAGCCCTAGCATAGCAGTCCAAACTCTGTGCTGTCACTCCAGCAGCTTCATGCTCCATAAGCAAAAAGAAAAGATGACAGAAAGGCAAAATGAGAAGTAGAGAGGGAAAAAAGAAAGATCTGGGGAAAGACAGGTACAGTGCAGAAAAAAACCCCAACCAAACCCCAACTCAGGAAGAAGACATACTACACAACCACAAGGAAAGAAAAAAACTAGTTCAGAAGTGGTGGGGAGGGAGGGGGAAGGCATTAGAGTGAGTACACAAAAACTGAAGACGATGAACAGTACCAACAGGTTATCTTTTGCTACGTAGGGCTCTCCATAGAGATGCAAAGGGAAGAATTTTGCCTCTAACTAGAATGAACTACTTCCGTTCACCTCCACAGAACATCAGCTCCCAAGTTTCTATCTTAGTTTCATCTTTCTGCTTAACTTTCCATATCTGTGTGCTACGTAGCAACACTAGCATGGAAGTTCAGCCAAGTTACGAGTTCAGCAACCTGCAACCTGCAGTGCTGCCGGGAGCGGGCTACGGCCGCCAGCTAGAAAATGATGCATTATAGGCCAATGGGAACGGTTGGGTTTTGGCCCGTTTGAAAGGGATTTTTCACCTGGTATCACAGCAGGAGGTGTCACAGTCTATTACACAGATCTCAGATACCACAAAACAGTGTATTCATTTCTGTTCTACAGAAATTGCCATGTTCATTTGGACATGCCTATTAAGTCTTAAGAAAAAATAAATTTGAGCAACTGCCAATTTTAAAGCCCCGTGTTTGATAATAATTATTTTTTTTTCCCCAAGTAACATAATGTGCCTAATCCATATTGTGGGCAAGTATCCTGTAAAATTTAATTAAAAGCCCAAAGCTGGTAAACAAAGTGATATTATGACACCAGAAATATAACAGAGATTTGCGAGGTTTCAGTGTAACTCAAGTCACAGGTGGTTCATAGTATGTGATCCCATACCCATTTGCACTAACTACCTACTGTACTTCTTTTGTACGTGTTACTCAGTGGGGCTTAGGCCCCTAAATAAGTCCTAGAGCCGGAGATGAAATCATTATCTTGCTGTACCCTAGACTTCACTAAACAAAAAAATATTTCCATTTCCATCCTTTGGGATTTCATACGCCCTGAAGTTTGACGGCTAAGGGTACCGTACTGAGTACTAAGCCAGATCATAAAAAAGGTTCAGGCTTTTCTCCAGGGAAATGTTATGCTGTGATCTCACTGTTTTTCCAGATAAATTTCATTGCATTGTTTCTTTTGCAGCAGTTTTAGACCCATGTGAATGCCATAGCCAATACCAGATGTGCCTCCATGCACTTGCAAGAGAGCTCTGAACAAAGGAAAACCAGGAGAGCTGGAGTTCTGCTTAATGAGAACAGCCCTGGGACAAAGCTTTAATAGTTTAACTAAAATTACATTCAAAACTTAATTAGCAGAAGCTCTGAACTCACAAGCCGTGGCCCATGAGCTCTAATACACTAATTAGCTAAGACACCCTTTAAAGCCAAGTATAGCTAAACCCTCTTGAAGAGCTGTCACGTGAGTCCTCAGATCTGAGGCAACATTTGTGTTGCACATGGGAAGTTCAGCATTATTTCACTACAATGCTGTTGCATGTACAATTATTGTAGGTCCCAATCATTTGGGGTAACAAACAAACTATAAAGTGTTCATAGCATATAGTTCTATACACAAGGGAAGATCAAAGCAGACTTTAAACATGGACTTCCATACAGTAATGTGAGCCAAAAACCTTGGAGAGCTGGATAATAATTTTCAAAAATTCAGAAAAATTACATATCTTAAGGAAGGATTAAAAAAAGTCACGAGTGACATATTCATTTTTTTCTAAAAAACTTCCTGCGTCAATCAAAGCATCCAGAGATTTATTTAGATAATTTTCAAGCAGGTGTTTCAATTTCAATCTTCATAATTTTCAAGCAGTTGTTTCAATTTCAATCTTCTCTGCTTGTTTACTTGCTATAAATGAAATAGCTGAACAAAAAATTGCTCAAACATTAGAAATAAAGATTCATTTCAAACATGGAAAAATCAGACGTTTCAGCAATTTTGAATAAAATGTGACATTTTTTGAAATTAAGCTTTATCACACAGTGTGTCTATTTTGACAAATCATATTGTTTGGGAAATAAAATTCACAGCAGGATTCCAAACAAGCTTTGGGTTGTCCCACTATCTTTACTGATATTATTTAAGCCAGATTAATGGTTTCAGTAGGAAATTTGGTTAAGTCCAGATTTCAGGATATGAAGCAGTACTGCAGGCATTGCAGAACCTCACAAAAAATACATACAGATTTTTTACTGTAAATTTTTCCCTTCCACCAAAACCCTGGGAAAGGTTCAAAATACCTTTCTGTTACGTCAACAAAAATGCATATATTTCAGCTGTTACAATAAAGATTTTTATTAGTATTATTTTGCACTTGAATTTCCACAGCATACCAGCATTATATCATGGAAGTTTTCAACATGCCTGTATCTGACATACAGCATTTAGTGAATTGATGAAATCAGTTTAGTGCATTATACAGTGGAGAACAGGAAAGAGAAAATTTAAATCAGGGACATCAGGACAATTTGTATTTATTGAGGAGACTATCCCATGGTCTTAAAAAAGATGAACAAAAGGAAATTTTACCCTCCCATGACAGATTTCCAGCCAGTGAAATCCATGGTGCTTAATTTATTTACCTTTGAAGGACAAACACAGACATTGCCAGGATTTGGATCTGTCATGCCAGGGCATTTCAGTGCTTGAAACCTGATGCTTCTATGAACCAGCCATTAGTTCTCCTTCTCTGAGGCCTTGTTTTTGCTGCTAAAAAGGTGTGTTTCTGTATTTCAGTAGAACTAATTTAGGCTGAAATTAGACGTAGATTCCTACCCAAAGGTTAGGCAATGGAACACCTTTTCAACAGGAAAAATGGGGCAATCTCCTCTTGCCCTGCCCCCCCAAACAAACAAACAATCAAAAACCCTGGAGCGTTGTTAGATTATTTTATTTTAATGGGTCTTGGTCAGTTTATAAATGTGCTCATATGGCATGGCTGTCTGTAACCACACGGGATAACCTTGACAACCCAGAGGATTATTCCAGCCCTTTGCCTCATTTTTTCTAAGGCACATGAGACATCCTAGATAGAGATACAAGGTTTTTAAACATGCGGCAAGCTAGATAGAGTCACCCCTTGGCTGCTGTTGACCTTGCGTAGCCAACCCTCTGGTAAAGCTGAAGCGCCTTGTTTTCACCTCAAGACAGCTCATAAAACTTAGTACCCTGAATTTTAAAAATACACTTTCACAGGAGTGAAGTCCACTGCATCCCACCTGTCAACACCCAGATTTACACCCAGATAATACAATGACTAGCAACAGAGTACAGTGTGCTGTAGCAACGACCCACCACATACACACAGTCTGAAAACTGGAGTCCTGGTACTGTATATATGTGATCAGAGAGCCGTTGAGTCTAATTCAACACATGGAGCAACAGCTCAACCCACCCCTGCAAAATGGACACTGGGCATCCATTCTGCTTTCACCAAACACGGCAAAGAGTACCAGGCAAACATCAAATATTACACCATTGCAATAATCCTGTCACATGATGACTACTGTTGTACACATGGAACTGTATAAACTCACACTGACACAAATCCATAGCTTATAGCTATTGGGATGGTTACCATCTACAAGAGGTGTCCTTCTTTCCAGTTTTATATAATGTACATGAGATCCACAAAACATCAAGGGAAATCTTAACCAGGAGTGCAGAAAAACTTACTCCCAACAGGTTGAAACTAACAACAACAAAAAAAAGGAGTACATCAAAGTACAGTATTTAGTTCTGCTTGTATGTGTAAAGCTCTAAGTCTTCCCTTGAGGATACAGAGTTGTGCTGTTTGCTCCTGCACTGTGCTGCTTCCATTAAACCCATAGAAAGAGTTCAGGCCTCATGATAACTTTGCAACTGCTGATCCAGTAAGCCGCTTAAAAGACTCTTGATCTCTCAAAGCAAATTTTTTGCTTCCAGTTTCAAGTTACATTCCCTATTTCAAATGACTGAAAAAAGGAAGAATCAAGGGAAAAGAAAAATCAAAAAAATGAAGAAAAATTCAAATGAGGCATGCAGGCTCTCCACAGAAATCAACCAGCAAGAATTCAACAGCACACTATTTGGATTTCAGTCCGTCCTGTTCCAGGTAATCTGTGGGCAGCAGAATGAGGTTAATCTTCCCCCTTTCTCCTGTAAGTAAATGTAGAAAGGAGACTAGCTGGATCTGCAACACAAAAATGAGTTTCAATTGCATCCACAGGACTGACTGCTGCTCTGCAGTCCTAAGGAAATGCTTCATATCACACTGGCAGGAAGAGATCAAAGAAAACCCATGAGGTTCATCACTCTGGCTCCCTTCCAAACCTTCTTTAGCCCCAAAGAAGAGATAATNAACCAAGAGGGTACTCTACGGAGGAGCTGGTAAGCTACAAGGAGCCAAAGCTGAGGCAGCATCCTAGCACCTCTATGGCTACAAACAGATCCTAGCTTCATTCTGTTTCAGAAAATAATTCACATAAACCAAGAAGTTCACCAGAAAGATATCTAAGATTTCTTCCTCTTTCCATGCTAAGTTTCCAATGAATTTCCCACAGATGGAGAAAATCTGATCTTGTGCCCTGAATCTCCAGTTTGGTTGTAGAACAGCTTGTTCTGTAGACTATGTCATGAACAACACACTCTCCAAGCTAAATGCGAAGTAAATTTATCAGTGGCTTTTATTTCTAGTAAGCATCTGGTAAAAAAAAAAAAATTAAAAGACTCTTAGAGGATCATTAAGACACTAGAAATGCATATGTGAACAAGTAGAACAGTCCTCAGTTGGCTATGCTGTATTTCTACCAGTGAAGCAGGACAGCTTGAATTATAGAGTACATGTGTCCTCTCAAATTCAAGTATTTCTTTCTATCCCAGGTGAACAATGAATGAACTGCTCTATAACAATGATGCCCTCAAAGGCCCTCTAGTAATTTTATTGATGTAATTTACATTTCACTTTAGTAATTTTCAGTGAGACAGAGTTGAAACAATACCATTTATTATTGCCAACTATCTCATTCTTGCATATTATGTGACTAACAGCACTGCTTCCTAATAATCAAATTTGCTTTGTCATTAATGTAGCTAGAATTTGCAAAAATTGCACAAGTTGTATGAACAGGGATGAGGCACATTGAAACAAATCTCTCCTTTTCACACATTCACTCCTAAAGTGAAGCACTGTATTTGTGTAAACATGAAAAGAATTTGGCTCATTTTCACTTCATTTGGGCCATAGGAGACCAGGAGGTTGCAACATTTTGATACTACTGTCACGTTGAAATGATGAGCGTCTGGGGGAAAAAGACTATAAATAAAATATATAGATGATTGAAGTCAATGGGAAGTGCATATATGCATCCAAGGACTTTATTTGGCCCATAAAATGGAAAACCAGCATCAGCTGCAACCACAACAGAAATGGATATAATTTGTCAGATCCAAATGCAAGAATGCAAATGGAAATGACAGACCCAGAACACTAAAACCTCCAAGAGGATCTGCAATAGACATTAAAACATTTACAGAAATTACAGAGAAACATCCTTGAAGATAAATAATTGAGTATAAGCCTGTTAAATATATTAACTTCTCCAGTGCAGGAAAGGTAAAATAGAGTACAGGAGTTAAAAAAAGAGATTTATCGCAAGTAGCATGCTTCTGCTTAAAAAAAAACAAAAAACAAAAAAACAAACCAAAAAACACCAACAAAAAAACCCACAAACAAACAAAAAAACCAAAAAACCCCCCACCCAAGCCATATTCCAATTAATGGTAACCTTCTACTGCCACCTCCCCAGCACATGTCCATAGCAGCAACAATTTCATACTTCTCCAGGCACTAAAGCCAATCATATTTATGCTGTGCACAAATCCAGCAGGTTACCATGCCAGCTAGATTATCTAGTGATGTCCCCTTGATTGTACCAGCCATGTGCTTTTATGCAAAACATGACTTACAAAGCATGCAGCATGTGGAATGAATAATTGAGCAAATCTGCTCTCACATTAATAGTTTTCAAATTTCTGTGTGAGGCAAAGCATAAGCACAGTCCTTTGGCAGTCAGACAATATACCACTGAACTTTATGCAGCCAGGGTAGAAGTATTTAAACTATAGTGCAGGCAGAGCTTCATCTTTCTCCTTCAAATTGGAGCTTTAAAGCAAGGCTTGTTCCTGGATTACACTTTTGAAAGCAGTGGTCAGAGAAAACAAACTTACAGCTGTCTTGCTGTCAGAGCTTGATGAGCTCCTGTTAGAGATAAGGATGCTCCTGCAAAAAGAGGCAGAACTAGTCTCTTCTGGGAAGTGGAGGTGTAGGGAGCGACCACTTCTAGAGCTCATGTTACAAAATGCCTTTCCAACACTAGCGTCTCAAGACAAATACTATGTCACTTCAGTAATGTCTAGTAGTTATCCTTCTACCTTCAGATCTCAAAATATCTCTGGATATAGGATGGCTGTCTCTGTCCACCAAGAACTCTGTCAGTCTATCAAAGACCGAAGACTTTCTATTGTATGACTCTCAGCTCTGATGCACACAATATTTTTACTTCAACCCCTCTTTCTAGAAGGTATTCTTACAGGTATCAGGGCTCTCCTCTTTCTTGTGTAAGGGACTCAGATCTGGAAAGAAAGAAATTTGCTGGGATTTATACTCCCTTCCTGGTTTTTTGAAGCTTTTGGTATTTTGTCTTTATCCTTCATGTCTGATGATTTGAATATCAGTGTTCTGACAGACACATCATTTCCCTTCTTGCAAGGGTTTCTATTACTCTTTCTACTTAGAACTGATCATCATTCTTACTTAAATGTAACATTTCAACTAACAAGCTGTCTAAAAAGACAATTAAGACTCCTTTTCCTACATTTTCTTGTCACTTGGTAGCCTGTAATACTCAAGGGCTTCTCTTCCAAAATCTCTTTGAGTTACAGCTCCTCATTCACTTCTGGAAGGCTCAGGGTTGGATTAAAGTTCTTATATTGCTTCCTGTTACAATCTTAAAAGGACCCTTTTTTGTCTTACATTACTTGTTTTCCATTCTTCATATTCTTATTTGTCATTTGCATTTCAGTAGCACTTGGAGGTCCCAATGTAGACAATGGTTTGCACATTACAGCACTGGAATAGAGGGACTCTGCCCCAGGAGTTAAAAATTGAAAGAAACAAATGAAGGATTATTATCTTTGTGGGAAGGATGAACAACATGTAAAATACAGAAACAAGACTTGTCCAAGCTTACAAGGAAGTCTCTGAAAGATATGGAAAGTGAGGCCAGATGTCCTAAAACTGAAAGGCTACCTATCTCCTCTTTCTGATATGCTATTTATTTGTGGGCATTTGTGCCCATCTGCTTTATTCTAGTATGTGAGGACAACATATAAATGGCTGTCATGTGCCTCTGCAGTCTCCAAAACCTGTTTTTCCAACTGCCAAAGATGGAGTTGCAGTAGACCAAAAGCACTCAATCTAGAAAAATGAATGAACGGAGTAATTGGAATGTATGATCCCCATTTCCATACAGCAGCACCCCAAGGTACTGAGTGGACTAAAATGACAGTCCAAGAAATTTGATATTAAACTAAGAAAACACATGCTCTAAAGCACAGAACATCACTTCTAAGCAAAGATGAGATATTATTTTTCACAAAAATATATTTATTGCTGCGTGTCTTATATTTTAAAAAAAAAAATCTCCAAGAACCCCAGCCTGGAGCATATAATGGTTTATGCAACAAATACTTGTGAAATGCCTACTTAAAAAGTTAAACCCCCTGGAGGGCTTGTGAATCTTTTAGTTGTAATGTACCCCTGGAGGATTTTATTTTGTATCCGCCTAGCCCGAAGTTAAAGAGTACTTTTTGAACATGTTTGCTTTACTTTAAGCTAAAATCTGGGTTACTTGGGGGAGGGCAATGGAGAGTCTAATAAATCTTACAATATACTTCTTGGCAAGAAAACTACTTACTGGTGTCATGAAGAAACAACTTTACTGCTCTCTAAAGAAATATTGGTTTCAGAAGTTACTATTGTATTCAAGACACATGGAAGCTGCATTAAATCAAGTTGTGAAACGTACTGGGGTTATACATGTTTAAAAAAAAAAAAGTTTAATCCTGAAACAGATCCTGACATATATATATAAAAAAAGGAAAGTTTCTGAGACTTCCATAAATTTTGAAGGGAGGAAGTTTAAAACTTGGGTGTTCCTCTCCGTAAGTCACATTCCACAAGGAAACAGCTTGATTTTATGTATATACTTCTACCATTCAAACTTCAGTGGGTTTTTTTAAACTTCTATTTTCACTGTTTTAAATTGTGTATTTGTATGCACAATAAGCATGAAGAGGGAACACACTTGCTCTGAGAAAATCAGCTAGTGTATGTTTTCATATTCATATTTGGGCAAGAGCCCTAACTGTTGGCTCACAACACTCCCAGTTACTTTCTTCCCCAAACACTGCATCCACAAATGGATCAGCTAATTAATCCAGACATGATTAATTTAAGGCCACCAGCAACAGAACAAAATTGCTTTGCCAGTTGCCTATGCACCTGGATCTCTTCCCACAAGCTGCCCAGAGCAAAAACTGGGAGGCCCAATCTCTACTCAAAATCAACTGTAAAGACAGTAAAGTGAATTTAGATCCTTTGAAAGAAAGCAGACTGAGTAGTCAATTTATCCTCAGAACAGACTCAGCTCAGACAAGAGCAAGGTTACGTTCTTCCACGCTGCCATGTTCAATTCCGTACTTGAGGGACCATCAGAACAAAGGAAACAAGGTGAATTCAAAGTCCCTGAATTTCTATGCTTTCTGTTTGAAGATGCCTACGAGAATGTGAAGTGAGAACAGGTGCCACAACTATCCTTCTGTGGCATATTTGGTAGACTTAACAAAAAAATATTTCCTTGGAAGTGGCATTTGTAGCTATATAGCTGGCTATGAACCAGAGACTTCTAGTTCTCCTTCCTCACATGATTTATTCTGGCCTAAAGAAGTTACCTAAGTAAAATAAAGACAATAATTTAAAAAAAAAAAAAAATCTGCATATGAGTTAGACTTTGATGCTTGCAGTCTATGTTACTTAATTCCAAAATACACCTCCTTTCCCAAGCCTGGATATAGAAGTCACAGCCTGAGCCACACTGTCACAAATTTTATATTGTTAATCCTCTGCTGAATGCAGAGTATATTGCCAAATTATGGTCAGTTAGGCCAAGTTTGCATTTATTTATTTTTCTAGAATTTGATTCTAATGATAGAGAAAATTACTTCTCCGGTTGTTAAAATGCATCCATTTCTAGACCAGAACTGGAACCAATAGCTCCTAAGAGGTATGGAATAATATTGCAAATGAGTATTCTTTTCCTCAATGTGACTGGATTCAAAATTATACAAAAGAATATTTTCAACGTACACATTTCATGCAACAGAGATTCCTTAAGTGGGAAGAATGTTTCCCAATTTAGCCTGCTGTTCTGCTTTCTCCTTCACCATTCCCATGGCACTGTGTCCAGCAAAAAGAAGAGCAGAAGGAAAAAAAAGGAAGAAAGAAAAAAAAAAAGAGAAAAAAAAAAGGAAAGAGAAAACCCTCAAAACCCCAATGCCCGCCTTTCAGTTTGTCACATTGTTTCATGTGCCTTGAAAGGCACTGAAGAGTTTCCACAAGCTTTCCCAAACATCTCACTTCCGAAGCATCTGAGCTACTGCTATTGCTGGCTACTGTAGAATGAAATTAAGGAAGTGGCATATTTTTAAAGCTTCAAAATCCAAAGTAAAGTTTATCGTGAACTTCAATATAATTGTCTCCACTCCGCAAATTAAAATGAATATTTAATGTTACAACGCTACCACCACAAAAGGCCTACTTCTTTTGATAAAGACACTGATTTATCTCAAAGAGTCCTGGGAAGGTGAGGCTGAAATATTGCAAGAGAAGCTGGCTTGGATCTAGGTTTCAAAAATTACAAAAAAAAATTATCAACCCTCAGTTTTTAACTGCCTTACATTACTCTTCGAAGTTAAAAGGGGGATTAAAAACATCACTAAGTAAAGCAAGAAAATACCAGACATACTGGATTTCAAACACAGTCCAATTTTATCTCCTAATTATTTAAAATGCAAGCTGCCAAATGCACCAACCATTATGACAACAAAAATCTGATCCAACTTTGCAACAACAACAAAAAAATGTTTATCTGAGGTCTAAACCACAGACTCATTTTGTAAACTTGGAAGCAGTTCCAGAGCTAGTGCCATACATCTCAAAGGAAAAGATAAACCGTCACTCAAATTTTTATATAACAACAACAACTATAAAATAGATCAACAGTCTTCATGCAAAAAAATTAAAAGCCTTCACAGTCAAAGCCACGAGACTTCAACAACGACCACTTCTTATCAGGGACATTTCCGCTAACATAAGTGCAAGTAAAACTCTTGGCAGAAGTGTCCTGACTCGTGTGTGTCAAGAGCGAGGAGCGAGGAACCAAGCCGGCTCTCAAGGGCTCAGAGAACTCGCTTGCTCCTTACAAGAAAGGAAACCATTTGCCTGCTTCAGGAAGAGTCTTGTAGGACAAGGGTTTCATCCCCTTCTGAATCATCTCTGGTTTCCAAGAATTTTGCATGGAAATTGAAGCCAAATGGCATCTGAGAACTAAAGACTGAACAGTGAACTGAAGGCTTAAACACTGCATGTGAGAACGAGACACAGGCAAACACCTTTGAAGAGGCAGTGAAATTTCATGTTCTTACCCTCCACTCACATTTTTTCAAATGAGGATGAGCTGGCTCTCAGCAGATCAGAAAGGGAAACAACCTTTCAATAACAGGCTGCTGTTTCAAATCCAGCCCAGTCTTATGGTGACTGAAAGTTATTATCCAATAGGTGGCCAATGTTAAATGAAATCGTGATTTCACTTCCAGTTTCTGTTAAGGAGATATCTGCAACACAACGGGCAGTTTCACCAGACAAGCCAACCTCTGGTTGTCCAAGCCGTGACCGAGGCAGGCTGGCAGGGCAGGACGGTAGCTTACACCTGTTTTGTGGCGAAGAACTTCATTTACCAGTGCTGTTAAATATGAACCAGGAGCAAGCGTGTGTTTTTAAAAGAAAGACAAAGAGAAGAATTCTACGTACATGACTTTTTCTGATTAATTCCAGCAACAGAATATATATCTAGCGTGTTTACACTACATAATTATTATTACATCAAATTAAACTCAATACATAACTCTTAAATTTTGTTCCAAGCTATAAGCGAGGAGCTGTAGGACTTTGCCATCTGATACAGCTGTGCTATCATAGTTTACAGAGCAAATGGCTAAGAGCTAGGAAATTTTACTGGATGAAGCTCAGCAAAGTGCTTTGGGCTAGTTTCTCAACATTAGGACATCTGAGAGTATGGCTACATGGCAGGCATTCCAAGGTAATAGCTTGTGTCAACACTTCCACTGGAGTAAATAAAGGCATAAGCTGCCTCAAGTTACCTTGTATTTACCATGGGGTATGAGGGAATGCAGACAGGACTCCATGGCAGCAAGTTATTGGTGTGTCCACAGCCCTGCTTACCCAAAGACCATCTGCTCCAAAACTGCAACCAAACTCCCGTATCAGCCTTCAAGGTACTTGATCCTAAAATATCTCCACCCTAGCCAGGCACAGATTTGCTACACAGATAAGATGGGATGATGTGGGGTTTAACTCTTCCAGCACTTTGCCATTCCATTCTTTGCCTGGTTGCCAATACATCCTCAGTGCAGACAACCTATTTTAAGCTTCCTCTGACATTTGGCTGTCCCTATATGCTTAAAGGGAAAGGCAAACCACCACCCAAAAGAACAGCCCCCAGGAGAAACCAAATAATTAGCAACACGTGTTTTGGTACAGAAAGGTGCAGAGAACATGACTTCCCCTTTCAGTGTACATGAAGGAAAAATCTTGGAAAAGCAGAGAACTAGACACTGCTTTTTCAGCAATATTTAGTCTAACTCAGCCCCCACGTAAGTTAACTTTTGCACTGAAAGAAGTACACTCTGTAAACTTTTTAAGAGTTTTTTTTTTTTCTTTATATCCTATCCAGTGTCTTCTCTCAAGAGTATTCAAAAATACTGCTGAAAAAGGGCAGTATGTCCTCAGGTCACTCTACAATAACAAGTGTCTGCTGAGCCACAGGAGTTAGAATCACTCTGCTATTTCCAAAGCTGTGTTTCCACCTGTGTGTTATTGATGACCATGTTATTGATGACCCAATAACAAATCAAATAAACCCTACATTGTCACAACTGTGACACAATATATATACGCACACATACATACATTCGGGAAAAAGAAGGTAAATTTAAAACAAGTATTTCAATAATAAGTGAGTGTTACAAAATAATATTTTTCCTCCCAAATGCATGGATAAAGAACCTTTTGCTAGTTTCTGAATTTGGCTTTCACAGCTACATCATCAAGCAATGTCCTACCCAATAAAAATATTTCTGCAGAATTTAATAACTACATCTATAGCACCTTGTCTGAGATTCAAAAGCCTTGGAAATTAAAATATGGCAAGAGCAGAATTTATGACAACTCTGTGAAGTAATGTCTATACATACATTCCCTCTTAATGTCATGATTAACCTACTGCTAGGTCTATACTGTAACAAACTAAAAATAAGTTACTGGTTCTCCCCCAAAACAATGCCCACCCACAGAAGGCAAGCTTTTGGCCCCTGTGCCTGCTGAGCTGTTTTCTGCCTACTGAATGATGGCAACCAGAATAAGTCAACAATGCTCAGATGTGCTAAAAGCTTCAAGCTCTTTGCGGCACTCCCCATAAGCCATAAGCAAATGTGATATTGCAAAATGGCTTGTCATCACCCTCTTCCTGCCCTTCCCAACACATATATTCCTCATGAAGGGACCTTTTCTCTCCAATAGCACCTTTGAGATACTGAAACTTTACTGCTCTAGTATTTTACTTCTGCTCTACTATAGGAAATAGCAGAGGAAGATGTCTGCTGTTAGACAAACAATTCTATTTATGAATCGAAAACAACTTCCAGGATTGGCATTTCCAATATATTTATTATTTCAACGATCATTAATCTTTATAAAGGACAGAGCTCTGAGTTACAACCAACTGCTGTCAGCATAATCTGCTAAAGCCATGCCTAAAGTAACAGCACTTCTATGTTGAATGGTATCATGTACAAGATATTCACTGGAAGGGAGAAAAATCCCATAAATCTCAATTTTGCTGACGTAGATGCACACGATTATTCTATGTTTTCAGTAGAAGAAACTGAAGTGGACTGAGTTCAATGGACTCAACTTTGAAGACCGTTTTCCATTATCTACTTGAGAAAGTTAGAATTGTTAAAACTGCACAGTTTGCATCTCAGAGAGAAAATAATACCTGTACCATTTTCCAAGAATTATTCCACATTCAAACAGACCTCCGTTATCATGTCTTTACACCCAATCTTTCCTAAGTTCCCCCGTTGCTATTCCTGATCATACTCCTTCACAGTTCTAGATAACCTTTTTTAAGCTTTCAACAATATAGACTAAATTCTCATTCGGTCATTGCTTCAGTAGTATTTACCGGCATGTTTACATATGAAAATTGATCGCAATAGGTATTCCAGAACAGCTGCTGCGCAAACACTCTGTATCACAATAAAAGTCTGTACAAGTAAGCACGTAAATTACTGATAAATAAAAGTACTTTTATTCCTTCACTCTGTCTCTATAACAAGAACTCTTCTTATCAGTTTCCCTATGTACACAAGAACCAAATAATTTGCTTTTTCAGTTGTCTTAGTTCAGTTCAACCACCCTTAGCCCTTCTAGGAATTTCTTCAAGCTTGCTCAGTATCTTTTTTGGGGTTTCTCTGGGAACAAAAGGATATTGTAATGGTGGCAGAGAACCATATATTGCATACTGCTTGCGCAATATCTACATGCATGCAAAACACTACCAGACTTGGATTCGCCTCAGCATCTATGGGGAAACATGCGTAAGTTCACCACACGCTTTTACTCACACATCTAATAAGGCTAACAGAGGAGTACTTGCAAATCAACGGGGAATGAGAAACAGGGAAGAGTAACAATACCGTAGGTCTATGCTAGTTTCTGAAGAAGTGATGTCCCCTGCAGTGCTCCAAAAGGAACAGCAAGTGACAACTCAGCTGGGATTGTAGCCTGAAATCATTGAAGTTTCCCGCTGATTTTCAATAACTCCCTAACAAGGGGTTCAAAAAGTCAGCAAAAGGAAAGAGGATTTCTCTAAAGGTCACATTCAAATGCTTCTAAACAAGCGATTATTTTCAATCCCAACCTCTTTGGTATCAACTGGAACTTTGCCTGAGAAAATGGTTTCAGGACTCTGCCCACTGGTTTGTTTGTACAGTGGTACAGGAAATATGTAAATAGATTAAATTTATGACAAAGCGCCAAGCATTTGAGAACGCCTGTACACCCATTTCTGCAATATTCTCTGCTACACAATTATGACTGCCAGAGCCTAACTCTACAGAAGTCAGCACTAAAATCCCCTCTGAAAACAGACACCGTGCAGCATCTGAGGGGCTTGCTTGCCATCATCTCAGGACCATCACACATGTTCACACATTATCAGCCTTTGCTCAAAATAAAGCCAGTCTGAAATTACATTAAGTGCCACACACCAGGCTACAGATACAATGGGTGACAGCCCAGGAGAAAGCATGTTCAATGCCTAGCTTATTTGTTCTGTTCACATTTCTGCAATCATTTCTCACTGCCATTCATAAATGATGTCTTCTGACAAGAATTCTAATTTAGAGCCCTAACCTCCCACTCTGTGCCTAACAGATCTGAGCAGACAGCTCTGGGACCCAAAGTGAGAGTTGTTCTTGCAACTGCATTTAGGCTCAAAGTGGGGGTGGGGGGTGGGGTGGTGGAAATTCAGCTCACTACAGGATCTAATTCTTAGTGTTCATCAAGGCTATTCGTTATTCAGTTTAAACCTTTTCCCATCTATCAATTAATTTCAATTGCTTGAGCAATGAAATATAACAAGCTATCAAAGCTGAAACAAAGAAACAAAGAAATAAAAGCTTTCCTAAAAAGATAATATGATAGGACATTTACTTTCTTCCCTGTAAGGGCATACAAACTTGAGTTTTCACTTCGAGAGAATTTATGAGAGAGAAACATTATTTTTCATAGACAATTAACACTTTACATTTGCAGCTCTACTAGGCCTAGTCAAGTTGTCTTTATTTGCCAGAATATTCAGAGTTTGCCCAGTAAAAGAAAGGATCTGACTCCAGCAGAAAGAAATATTTTCTAAAATAAAGACGCACTGAAAAAGCGAGATTTATACTACTAACACAGCACAGCTCTCAAGCCACATGAGTAAATTTTAGCATTTATATCCCTGCTAACTAGAGACAGGCTCAAACCAAAACCACAAATATGGAGAAAGTCTGAACCCAGATCAGAATTTTATAGCTCACACCCCAACTCTTCCCTTAACAATGGCTGGAAAATGCTTTTCAAAACTCCTACAATATTTGTTCCATACACAGGAGATGAGTTTAATAATACATCTTTGGGGATTAGCTTTGTTTAGCTGTCCAAGCCTTTGATTCAAAGTCTGTAGATAGTATTGCTTTAGTTGTTACACATAAACAGACATATTTCCTGATGGGATGCCTCCCTCGCTCACATGGTCATTCACCTTAATCCCTGTTAACTTTATAGGATGCTCTACTGCACATATCATTGGCTGTAAAGGAAGTCCTTTATACGTGTTTCTTGGCCTTCCTCTATTCACAGCATGAAAATGGTGAAGATAAATATACTGCTGAAGCATGGGAATTGGGAAGTTGGATAAAAAGCATTACATTCTTACAGAGGAATTCTTCATTTCTAGACAACATAAAGCAGCTCCTGAGGATGAATTTACTGCTTTTTTGCTTCAGCATAGCGGGCTGTATTATGACCCTATAATCCACTGGGAGCAAGGCAGCAGCTGAGAGCTGCACTGCCCCTGGAGCTGTCTGAGAAATGACTATGATTCACTGAATCACAGTTTCCTTTCCAATTTCCCCGCTGCCTCAAGGAAGGCAACAAGCGCTGCCTCTGCACTGCCCTCTTCCTGAAACGATTCTGCTCCTGAGCTGGCCTATGCTCCACCATATTTCCACTCACAAATAGGCAAGTAAGGAAGTAGGAGATGTGAGGAGAAATTCTTTAAGCTCCAAAAATACATATATGCTATACATGGTTTTTGTTAGCAATCTCTACAGTGGGTATGGTATGGTTAGGCAGTATTATGGTACATACTTGCCTCAAGTGTTATAGTATGGTGTGCTAGCCAACGCAAGATGGCAAAAGGATTCTTGATGTTCCACACCCAAACGTGCACCCTGCTAGTTAGACGACCATGTGGCTTTGTTTCTCCACCAAGATTTAGTTTCTGAACAATGTAGCATTTAAATCAAGCTAAGGCAAAGGCAATAGCTGTTAAAATAGAAGTATCTAGCACGTACAGTGTTGAGACCTGAGGAACTGGGAGGGAAAGAAAGAATCACAGGGCAACTGCTGAGAAAGTGTGATCTGTTGGCAATAGGTGGCAAAGAAAACTTTAAGTCTCCAAAGGGAGAGGACAAAAACCTAACAAATGCCCATATCTAACACACAGACAATGATTCCAGCCAGGCTGACCAAACTCTCCAAAACCACAGAGCCGCTGGATTGAAACCATCCTTACAATTCAATATTCAGGGAAATCATCCTTAAATACATAGTAATGGGTTGTGAGATGCCATTAAATCCTCTTTAGACAGGCAGAATTTGTCCGAATTCTCTTCATATTTATAAGGAGGGGGGAGCAGGGAAGCTACAGGCTGGGATGTGCCTGGCTGCAAACACACAGCTGTAGGGGTGTGCTCGCTGCTGCCAGGCTAACAGGACAATAAGAGCCTCTTCAGCACCTTACATTTAACTGTGCTCCCTATTGTTTAAAAGAACAAATGACATTCACAGTAGAGAATCCAGTGGCGACAATAAAAAGCCTGGGAGTATCCATCACTAATCATCAGTCACCATTTCTAAACATGACCGTGGGTGATACATCACTGCCAGCACCACAAGGAGGAGGGAAGAGGTGTTAATTAACCTGTAAACCTGCTCCACTTTCTGCTCCAGACAGTACAAAGGCCCACCAGATAGGAGGCATAGTTCACCCTCATTATAAGGCTCTCCATTACAAAGTCAGTGCAAACAAAAGCCTACTGCTTTGACTCACCACTCCACTTCAGTTCACTGTAAACATTTTGACATGCATTTCAGTCATGTACAAACTGCTGCTCCAAAGAATAACCTTCAAGACAGGGTAATTTCATTATTCAAGCAAACACCAGAAAAAAGCTCATCTCCCTGCAAAGCCTCAAGTCTAGCTGGTGCATCAGAGCTCATCTTCAGTCTAATTTTTAACAAACGTTTTCCTTTGCCCTTTCGTTATGTCTGTGTACTCCATTTCATCTAGTCACAGTGGTAAAAGTCTGGCATTCTCCTCATCCTATATTATTTACCTATTATGATTTATACATATGGTAGCCATATGCCCTATCCGTATGTTTCTACTAATCTTGCACTGAATTTATATGCATTAGCAAAAGGCAAGGTAGAGTGATAAGCAGGAAGTCTACATCACTTGAATGCATGTGTCCTTGGCCAGGCCTCCACAAGGAGTGGGGATTCAGCTCACACATTAAAGACACGTCCCTTCCACCACCTTCTAACCTGGTCCAAACTCTCGTTCGGATCAGTGGGAAGGAAAATGTCTTTTTTCTCTGTATGTTAAAACTGCTTTGATAATACAAACTTTTTAGAATGAGACGTCTTGGGCCACTGGATTGTGATGAGAGCTGGACAGTTCAGAAAGGCCCCTTTCCAAAATGATTTCAGGAAGATTACTGTAGAGCAAAAGAAGAAAGAATGTAAGAGGGGTTTTTTTGCAAAGGGGGATTATATAAACTCCAAGGGGAATTCAAACATTCTTTTTCATTCGTATTTTCATATTTTGCTCAGGAAAGTAGGTAATAAATAGTGGGCTTATTCATAAAAACATAGCAATTAACTGAGTGTACAGCTGGCATTGAAGTTCTTCATGAACTTTAAATATTTCTCTGTCTACCTCAATAGCCTAGGTAGGTAAAAGAATAAAACCTATCCCCACTTCCCTGATGGGGAAGTGGGAAAAACTGGATAAAACCAGTAGTTTCAAAGAGAAGACAAATGACACTAAATGAGTGGCAAGTGCTTAGCTATCTTGGGTCTCTGTGAAGATTCACGTTTGAGCAACATGAGAAAGGATATACAGCTAAAGCTAGGGTCTAGGCTAGAATACATGGCTCCTGTATCTCATTCTTAATCCATAAATTCAGAGTTTCAGATACCAGGTAGCACCACAGAAATGGCTATCCATCTCTGATCACCCACATCACAAACTCCTCCCAACTTCACATCCAAGCCCACAGACCAGTCTTCTAATCTCAGGTGACTTCAAAGCCTACCTACCTTGTGATTCAGAGTGCTTACGCAAGCTGTATTTAACCTTTTACCCTATCTCCTTAAGTACAACAGGACTGACATTCTACCCCTGAAGATCCCAACCACTAAGTAGAGACCCAAGCGGCTACACTAGTCAGCCCAGTTAGCAAAGGCACACCCTGTTATCAGAGATGCAAGGACTGCACCGTAAGCCTGTGCGTGAACCACTGAGAGCTTTAACTTAGTAGGGATCTTTCAGCCATATATACCTATTTATAAAATATGGTCCAGCACTACTTGTTAATGGATAAATCTAAGAAGTGCTGCACTAGAACACGCAGCTTCCAACAACCAAGAGAGCTACTAGTAATTACTCTCGTAAGATAAAAATACAAAGAAAAAATATTTTATGATTGAAGAAAAAAGGATTAAGGGCACAGCCCAGATACCCCATCTGTACTGCCTGTACTTCTGACATGCCCATTCTCACCCCTTCCCCCTAGTCAATGATTTTTTTTTCACATCCTATGCATGCGAATCCTACGTTCATTTCTTTGACCATTTCCCCAATACCAAATGAACCCTAATTTTGCCCTTTGCATCCTTTAACAAGCCTGTCTACGTAACCTGAAGAAACACTCCATCCTCTGCCTATTTGCTTTTTTCAGGCCTCCTTTCAGAGGAAAGGTCTAGCCTTTCCTCTAACCAGCCCTCCCTCGTCTTCTTAAGAGTGCATTTTCACCCAGTCTGAGAGGATTGCATTTTGCTCATTCCTGTTTGATATATTTATTGTGAGACAGGATCACATGAGATTGAAGGCCCAGAAAACCCCATGCTGTGTATCTTGCATAAAATGTACTTTCTCTTACACTAGGAAAAGGCTTACATGACATATATTTTTTTATAAATATATATCTATGGAATTTTGAAAGTAGGCAAAAAACATTATAATATCATAAGGTGGCAAGGAATACAAAAGAAGAAAAAACCCACAGTGAATAGAATCCTTTTTTTAATAAAAAAGAAAACTATGCTTAACACAAACTCCTTCATGAATTCTCTTTATACTTCCAGTGACACAAATTCACCATTCTGCTGACACTGTTGCTGACGCTACTGAAAAAGTCACCCAAGAAAGCTCATTTTAAAATAAAATTTTACAAGGAGAGGAAATGGGGATTTGTAATGGAACATTTCCTTCTACTTAATCACAGCATCGTTACCGTGATGGTATAAAGTCCACCTGGTCTTTTTAATTGATTTAATGATAAAGACATAACATTTTTGAGCTAACTGCCACAAAGACATCCAGTTAAAAGAGAAAAATCTTAAATTATAGTTACCCAAAAAAACCCCCGAGAAATTATTTAATACCAACAAACAAGATTCCTGCACTAACCCTACATTTCTAATATTGCTACTAATTTTTAACACTACCTTCAGATTCCATTTGCTCAAGTCACTGAGGAATTAAGTATTTACAATCATCAGTCAAAACAAGGAACCTTTTCAGCTCTTTGCCCTTAGAATCATGAGGTATAAACTTTCAACTTCCATACAGAAGATATTTTTAAAATGAAGAGTACATTTCCCAGAATAATGATGCTCTAATACCAAACAGCAGCTCAGTTATTTTGTGTGAAGAAACCAAAGCCCTTCTTACACAATTTCAAAGCAGCAGCTGTGACTTTGAAACTAGGAATTCATCCTGGCCACCTGCTTTAAAACTAGCCAAAATAAACGTGGTGGGATGGTTCCTGTCGATAACCATGGGATGGCAGGGTAGCACTGGTTGTTTGCTGTTAGGGCTTAGGTCCTAGAGATCATGAACTTCTCCAGGGTCTCATCTGGATGAGGACCTTGGGACCAAGCTGCATCTGAAAGCTGGATTAATTGTTAAGTGCTAGATTACTGTTACTCATGAGGACCAAACTTCATGGCACAGCTGAGATATATTGTTCACAGCATGCTATTCACAGTATGATGTTTTATTCCCACAGCAGATGATCCTTTTCAATCACTCGGCAAACAAAGTATTATGGGCTGGCTTGTAAGGTATTGTTTTCTTAGAAGACAGGGTTTGTTTTGTTGTTGGTTTGGTTTTTTGAATATACTCAAAACCATCCATAATAGTAATAACAGTAAACTAAAAATGATGACTTTAAAACCTCAAACTAGGTTCACTTTTCTAGCCTTAATGAATGCACAAACATTGCAAAAACCAGTGCCCACCAATGGAACTTAGTGGAACACGAGATCTTCCCAGATTCACAACGTAGCATAGTGCACCTCAGGAGATATTTCAGGGCCTAATCCTGCTCTCAGGAGAGTTAATGGAATTAATGGACTTCAACAGTAGAAGAATTTGGCCCACAAAGACTCAGTCATTTCTAATTCTCAGCATTAAAAAGGAAGTATATTTTGCACTAACCAGAAAATAATCCCCTTCAGAAAACTATACTACAAAGTACTACAGAAGAAAAAGAAACCTTTAATATTTAAAAACATACAAACATGTTCCTAAAAGTTTATTTTAATATAACACTGCTAAACAAGGTGGGGGGAGGGGGGGGGGAAATCAGGTCACTGATAAGTGTCCTAGGTTGTTTCCACTTTCTCCTCCTTTTTGCCTTGCTTTGCCTCTTTGCACACCCCTTGTGCAGAGGAACATTTCAGACAAAGTAACCTGCTGTAACACTAGCACTGCCAAGGTGGAAATACGCTCTTCTCCCTACGGCCAGCAAAGGACCCACACGTTGATCTTCAAGGAAAAGCCTCTGGATGGTGCAACTCAAAAGGCTGCTGCAAGTTAATTTCTTCTCCCCCCCCCCCCCCCCCC
>WAAD01037400.1:80830-93865 GCA_013389945.1 Fregata magnificens
CCCCCCCCCCCCCCGCCATAAATTACTCCTCCTTTTGATGTCTATTCTTGCTTTTTAAAAAAAAGTACATCAGGTTAAGATGAAAACTGCCCACACGACAAGTTTGTGTTTACAAGCTTAAGAGCAACTTTCACTTGAACACAGGTCAATGCCACTTTAAGAAAACATCACATACCGAAAAAATCACACATGGTTAGAACACATCACGAGCAGAGAGGAATTGTGGACTCAGTCTGTGAGGCACCGAGCCAGCCTGAGAAGCCCTTTGAAGTTAGAAAAACATCCTCTGGTCAGAGCACATTTGTGAAACCGTGGGACAGGCGCTTTAAACAACATTCGCTCTGAGATCACCTGCGGTGTGCCAGTGGATTGGCGCCTCTGTAACTTCAACAACGTAACCCTTTATATTCCACAAAGATCCCTCACTCCAAAAGCTGTCCTATCAATAGCATACAGTCCAAAAACTGCGTGGCAAAACCTGCACCATTTCACCCTCTGTACAAGACAGGCAGGCGGTTCCAACAGGCACGTGAAGTTTGGGTAAACCCTGCTGTAAGCAGAACTTGGTCAACAGAAGAAAGGGCTCCTTACCTGGACAAAGTAGCACTGATATAGAAGGAAGGCGTCACCCTGCAAGNCCCAATTTACAGACAGACAAGACTGAACATCAGAAGACTGCTTTTTCAGCTGAGTTACTTCCCTCCACCCAGTTCTGCCCTCAGCTATTAGCACCCAGCCCGTTGGCATCAGTAAGATGTGCCAACGCAATTTAAAGCCAAATCCCACCCCTGATCTGGCATGTCTCTCAGACTGGCACGCCTCTCAGAAAAGAGTCTCTGTACATATTTCTAACTGAAGGCAGAACTGGTTATCCATTCCTAATACTACTGGATATTGGAATTGATATGCAGTAACAGCAGATTTCTAATAAACCCCATATCTATTGAGAGCATGGTAGGAGGAAGCCTCACCCTGTCTTTGGGTAGGGCTCCTGCTGATATTAGGAGACACTCTGACTGTACAGCAGGTCAGGGCTCTTTCCTTGCTTAAAACATACCCCTAAAGGCATGACATTAGCATTTTTCTTGTCTAACCATTCTGTTCTTCTGTATTTGACAAGCTTTCCTATTTTCCCCAGTGGTGGTGAAATTTTCATTTTCTGAGACCAGGACTGTTGGCGTTGCCATCAGAAACACACATAAGGAGGGTCAGATTACTGTTGCAGACCTAATAAAGGACCTACCAGTCTTTTTTGCTACTCCCACAGGACATTACCCATTGTCTGTTATTCATTTACTGACAAATCTAGGGGGCTTCCCACTGCAGTGTCTTTGGTTTCTGTCTTTCCAAAACGGGGAATATCAGAGGTGGCCACAGATTAAAGGGAAATTGTTTTAGCAGAGGTTTGTTCTGTGATTAAACAGCACATGTATGTTCACTGACTAAGCACGGGCAACACCTGCATACTGCAGTCTAGCTAGTCCCTCCTGGATAACAGCAAATGTCCAAGGGCACAGAGCTACTTCAACATGCCTTACTTTTGACTTCCGTCACACAGTTCTCACAAAAATGGATTTCATTCATTTTTTTCTAAATTGCATTTAAAAAAGAAAAAAAGAAATCAAACAGCACATCTGGAAAAGAGTGCCATGGTAAGGTTGATGACCAAATTCCAATGAAGTCTATGTCACATCAATGAATACAATACTTCCTTTCCAAATGCTGGGGTTTTTTTCTTTCTTTTCTGTTACACATCACCATGTTTTAATCCAAGAGTGACTGCCTTTCAAAGAAAAGCCTTGTACAATAGCTTAGGCAGGAAGAGATCTCATTTACTTCTTTATGCTGTGCATTAGTCCAGAGTTAAAGATTTTGTGTGCTTCCTATTGGTCATAAATAAACGATTAAAAACAGCCTTAGAGTACAAGGAGAAAAAAAAAAAGAGAGAGAGAATGAGACTGTGGCGCAATACTTTAACAAACCAACCTAATTAGATAAAAAACACCTTCATACAATAAAAATGTGGTATTTTAATGGGTATTAAGCAGTGCTGTGGGAATAGCCTCTCTCAAAACATGCTTTTTAAACTTATCTGCAAAATTACATCGCTAATTACAAATGGGAATTTAAGTGGCAGTAGAACTGGGAAAAACTTTTGTGAACCTGTCATAAAATGATCAGATAAACTGCATCTGCACGGGAAAATACATTGCTATTCCACCTGCAATGTAGCTGCTAGATAAAAAGACTATTAGTCTCACCACTTGAACCTTCCCCCGTATTCCGCTGATGTGGCAGAAAACCCGATACAAAACCACTGAAAGCAATGAGCAGTTTCCCCTCTATTACAGCAGGGCTTTCGCATCAAAACATAACAGAGAAATACTGCAGAAATTTTCAAGATGATAAAAACAGCCTTACCTAACTGCACTGAGTTAGTTAAAAATATACCTTTAAAAGTAATTTACTTATGGTATTCTGAAAAACTCCTTTTAGATACATATCCACATCAGGAACAAGACCTTGCACATAAGCTTTGCATAAATAAAAATGGCTTTAACTGAGATAACCTATGAAGTTTATCCTCAAAATAAAATTAAATATTCGAGATGGCTAAATGAGGCACACTTTTTCCATGGGAAAATATCAAAGTATTATTTATTTTTCTGTAAGTACTTGTTTTGAAAAGCCTTTCCTCCCCACCTGGGCTTCGGCTAAAAGCCACAATCTACATTTAAACAGTGTGTATGCTTTAGAAAACTATCAACCATCTTTTTTTAAAGCAGAAGCATATGAAATTATTTGATCCACTTTTCATATAGAAAGTCTAGGGCTGACCATAAAGAAATAGGCAGGCTCCCAGTATAAACTTGCCAGGATTACATCAAAGACCTTCCTCTAGGATCAGACGATTGATTTCTTCAATGCGTTTTAGAATTTCTTCCAGGATATTTTGGGTTATTGCCTTAGACCTTTGCTCAGCTGGAATGACAGATATTCTGTTTGCTAGACTATGATGTTCTCTCTTTATAGGGGAATGAGTGTCTGTAGTTGATACACACGTACGCTACATGAACAGAGAGAAACTTGGAAAGTTCACAAGCAAAATTATTATTTATTGTTTCAAAAAGAGTAGTTTATTACAGAAACACTGATACAGGCTTAACCGCAGCATCTTATGCAATACAGAGGCTGCTTGTTATTCTGTGAGCTCAGGACTGGAGCACTCTATGCTCAGAGAAAATTCACGCTCCCCCAAACAGGCATTTGTTCTTTATATGCATTTAACACATAAGGCTTAGCTTTACAGCTACTACCTTCTTTACCTAGCTCTCTTGAAACTAACCATCCTGGAATTATAAAAGATTTTTAAGACAGGACAACAAGAAGCAGCTTAGTCCTTACCTACCACTATCAAATCTTTGGGGAATCAGACAGCAAACTACCTCCGAGGGCAATGTGACACACTACCCACCATTCTCCTTCCTCCCCCAAGACAAATCTGTCACCTCCGTACCACTTATCATTCACATCAGAGTACGGATCAAAAGATCCAAGGCTGCTCCCAAATCCCATTTCTCCTGCAAGACAGTACTTTGTTCTGTCACTTCCCTACTGAGTCTATCCCCTTATTTTATGCCTCACAGCATGTGTGGCTGCACCCCAAGATCAAACACCCACGCATGATTTTCCTTCACAGATCTTGAATCACAATGTTATACTTTAACAGGAACCTCAATATACTTAATCCCTTTAAAGCTGCCACAGTAATGCCCCCAAATGCATTAAATTCCACCCTAATCGCGAAACACAAAGTATTTCTCTCGATGGACAGTGCATAGACTGTTCTGACCACATGCCAATCCATCTCTGAGCTAAAGCAACATAACACTGCCTGCATTTGTTAGTTTGAAGCCCAAGGATACATGGGTGAAAATTCCAGGCACTTTAAAAGTTCTCTGCTGCAAATTTTGCTCAAAACATAACTGATCTCCTCCCACATTTTAAGGGAGGATCTCACATTCTCAAGGGATTCTCACTGCAAATGATATAAGGGACCAGTGCCACTGAGCCTGCATTTAAATCCAAATCCATTACAACCGAAAGCAAGACTGGTAGATAGCACTTTTCAAGGTCTAAGCGAGACACCCTTTCACAGTCAGCTCAATGAGTTTCAGAGTTCCACTGAATTTTCAGATCAAGAAGGGTTATCGGAGAAAATTACCAAACTGAGAGCTTTGACAAAAAGAAAAAAACCTGCTTGCCTGATGTCTTATTGAACAAGTATTAAATTTTATTAACAACAGCTTCAGATTTAAGGAACAACTTCTCACGTATGTTTGGCAGGGACCTTGGTTTGAACCAGGGAACCACAGTGTCTTCCCTTATCCCTGCCAAGGGGTTAGTGTGGTAGGATCTTTTAGGTGTATTTTTACAGGGCTCTTCTTGGCCATTGAGGATCTTCTCAGACACTGATGGCATTTCAGCCTCCTGTGGCCACAGTCTGGTCTTCTGAGGAGCAAAAGAATTTACTCCACCAAAAGGTTTATAGACTAAAACAATAGGATCATTTATTGCTCTATAACATACAATAGGCCACACCACACAAACAAAAATCAGTGGTACTCAATTTCACAGCTGTTATAGGACCTCCCAACAAGAGACTGCAGCGTTCCCTTCCTCAAACAATTAGATTCTGTATGACTAAACCACAAGTATTTCTCACATATGATGGGCACATATCAGGTCATGTGAGACGCACACATATAGGCATTAAGGAATCTGGCTGAACTTGCAGATATAAGCCTGTTTGAATGGCAACTCCCATGACAAGCCAAAGGACTGGTCCTTATTAAACAGTGGACATGCAGCTACGTGACAGCAGTCTATTTGCAAGACACTAACTATACAGGACTTTCCAACTTGAAAAAGGATGTCTCACGTGTCCAGAAGTGTCATCTCTGTTCTGCAAATTACAAGACAAAATACATGCCGTATTGCTCTGATGAAAATAAATCCAGAAGTTTACAAAAAGTAAATGCACTGTACAGCTGTACCCCTTGCAGAGAGACCAGGACAGCAATAGTTGAACCTACCCAAGTCATTTCCCCTCTCTCTTAGATTACGCAGTAGTAAAAGTATCTGCGCCAGCACAGCCCTTTCACCACAGCTAACACCACTGCTGTTCCACCACTGCAAGACAAATGTCATGAGATATTCCAACACAAACATGCTTTGCTGGCTCAGAAATCAGACACAATGAAGATTTTGCATTTGGAACTTGGTTAATAATTCTTGAATGGAATACAGTCCAACTCAGTCTCCCATAGCTGTAGTTACTCTGTAGGAGTAAATACAAGCTTAGTTTTGCTGCCAGTGTTGGCAGATATGACTAAATAAATTCACAGAGAAAGTCTATTTGACCATTTCTTCACATTAATTTTTTGAACTAAAACTATACCTCATTTTCCACTAAAAGATATCTATAAATATCACTTAGTCTGAAAACTCCCGAGTATTCAGAGTACCTAGTATATTAACTGGAAAAGTGGTTTAGTTACAAAAAAATACTTCAAGTATTTCGTACATTTCAGCATCTACCATTTACTTTCCAACCAGGTTTTGATGCTGACATTCACAAAGCAAAATCCATCCACAAGGTTTTCTATAAAGGCCAACATCTGCAGCACAGGGAGCAATTTTCCATTTTCATTTAAATATCATCACCGAACAATTATTTCCCCAACTTTGGAAAAACTAACTCTTACAAAGTTTCAATACTCAAGAGACTTCTCTTTTCTCTGTTCATAACCCAATTCAAAAGAAACCATAAAAGTCAACTAAGATCTTCTTCTGAAGGGTGCCTACAAATAGCCAGTTGCCGAGCTCCTCCTGGGTCTTATTACAGATCTCACAAAACCTACAGAAAATCCTTCTGTTAATGAATGCTGCTGTAAAGAACATTCCCATATGTCGACAGTCATGCTACAGATTTCCCATTTTTGTTATAACCAAAGTTTTAGTGTAAAGTCTGGACTACATTATTTACATTTAAGTCATTAAAGAATGTAACATACTGTTGTTACTTTTCATCCCAATTTATAGCAGAAAATGTACTCCATAGAATCATAGAATGGTTTGGGTTGGAAGGGACCTTAAAGATCATCTAGTTCCAACCCCCCTGCCATGGGCAGGGACACCTCCCACTAGACCAGGTTGCTCAAAGCCCCATCCAGCCTGGGTGGGAGTGGGAACACTTCCAGGGATGGGGCATCCACAACTTCTCCGGGCAACCTGTTCCAGTGCCTCACCACCCTCATAGTGAAGAATTTCTTCCTTATAGCTAGTCTAAATCTACCCTCTTTCAGTTTAAAGCCATTACCCCTTGTCATATCACTACATGCCCTTATAAAAAGTCCCTCTCCAGCCTTCTTGTAGGCCCCCTTCAGGTACTGGAAGGCTGCTATAAGGTCTCCCCAGAGCCTTCTCTTCTCCAGGCTGAACAACCCCAATTCTCTCAGCCTGTCTTCATAGGAGAGGTGCTCCAGCCCTCTGATTGTCTTCCTGGCCCTCCTCTGGACTCCCTCCAACAGGTCCATGTCCTTCTTATGTTTGGGGCCCCAGAGCTGAACGCCGTACTCCAGGTGGGGTTTCACAAGAGCAGAGCAGAGAGGGAGAATCACCTCCCTCGACCTGCTGGTCACACTTCTTTTGATGCAGCCCAGGATACGGTTGGCTTTCTGGCCTGCAAGCGCACATTGCTGGGTCATGTTGAGCTTCTCATCAACCAACACTCCATAACCAAGGCCTTCTCATTCAGAAGAATTAAGGTTTCACTAAGCCAAGAGGGACTATCAGTAGCCCAAGAAACATAGCTTGTATCACTTAGATGAGCACTTCACCCAGCTACTACACAGAATATGCTTCCTTCTTACAAACATCAACCTAAGCAATCCACTTTAGAGGGGGTGGGAGAAAGCGGGTGATTAGAGATCAAAAAAAAGTTAGTTTAACGAGACTGTTTGCAGAAACTTCACGGGCCATTCAGCTTTCCTATCAACATGCCAAATTAAAAGTGCACCACATTAAATCTGAAACACCTATAAAACAAGCCCTGATGAAATACAGACTGCCTTCTATCCACCTCCTCCATATGGCTCAAGCAAAGTCAACTTTTAATTTCATAACACAAAATATTTAATTTATGCTTTCCTTCATATGTCAATTTAACCTCCGGCACATAGCTTTGAAACCATGTAAGGATGCCTAACACTTTCCATATGGCAACTGAATTGTGGCTTTTAACTGCACCAACTGGTATCATTCAAGGATAATTCCCTTGGAATCCAGCTTTCTGCTACAGTATTGGCCAATTCACTAATCTCATCACCATGGCACTAATACTTTCAGAGACTCTTTGATTGTTAATATTCATATTATAATTTTCCCAAACCAGAGCTGTCAAGATGTACTATGTGCACCACTAATTAAATTATCTTGGTTTGTTGGCACCAAATTTCAACACTAAATAAGATTCTGCTTCTGTCTCTTTCAATACAAAGTTTGGCAATTTTATTTTAAATGCCATACACAAGATTTTGTATATCAAAATATTTTTTTAGTCATACCAATATCTAGCACTGCTGAGTCTGTTGTTTCTTTTAATTCTCACAATCAATACAAATCATTACCTATACAATACTAACATTAATGTACTTGAAAATATTTCAGTTTAAAAGATCACTTCAAGCAGGCAAAAAAAGATAGCACCAAAGGAAATTTTAATTGCTCTTGTCACCATATCAATAAGAAGGCAGTCTTTCAAATGTCATTCTACCCATGAGATGACCTCAAAGTAGTGCTACAATTAAACCTTCCAATTCAACAGCCTTTAAGCCATAGTATATACAGACCACTAAAAAAGTCTCTTTTCTGTTTATTATTTTCATTTTGGATGAATGACCTACCCAGCTGTGTCTTCCATAAGGCTACATATTTTTATATGCACACACACACATGCTATTTAACAGTGGGGGATTGGGAAGGGCTTTTTTTTTTAAAAATTTAAGAAAGAACATGCTAGAGGAGCAGTGAAGTTGACACTGGCGTAGTCTCCTCTCAGCCATGCAAGGAATGCCCATTAATGTCACTGGCAGTTACAGGCACAGAACAAATGGAGAACAAGCCCCACCTCTGAAGCAGTGATGTGCCCAGCATTTCATACTGTATTATTCCCAGACCAGATACTCAACTCTTAATTAATATCAATTACGGTGGAACACAAGGATCACTAGCACTAAAGAGCCCAGGAGAAGTAGTAAGCTAAAGTCTTTTCTATTTTACCTAAAATGATTACTTACAACTTGGCTCACCGTGAGCTGGTTTGAAATGTAATTAAAAATATGAGATTTTTTCCAATCCCAAGCAGAGATCTCAATGAGATGTGCAAGAAACTAGTAAAATTTTTTATGGCTTTGAAGATAAAAGTAAATGGAACTAAGCAAATGTCAGATTTAATATTTTCCCCTCTAGCATAGAACTACTTCTCAGTTAAATACATAAATACATGAATATTTGCAAACAATGTTGATCTCCAAAAATAGTTTGTAAAAGTAAACACCGTGATTAAATTTAAACTTAAGAATTATACAGGATAATCCACAGTGTCAGAAAACTTTTCTGGGCACAAGTTAACTCATTCATAAAGCAGCAAAATAGGTGTATTCCCTTGCTCTAACAGATTTACAGCCCCAGTGGTTTCCAGTTAGCTTTGAAACCGGAAGATGACTCTGGACCTCATACTTTTCATGAATGCAAAAAATTCTTTTTCTTTAATTCTACATGATGTGGAAGGCTGCAGTCCAGCCCTCAGCCTCCACAGTAATTAAAACATTTAGAGCAGAGCAGCCCCTGCTGGGCGGGTGGCAATGGTTTAATGAGATCAGACCTCTTAGCCCAGAACAGAAAGTTGTATACACACCAGAAGTGCGTATTTCAGATACAGTCCCCTTCCCCGGGCTTGTGCCTTCACCCAACAATTTACTATGAGATCCTTCTCAGGTGACTGATGCATTTGGCAGTAGCTGGACACTAATTACTGCTCTTCCAGTGAATTGGAGGGGGAGACACGACACGGACGGGACACGACAGCTGAGGGAACTCTGCTCTAGCCAAGAAACTCTCAAAACTTCAGTGCAGGAAGAGAAAAGGTGTTGTATTCTTGAACACTCCTTGTGTCAAACACCCCTTGAGTGAACTGATGTAAAGACCTCCCCTCCACAACTATTGTACATTCAATCATTCTAGAGAGGAGCACAAATGAAATGTTATTGCTTTCCCGTATTAGTCACTCATTCCTCTTGTAAAACCCTACATGAATCCCCCTGAATTTCAGTGTCATCTAACTTTAGCAAAACAATTCAGTGTTTCTGTTCTTGAGGAAAACAGCCTTCCAACTACAACCAAGACAGAATTTTTGGCTTATGGAGAGCAACGGAAGTCAAATTTCACTATCGCATTCAAGTTCTCATCAAAATGATCCAAATCTTTGAAGTTTCAGACTTGGAAGCAACCAAGAGCTCTCCTCTCCCATCACCAGGTCTTTGGAAGTACACTGGATTTCACCAGATAGGGCCCTACATACTAATGAAACCACCATCAACAAAACTCTGGTTAAGGATTCCTAGGAGGAAAATTATTTCTAGGACCATTATCTTTTTTAAGCTCAACTGGATGTTTCTCTGAATGCAGATATTTTCATCAGTGTTTGATCTAACTCCTTCTGCCATAAGTCACAAATGCAGCAATTAGGACCTATTTCAGGGGAAAAAACATGTTTTAATGAGAAGCCAAAGTTTCCGCTATGACACAATAGAACTGTACCATTCCACAGAGCCTTGTAAACTAACTGAATATTTTAGGAGGAATTTTGAAGTAGTAAGGAAAAAAGCCCTTGGTCGATTGAAGTGCAACAGTACTACATTATTGGGGAATACGCAACTGTCCCACACAATCCCATGTGACTAACCATTAGTCAAAGTGACCAGCATTTCTACATCTTGAGGTGAATAAAGAGCCAAGAGGTTAGGATACAATTCGCTTTGTATCTTGGTATAATTGCACAAGAGATCAAAGAGATCTCAGAAGAGAAACAGTCATGCAATCTCAGTTATGGAGTCAATAGCTGTGACTCCATAATCCTTCTCAAAAAGACGATACATATGGCACATCTGGTTCCAATGTAGGTTTAGAAATGCATCCTTCCATATTACCAAAAGTTCATATTTTAAAGGAACTTTAATGTAGCTGTCACAGTGTGCTTGTGGCAGGATGACAATTGAACTAAATCAATTAGCAGGCTATATATGCATACAGACACTACCAAATATATTAGGCAAAAAATTGCGAATATTTTCAAGCATTCAGAAACAGCTCTGTCAGGATGACAGTAAAAAGCCTCATGGGAACAGTGCTTTTAAACGTACTTAAACCTATTTACCGTTTTATAACGTAGTAAAACTATAGACTAATTTTTAGTTAATGGCTTGCTAACTGCTGAGCTATCATGAGGATGACACCTTCAGTAAGAAGAGAAATACTGTTCTACTGTCATTCCAGCTGAGCAGACCTCATGGAACTGAAAACTGAAGGGTTTTGTGGATAGCAAAGTATGTTTGACAACATTTTTTTTTCTCTTTTCAGAAAGTAAACGGTCTTTGTGGAGGAAAATACGTTTCACAAAGCTAAAGTCAGAGTTTTTGACCTTTAACTCTTGTATTTTAAACCCATGTTTAGTTTGGTGAGTTGAGCTTCTTTTCTAGAAAATATATATGTGAAAGGTGGAACATATCTAAAAAGCTTGACTCATAGAAACGGGGATAACGAAAAATAATTAAAAGCACAAGTGTTTACTCTTTGCATCTGTATCATACATGTATGTCCCATTATTAATGAGAGCTTCTTTCTTTGTACACATTGTCTCCATGTAAAGCACAATAAAATTCACTTCAACCAAGCATACCTGCAAGCTGAGCATGAACTGATTATGCTCATCAATTACAAACACTTAGATCAATATCTTATCCCCTTCGCCTAATTCTAGTGACTCCCAAACAACGTATCCTCCTCTGAATACAATACTGGTGGAATCTAAAAAGTCATCATTAGCTTTTCCCATTCTACACATCTTCTACACACTTTAACACCCTGCCTAAAAGGAAGTATTCTCCACTTGTGAGTTAATTTTTCCTGAGACATGAGAAGTCCAGGCTTCTGACAATAAAACTGGTGGCTAACAAAGCCAAGAGCCTGCAGCAGGTTTGGTGGCCCTGCTCTGCTTGTGCTTTCAGAGCCACATTCCTTGCTGGGAAGCACAAATTCCAATCTCCCCATCTCTCAGGTTACTTTTCCACTGATGAAGCTTTTAGGGCTTGATCCAAAGCTCACGGAAGTCAATGGGAGTCTTTTCAGTAAACATCAATAAGCTCTGGATCATACCCTGAAACACTATGAGGACCATATCTAAGAATTGTTAAGTTTGTTTACCTCCCATCATGCCTTTTTGTTTAAAGAGACAACATTAAAAAAAAGGGCAACTTAAACATATCCTTCAGCCCAGCTTTACACGGGAGGGGACTAGAGGAAAGAGAAAGAGTGGAAAGGGACCAGTGTGGGAACAGCCAGGACAAGTGACATGTGCAGTAACTCTTACGGAGAAAGTCAGCCACGCATTATTAGCAAAGAGCAAATAAATTACAATACACTCTTCGGGGACTTCTCCTTTCCTGAATTCCTCTGCCAAAATGTCACAAACTTGTGCACCAATCAGGGTTCACAACCTTGCACACACTGGCAGGGTGCTGGGCTTTTTCCAGAGATTCTCTGTTCCTGTTTGTGAAGGGTTTTGTTCTAATCGTACTGCCCAGACACTAGCGGACAGGTCCCCTTACTCCTCTGGCTTTTGTACCAGCACCAAGTTTGCTCTGCAGCTTCTAACTTCATCAAAGGACTGAAGGAAACCACCCACGGGGCAGCCCCTTGGAGCAGCATTAGGGCAAAGAAAACCCTTCCTTTGCACAACCGGCCCTTGGGAGGGAGAGGGGGATGTAGAAAGAGCTTTTGGTTTTCCCTATTTCAAAAAGAAGGGGCGGGGGGAGGCAGCGAGGAAGCTGACATACCCTGGAGCTGGAGAGCCTGCAAACAGCCCGGTGCTGGCAGCCTTGCTGGAGTCCCGAGCTGCTGCCTCCGCTGCTGCTGCCCCCGGAGTACTTCTGCTTCACCATCCAGTCCTCCAGCCCTTTGCGAGCCAGAGAGGCGTTCACCGCAAAACTATCACCTAGAAAAGAAGAGACAATGCCTCCGCTGAGCCGCCCGCAGAGCCCGCCCGGCCCCCGCGGCCACCCNGGGGACCGGGGGAAGGCGTTCAAAGTTCCTAGCAGTAAGGAGCCATCCCTACCTTCTGGACTTTCTCTGGGTTTACAAACGGCAGCTAGGCAGATCCGGAGGAAAGTGTGTGGGGGAAATAATAAAGGAAGATCATTAGACACCGGTATAAAATCACAGCAACAAGCCGAGTAAAATCCGAATAAGGGGAAGGGGCTGAGGAAGTAGCAAGTGAAAGGAACTAACCATGTTTCGAGTGAAGTTTCCCCATCTCTCTGCATTGATCTGCAATTACGATTCATTTGACTGTTTTCAGAAGGGTCAGGTTCGCTTGTCGTTATTTGTCTAGATATATAAAATCCCAGCGCGTTTAGAAATCCATGTGCTCCGCTTCTCCCTGCTAACGCACAAGCGAGATCAAATCGCAGCTCCTCTCCCGCAGCACGGTCCGGCGTCCCCCTCTCCGCTCCAGTCTTCCTCCTCTCTCCTCTCTTTCCCAAAGACAGAGGCGGTTACAAAAGACCTTACTTCACCCACCGGGGAACATGATTGACACCTCATTGAGATTAGACCACTTGCAGGCAGCCTCCGCCTTCCCATTGGGCCGCGGCGGCAGATGAAAGGGGCGAGCGAGCCTTTTGGAGGCTCCAAAAA
>WAAD01037400.1:94038-113619 GCA_013389945.1 Fregata magnificens
CGCTGCGGGGTGCCGCTCTCCGCGCCCGCATCGCCCGCGGGGGCCTGCCCCCTTCACTCGCGGACGAGCAGCTTTTCCCCGCGGGCCGGAGGGTCTCCCTCCCGGCCGCGACTCTGTGTCTGCCGCTCGGCCGCCCCTTCGGGGTGCAGAGGGGATCCGGACACCGAGCACCCCGCGCGCCTCTGGAGATGTTCGCAGACTGCCGTCCATCACCCCCGGTAGTCGGATGCGGTGATGAAGCGCTGCTGAACCCCTCGTGTCCCTGCTTAGCAGTAGCTTGACGGAGAAGGAAGCCAGCATGTCTGGAAAAGCAGTTGTTCTATTGACTTAGTCCTGCAAACTGTTTTTTCACGGGCATCTCTGCGCGCACAAGTGATCCTACTGAAGTCACCGTTCGTGCCAAAATGCAGTTTTCAGGGTCGGATCCGGAACCCATTCTCAGTGATTCAACATGTTGGCAGCGTGAGGACAAAGCCTCTATCAGCTTTTTAAAATTATTGTTATTAATTGAGTAGGTGAGATTTAAAAAGAATCTCCCCTTCTCTAGTTTATGAATGGTAGACTTTTTACATGTAGAATACATTAAAAGGAAACTTGCTGTTTCATAAAGACAATTCTCACAGTCATTAAAAATTTGTTTCCTTCCTCTGGCTGGTCATTATTTTTCTGTTTATGAAAATCACATCTCCCTTGAGATCCTTGTAGTTCAACTAGGAGAGAGAAAAGAGAGTGCGTAGTAGATTCAGAACAAGAAAAAAATGAAGGCTTCTGAGAATTTTACTCAAGAAACTACTAGTCAAACTATGTAGGGATTGACCCAGATGGGCCTGGTCCAAAAACTTCAAGGCCACATCTGTGCTTCCAAATCCATACATTTCAAGCACAGTGAGGAAGGAGTTAGACTTGGGAGCTCATCTGAAAAAAAGATTCAAAGCATATGTAGTAACACTTCTGCAGGGAATTGGGATAGGGAGAGGAGGGTCAGGCTTGGAGCTCATTTTTAGAAGGAATTCCAAAGCACATGGATGTGGTGAAGGTCTGGTATGAAACGACTGCGCAGCACAGCCAGTGGAAAGCCATTAAGTGAACCATTTAAAGCCAAATTTTTCTTTAGATGACTGCAAAGTCATTTCTCACATTATTTCAACTATTTATCTGTCTAGCAAAGAAAACACTTGCGTTGTGAAATGCAGCCATTGCAACAGCATCAATTGCTTGTCAAATAGCTAATAACATGCATCTTTTTTGAATCTCTTTTTTACGTATTTTAATAATTTATTTGGCCCATTTTTATGTTGTGTATTTAAAGTGACATATTTGTTCCTTTGAAGATTGCCTCTTGTTTTGGGGAGGAGAAAGAGGGGAAGAAAGTGATTTAGATGAAGCAGACTCCTTGGGCCATGAGCCTCACCTAGACTGTGAAAACTTGTAAAAACTCTCTGATGCATATTAAGAAATTTGTAATTGTAATACCAATTTTATTTTCTCTTCAGCTTGGCATATGCCTGAGTACCCTTTTTTAACTTCATCAACAAATGTTTCGTTCGGGATGTCACTTGTCTTCACTGTTTACGAGAAATAGAGAACACCTTAGCGGAAGTGCCCCTCAAATGGTATGGGTTTGTTCATTTATTTTGCAAAGTGGTGCCCCCATCATTCAGCTCTTGGCAACAAAATGAGGCCTTAGAAATGTCACAAGTTCAGCAGGTCTGAACGAGCAACTGGGGGAAGAAGCCCTCGCTTTCACAGCGGATTACAGAGGTCCACTTGTGTCACAGTTACGGAGACGAAGGGACTTGCATTTGTAACACAGTCACTGCTGTGCAGTATTGCTTTCACATACGCAACATTTGTTAGAGTTTAAAACAAGCCCTTTTTAATCACACTCAATGACGTTCCCTGCAAAACCAAGGTTTTCACCGGAGAGCAAATCTGACAAAAGAATCCCAAATGTCAGTAACTGACTCTGCATACAATGGGATTCATGATTGCAATGCTTGGGCACGGGAGTAACACAAATACTAGCTGGTTACATTACACTGAGTAGGAATCACAGCTGCAGCTATTTCTTCCTCCACCTGGGAGAGAGAAAGTTCTAGCCACTCTTAAAGGGCCAAATCTTGAGATTCTTAGCGTGTTTTTGCTCAGACAAATTCCAGTTGATTTCAGGAGGATTTAGCATGGTATAACAACCAAACAGGGACCTCAGGACTGGACTCAGTAGAATTATAATGATCCTCAAAACTACAGGGACTTTGAGGCACACAAAGCCTTTTGTTTTTCCTTCCATGGAGCCAGAACTGTGTTAAGTAGTGACATCTAGTAAAATATCAGAGTAAAGTACACCATTCATAAAACTGTACTAATGATTAAAGGGTCTCTAATTCAACTCAGTGACCCCAGTGGAATTCTTAAAGTTTGAAAGCCATGACGCAGAGTATTATTCATTGCCCTTTCATTAATGCTGACTACACTCTACTTTTTCAGAGGACGGAAAACCCTTTTGAACCTTGATATAATATAAACTAGTTGATGATAGGAAATAAATATATTTTAGCCAAGGAACAAGTGAATAAGACCACTCCGGGAATTAATTTTTAATATTCAATAGCATAGTAAAATTAATGACAATACTTGCAATAGCAAGAGTTATATCACCAGTTAGATTGAGAAGAACGCTGTGTGTACCACTGAAGGTTGCTCTGATGTCCTGACAAAAAGTGGAGTCCTTCTGTGCAATGATATCAGCCAAAACAACACGTCTAGTTTGATTCTGAATTTGCATATTAGCTACAGAACAGTGGGCAAAAATAAATGCTAGCCTAGCATATGGTAAAGTAAACTAGCCTTGAAAAGGTTCAAATTCAACACGTACCCAACAATAACTAAGTATGGTATAAGGCTGCATGAAAGCAAGTGTCCTAAAAACAGTTGTTTAGAGGCCAGGGTGGAAATATTACACTACACGCTAATGGTGTACCCGACTTTAGACTGGTAAATTTAGTCAGAGATCACATAAGACATAGACCTACAGACGTAGTCTATCACGGCAAATGTAAATAGCTGATGGGATTCACCTCCCTGTTACACAGGCTTCTCTGACACGCTCGGAAAGTCCATACAGGCAGTGGAGAAGGCCCAGCCCTGCACAGCACACGAGACATATGCCAGAACCACTGACACCCACCACAGCGGGGTCTGCTCGGTGCCCAAGGCAAGACGGCAGCAACGCACCCCCTCCACCAGGCTGCTGTTTCCTACATGTAGGAGCAGAGGGAGGAGGGCAAATACACATGACAGATGAAAGAATCACACTGATTTTCCTGTCTGGGTAATGGGGGTAAGCGGTAAGATACTGCTTTCCAGTTCTTCAGCTTTATCTCCTTCCTTTTCTTCCCCTCTCCTGCCATGTTCCCACCCAGCTGAGGATGAAAGAAGTCTGGCATTGGCCTCCCAAGGTCTCAGATGGGTGCTATTCTCTTCCACCTGGAAGTGGCACACAGGTCATGCTAGACCACCTCCAGGAGAAATGAGGGTTGACGTGTGCTTTTTAAAGTGGAAAAAACCATGTAATTCCCCAAAGAATTGTACACATAGAGGCAGTAACGTGCAAACCGTGCTGCTCCTCCTCTGCGTTAAATAATCTGTCTATATTTTACAGAAGTGTTCTGAGAAAAGGCTGCTCAGTTGTGAAAGGAAAAATATATATAATTTCATGTTTCTAAAGTTGCTTCTCGTGCTCCCAGCACCATTGTCAGGGACAATTTGAAATATATCTAAGCTCTGAAGATTTCCGGGACCCAGCTGAAACAAAATTTTGAACCCCGTCCCTCTCAAAATCACAGAGGGGCACAAACCACACTCAGCCTCCATTTCAACCACCTTCCAGTCAAATCCCTTTTACTCCATCAACAAAGAACTGCCCACAGCAACGATACCTCTTCAACAATTGCTTCAATTACTATTCTGCCGATGCATTTAGGGTCACAATCCTGGTCGTGCAGGTATGACTGATCCTTTCAATAGCATTTAAATTTTGTTTTGGTGACCATATGAGTGCTTTGATCGCTCATTCCCAAGACACACAAATAGGATGCTTGTCACAAGACAGTGTTTCAGCTTTCAGGTCTTTGTCTTTGGTACCTATGGTCTTGGCAGTTTTTTCAGCATTTTTCCCTCAGGCGTTTTTGCAATCTGGCATGTCAGCACCTACTAGCTTTAGCAACTTTGCAGCCTTGGCTTATTGCCTCAAAGCTTTGGCATGAGTCTGCACTGTGGCATCCTTTCAACTCCAAATCTACTTGCTTCGCAGGTTTTCTTTGTTTTTTCTCAGGATGTCAGCAACTGCCCTGACCCTAGGGAGGAAGAAAGACTGATCAGCAAGTTCAAACAGTGTCTGTGCAGCAGAAAGATGTCTATCACAAATAAGCACATTCACTACATCACCTGCCCTTCTGTGTAAGCGTGCCAGATATTGCACATGCTCAGGTACCATGAGAAGTTTTTCCAGGCCTTCAAGATTGTCCCTGTACTTCTTCTGAGAGCCTGTGATGATGGACTGGAGAAAACCCTGGCAAACTTCATAGTCCCAGACTGTTAAAACACTATGTCTCCATACTCCAGTGGATAGAGTTTCCATCATCAAAGTATCTTCTCTTTCACCTCTCTTCAAAGCCAAGAAAACTCATCATGTAGAGATAGCTGTTGGGTTTAAGGAGTGATGGTTCAGGGCGACAAGTGCTGATTCAACAGACGAGCTGCTTCCCACAATGGCCACCAGGAGACAGCTAGGTGTCCTTTGTACTGCCTCCATTAAAATACTCCTTTTCAGGTAGTATCACATCTTCTTCGCATTGTAGTCAGGGAAATGAATCTAAAAAGTCTTTAAATGGAAGAATCCACAATGATGATGATATAGACTGATGCCAGGTTAATCTTTGTGCTCACCTTCTATAACTCTGAACGTGCACGTCAGTGACTGCCCTCAGTGAAGGCCTGAGTTTTGGTGCAGCTGGAAGACTTTGTTAGAAATGCTTTGTTGTTGTGAACTGCTAATTGTCACCTGTTTTGTCCTGCATCTTTTCTTTCAAAGCACTTTGCATAACCAACTCAGTAATGCAGACTTCAGCTCACCAGAAAAGTTGGAAAAGGTGAAAACAACAATAGGTGATGCCTAAAAACAAGTGAGAGACTCCTGCTATAGCCAAGGAAGCTAGACCAGGGCTTTCCCAGCAATTTAGAAGCAACTGTCTCTTTCAGTAGATTTTAATGGGTGTTGGATCTAGAATCCATTTGCTTGGAATCTGACTGCAGATCCACCAGAAAGAATTCAGAGATCGTACAGAATTACCAGGAATTTATCTGTCAAAGTTACCCCAAGGAAAACACAGTTCTTTCCCAAGTAAAATGAACTCACATTTTATTTACAAATCCGAAACACTGTGGATGTCCTCCATAAAAAAGACATTTCTTGAGATATCTTAAAGTGTAATTTTTTGAGAGTTTTTTCCAGTGGATATTTTGCTGAGATGAAATTTGCTAACAACTGTAACAATATGCAGAAAAAGAGGAAAAATACCTTTTGTTGACATCATGTACAGTGTGCTACACATAAAAAGAAGCAAAGTAAAAAGTAGTGCCATGACTTCAATAATCAGAACCTTTCCTTTAGCATCTAAGAAATGACAAGTAAGAAAGTTTTAATATAGGAGAGGATTTTTATTTGCATTTCTTAACAATAAGGGTGGTTTATACTCCACCTGGTGTCTTTTCTCACGTCATCTTTTATGGACTTCTCTCAGCGACAAGTACCTTTGTACAAAGGTTCCCCCCCCTTCTCCCCCTTCTCTGGTTCTAACTCTCTAGCAGGCTTCAGCATACAAACACAATGGGAGCATTGAAAGGAAGACAGTGGGACACCTCCTTTGATCTTGTGTTCTAATAACTTGTGTATGTTTGTGTCCAAAAACAATGTTCCAAGGCTTTTCTTGTGAGGACTGTTGCTGCCGCCAAATGAAAAGAATACTCATCACAGGGGTGGTGGAATAGTTAAACTGTGTTCAGGAGAGTAAAGTACTGGGCAGTAATGTAAACAGCAGACTAAACTCTGCTAAATGCTTTGACGACTGAAGAGAGCCCCACTCCTGACAGCTGACGACACAGACAACATAGGTCTGTTCAAAGCATGGCACTGAGGGTCACCATTAAATCATACAATTCCCTATTACTCTTCATATCCATTCTAGAGGATGCTCATTGCACGTGGACAAAAGAAACGTGCCTTGCATTAAAGAAAATGGCTACTGTCAGATAAGCCAGATGAGCTCCTCCACTCTACTGCTGCTTGCACAGTATTGTTGGAGTTTTTTTAAACTACAAGAAGCTGGATTTTTGGTTTCATTTTTCATTTTGTAACTTGCTGTTCCTTTTCTTTCTAAGAAAAGGATCTGGAAAAATAACCGGCATGAGAACAGAATAAGACCAGTCAGACCTAACACACGGAGCACACTGCTTGTGTAAAGTAACTTCTGACGAAGTGGCAACCCACAGTGAGGAGAGGAGGAAGGATAAAGAAAGTGTCTTGATCACCATCCTATTATTTACAGCTATGGCCTGGTAACGTCTTACACACTTAGTTATACTGTCACATGTTGACAAAGCTGTGAACTTTGGACAGAGAATGTAAGAATCAGGATCTGCACCTATATTTTGTATTTAGGTTCCATCTCTAGAACCAGCAGATTTGAAATTACATAGTTTGACAGACACCCAGGTCTGATTTTCAATACGATCGCCTTTTTGCAAAAATCTCGTGAAACGTGAAAGGCTTGAATTCAATGTGTGTTCGTTCAGCACAGCACTTCTATGTTAGTTGTGCTTGTTTTTTTAAAATCAGCATAAAGTTTGTTGAAGTTCTGTTGCTATAGCAAGCAGGGTTTACAAATAAGTAAGTGTAAGAAGTGTTTAACTTAATAGATATCTGAAAAGGATAAAAAATGTTAGCAAAACTATCTTTTAAGCTCTGTGTGAATTATAACAATTCCAAAGTGTTTTGGCAAACTCACACATAACCATATCATACTGGGAAAGAAAACTTTACTCTAAAAAATATGCATGGGCCACCGTGTCACTGTACAAATCTGGCACCAGTAACTTGCCACAAGTATTTTGTCATTCTAAAATAAACTTGGCTATAAAAGGATGCCTTCTTCTGAACATTAAGATACAGCAAAATAACCTTCAGGTCTATTTTTAAGTTGCTTACTTGTGGAATCTTTGGTTACTACTGATTTTCCCCACAGATACTCTGTTTACACTAAGGAATGGTGTTGATGCAAAGCTTGTGATGCAGCAGGCATATAGTGACTGACAGAGGTGAGGAACGGTGACAAAGACAACAGCCATTCTCCATTTCAGTATGTGTGTTTCTGCTCCTCTGGACACGGAGCAGACCCTGGCTGCCTATAGCCTACAGACAGTCTTGGTGATAAATTACACAAGATTTAAACAGAAAAGATCCAGACTGTTAAGTAGAGGTTCTCTGTAACTTCATCCAAGGGGCACATAAAGCATGGTTCTGGCTCAATGCTGAGCGTTTGTGCAGCTTACCACAGTTGTTGAATCAGTAACAGACTCATTTCGGACATGGACCTAGGGAGGTGGAGGCACGCAGCAGAAGTAAGGGCCCGTTAGCACTGCCCAGCACCACACACACACACACACACTCCAGGGGATGAGACGCAGGCTGAGCCCTGTGCGCACTGAATTCCTTGCAGGGAAAACAGAAATCACTAGCACAATGCAACTATATTGGTGCAACCAGCACAGCACAAACAGCTTGATCTAAATGGCCCTTGTTGTTTACCTGTGTTCTCTAACCTTTGCTATGTAATGCAGTTTTGTTTTCAAAATTCACTTAGTTTTTTCTTACCAAATGCATCCAATGGAACCACAAAAGTGGTTCACGTGGATAAGACATTATCTTAAATGAGCTTAAAACCAAAATCTTCTTCACTCCTACAAGGAAAATTCTGATGTCTTGGCAGATGGACAAATAAGAGATGACCAAGTAAACTCTTTGAACATTTAACTTATACTTCTCTGATTTTCTTTTACCGTGAACTGTCAGTGTTACAAGACCTTGCATCTACCCAGCACACTGCACATTGATCTGATTTGTGTGCTGTATATGTGGCCTCTTCGCTGTACCTCTGAAACATTTTCTTATGGCATTAATGACATAATTATCGCATTCAGATAGGCTGCGCTAGTTTGAATGAAGTGAAGATAACCCATGGAGATCCACTTTGCTGCTCTACTCCACACTCTGTGTCCTTTTGCATTGTATATTTTCAAATACATGACAGAAGCTACAGGAATTCTGGGATTTGCATAAAACTAACAAGCCCCCAATTCTTCTCCTGGCATTCAGTAATTTTGCCATGGTGGTTTTGAACTAGTGCCAGACCATGTCTAACCAAGGCAGCATTTTTGCCAGCATTCTGCAAAGGCAGGGTGCATCATAGCAGGCTTTCCCTTTTGTCTCTGTTCTGTCAGCAGAAGATCAGACAGGTGAAAGGCCTCTGGCACGTTAACCACACACCCTGTGCTTCCTCACAGCATTACCTACTGCCCTCCCTTGTGGGAGTTTCTTGCAATGTCTTAAGGGAATCTTTCCCTATAGGACTCCTTCAGTATTTGAGGCAGTTATAGGACTGTGGGCTAGATTACTGAGGCTAATACTGCCTTCATGCAGTAATAGCCTGGTCTCTTACGTATTCAACCAAATTTAGATTTTAAAAAATACAAACAAATTCCTGAAAACATACTAGATAGAATTCATCTCCATCTACAGTCAATGGAGAGAAATAGGTGGTTCACGTGACCTATTTTATATGTCTATATTAAGTTGAGATTAATCATTTTCTAAAAGTACCTATTAGGACATTATTTGTTTTATCTTAATATAGACATTTAAAATAGGTCAGATGAAATGGTTGTTCCCCTCGCTTGTGTATAAGGTGCAACTAGGTGACTAGATCAAGTGAAGATATTGTAGGCAGCTCAAGTTGGGTGAGATGTGTTCCACTCCCTGTACATGGTGTAAGACTTAAGGTTCCTTTTCCCTCTGGTCTTGAAGGGAAAGATGATTTTTTTAAACACACAAATAATACTCCTGCATGCTACACACTGCAAAACATCTAGGACATCAGAGGGAACAAATTGCTACTAAGCTGAACAAGGCTCAAGTAAGCATATATAAAAGCCTGAGAGATCACACCTTTGTCATCATACAGAAGACAGTCAATGTGTAAGTTACATATGTGTTAAGCCAATTCCTGTATGTGTACTTCTGGCTGTTGTGGAACATTTTAAGGTGTATTTTCTGTTTCTGCAAGGAGTAAGAATGTCACCACGGAAAGTTTCAATCGCATAATCCCCACTGTATTAATAAAAGCTTTTCTAACTGCTCTGATCTTAGAGTCTGCTCTAATCAGCCCTCTTGTGCAGAGAGGAATGGCACTGTCCAGCAACCAGACCAACCATTCCCATCAACCTCCAGCAGACAAAATACATGAAAGAACAGCTACGTCATCTCTAGTACTCTGATATTCCTAACCACCTAAACAGTGGGAGTACCATAGCTTACACAGGCTCAAGGAAAGATTGGGCAAAGCAACATAAGGGAAATCCACTGACAGTTTCTAAATACATAGAAGCCATCTCAAACTCAAGAATACCCTGAATAACAACTTGTTAGAGACCGAGAGATGATTGAGTGGAAGTATCATGATATGTTAACCCTATTATTATATTCTTCCCCAGGCATCTTCTTTTGGTCACTGTTAGAGACCAGCATCCTGTACAGCAATTCTTAAACTACTACCACAAAAAATAAAGTGGATCATGAGCGTTTGAGACCAATTGAAGAAGTTCAATTAGTATTGTCCCCATGGAGGAGAGGAAAAAAAATTTCTGCACCGAGTTCAGCTAAGCCACTGAGCTGGTCTGGAGACTCCGTACCGATTTCAAGAGACCCACGAGGTACAATTCATTCTCTTTATGTCTGAGTAGCTGTACAATAATATCCACATTATTAAAATAAAATCTTGTTTCATAAGACAGTTTTCTCATATGTTCTGAATATTTCCTACTGAGAGTGGGAAGGCATTAATAAAACTGGATTTAAAATTCCACAAATCGGCATAAATCTCTATGGAAAAAGAATATACTTCAGCTCTTCCCCACTGTTGGATTATTGGTGAATGCCCTATGGTTCTCCACAAATTCTTTCCTGTAGCACAAACCAATGAGATGGATAATGTAACTTTTGTTTATAAATTCTATATTCTCTTTACTATAAAGTCTCTTATTTTGATAGTTAATCTTTCACACAATTGAAATGTATACTCAGAATTATGGCACCCTGGCAAATAGTTAAGGACCTTAATTATATCAGTCTTAAATCAGGTAAAAAAGGATTAACAACCTAAAAGATAACATAGCCTCATCCTGGTTATTAATGAAGATGTTAAACAGTATTTGGCTCCTGTATTGGTTCCTTGGGTACACCACTGGTGACTGGCCTCCCACTGGACTTCATACTGCTGATCACAAGACTCTGAGCCCAGCAGTTCAGCCAGTTTCCAGTCCACCTCCCTGTCCACTCATCTAGACCATACTTCATCAGTTTGTCAGTAAGGATGTTATGTGAGACAGTGTCAAAAGTCTTACTAAAGTCAAGATAAACAATATCCACCAAGAAGGCTACCAGGTTTGTCAGGGATGATTTCCCCCCTTCATAAATCAATGCTGACCACTCCCAGTCACCTTCTGTCCTTAGCATGCTTGGAAATGGTCTCCAGGATTATTTGCTCCATCACCTTCCCTGGGATCAAGGTGAAGCTGACTGGCCTGTAATTTCTCAGACCCTCCTTTTTGCCCTCCTTGAAGACAGGAGTGACATTTGCTTTACTTCAGTGCTCAGGAATCTCCCCCAGGAGCCATGACCTTTCAAAGATAATTGAGAGTGGCCTCACTGTGATATCAGCCAGCTCCCTTGTGAATGCATCCCATCAGCTCCCATGGACTTGTGTACATCCAGTTTCTTTAAATGTTACCTAACCTGACACTCTTCCATTGAGGGTGAGTCTTCATTGCTTCAGACTTTCTCACTGGACTCAGGAACCTGGGATTGCTGAGGGTTGGTCTTACTGGTAGAGACTGAGCTGAAGAGGACAGTGAGTACCTTGGCCTTCTCTGTGTCCTCTGTCAGCAGGCCTGCCATCCCATTCAGCAGCAGACCCACATTTTCCCGGCTGATACACTTGCAGAAGCTGTTGTTGCCCTTCACATCCCTTGCCAGATTCAGCTCCAGGTGGACTTTGGCTTTCCCAGCCCCAGTCCCACATTGATATGGGTTGCCAGAGGCTGCACTGTGGAACACACCTGGAGTTTGTGTCTAGAGTCAATTATAAATGTAATGTACCAATCTCAGAAGTAAGCATTGAACGGTCTTTTGTGTACAAACTGGCAGGAGAGGCTGATTTTGCAAGGACTGCAAAATATCCCAGCCATCCTAATTTTCACATTAGCAATTAAAGGAATCCAGATGTGATTTCCTGCATTCATTTGAAGTAAATACTAGAAGCAAATACAAGAGTTGAAAACTGCTACAATGTTCCAAGCCTTTGTCAAGCTTATAGCTGGGATCAGAGCTGTGCAGAAAGTAGTTTTTCTGCTTTACAGGAAATTTCACAAATATTTTTTTAATCATTCTGAAAGAGGAAAAAACCCTTGAAATTTTCATAATTTTTTAACGTTCTTTTTGGATTGAAACTGATCTGTTTTTTAGACTTTTTCTATTACAAAGCACAGTTTATCTTCTTAATTTTAAACAACAGGCTAAAAAGCTACTTCACAAGGTCAAAATGTTCTATTCCAAAAATATAAAGAAGTTCTGTCTCAAGTCTATTCAAATATCTTGCTCCAATATTTTTAATACATAGAAAATTGTCAAAAGTGAAACATTCATATGGATTGCCATTTTGCAACGAAAAGCTGTTCCACAATAAATTTTCTCATAGTTCCAATTTGAAACATGAGACAAGACAGGGATTATATTTACAAGTGGTTTTGTATCTTCAATGGTATTACTCATCCTTTTAATCTCCTAAGGGCAAAGATGACTCAGAAAATCATGATTGAAAGTCCAGGCCCTAGATATAACAAATAGAATAACTATATTTCTTATTTCATCATATTTTAAAGATTTAAGATATCATCTGAAAAAAAATACTTTCCAATTCCTATTCATCTGACTCTATTTACCAAAGTTCATCTTCCCAGTGATATTAGTGAGGAAGGTACACTTTCATTCAGAAATACTCCAGGGTGCCTCTGATTATGCTAAACATTTTGGCTAGCTAAAGCCAGTTGGCTTTATTTTATGTATTTTTATACTGAAGATGTTCACAGTTGCTTTGTTAGGACACCAGGACTTTTTCCCCACATGAGTTGCAAAAGTTAATACTACTTTGTTTGCTAATACTCAGTTAACAGTCACAATGTACAGCATCCAGACTAACCCTGAACAAGAATTCTGTCCCCATCAGATACTACAAATAATACAGGCATAATCCTATTAAAAAGATAAAATAATATAAGAGAAAACAAAATGAAAGGAATCTTAAGTGTGTGTATTCCTCTTTTGGCTTTACAACTGTACAGTCCCTCTGAAGCCATCACATTTCATTACAGTGGAGCTTTCTGGTCCAACCTCACTTATAGAAAAGGCACCTGCATATCCTTGAGTTCTTTCCCTATCTGTATTCAGCATAGATTTTGATAGATTTCAAGTATAGGATGAGCATCTGACCTTCAAAAAAACCTTAAATTCAGAATATATAAAACAGGCTGCTTAGCCATTCTTCTTATTTCTAAAGGAGATTAAATGCAGTTGAGGAAACTACACAGTATTCAGAAACTGGAACCTTTGGAAGAAAGGGTGACATTTTCTCAAAAAGAAAAAGTCCGCAGACTAGGACTTTTCAACTGTTTCAGTATAAAAGAGCCAAATATAAAGAGCAGGAAACCATTCTGTACTTTCAGAATAATGTGAAAAAGACAACCCGAGAGAGCTTTAATACCTGAAATGCTCTTAAATCCTAAAGAAAGACTTTTTGTAATACTGTATCAAAAGGGGAAAGGGAAATAGCCCAACACAGTGCTTGCCTTTTTTCAGCATGATATGGATGTGGAAAGTATGTTAATTCCTGTACTCTCAAAGGAAAACAAATAGCATAAACAGACAGACAGGAGAGGAAGAGAGCAGTATGTTTAAAATAATAGAGATACCCACCACTCATTTAAGCTGTTAGCTCTGGGAAGGCTCAGGCTGTGTGTCCAATCACAGGACCTACAGTTTATGCCAAGACTTGTTTCAGACACATTCTGCACCAACCCCACCGAACGCAAACACAATTAGAGCATTCAGCATCAGACAGTAGGAGATCCCCTTTGATGTTGGGATAAAATGAGGATATGCATGGTTTTGTCCAAAATGACAACCATCCCAGGTTTACTAATGGGTATCTAATAGAAAAAGAGAACTTTATGATGCTCATTAATTACCAAACTGTCATGTGCTTCTGGCAGAAAGAAAGTAATCCTCTTCTCCAGATTAGACAGCCACCACAAAGGACTTCAAAGAACTTTCAGTCCCCTCCCCTGAGAGCTGCCTTGCATAAACCTCACAGCACTAACCGTGCAAATTAAAAGGGAGCAGTTGACAAACCCTTCCTGATACATGCGCAGTCTATTGCTGTTGGCAGTTCAGACACGAGCCCTTATTCTGCTGGCAGATGTGCACATTCTCTATACATAAAATGTGCTCTAAAATTCACACAAAACTTTACAAATTATCAGTAAACAATGCTTTCCATTCTTGCTTTCAAGCCTAGAGATATTTGTGCTGAAGATTCTTTGGTGGCAATAAAAATTCTTTTTCAAGAACATGAAAATGTAGAAGAAATACAGCTGAAAGTCTAGTTCTCAGAAATTTTCCTCAGATCTTTTTCTTAATGAGGAGCAGCTAAAGTATGCCTTTTTCTGGCAATTTGCCACAATGGGTACAAAGGGCTACAGAGATCATCTAATATGAGAATGGATGTCTTAGGGAGTGTGAAGCACTTACAGTGATTCCCCTAGTTTTAAATGGTCAGACATTTATGGAGTTGGGGATTTCACTTTCAGTACAAGTTACTTCCCTTGCTCCTACATTTCTATAAACTCTTTATATGTTACTTTTTTCTTCCAGGGACTGAACTGTACAGACTTCAAAGTATGCCATACATTTCACATATTTATGATTGTCACCCAAATGCATGTATTTATGGTTGTTTTCACAAAGGTCTGAAATAGTGATAAAGTCGGAATTGTCTCTCAGGAGGAGTGGGGGGACAGGTACACTTCTGATGTTTGGATGTCACGGAAATTCTAGATGACAGGATTGTGTTCTTGAACATATTTGCCTTGTGGTTTTTTATTTACTCATGTAGATTCAAATCACTTTACTGACAATGTGAAAGACAATGAGCCCCATTATGATTTGGAACCTGAATATTCTCGTTCAAAGGCCTTCCCAAGCAGCATTCGGTTAAAGTTGTGTGCCTTGGTCTTACTGGGCAGACCAAGTTTTTAATAGGTGCCCCAAAAATTTTAGATTTAAATAAGGGCTTTCTCCAACCCATTTGACACATTCTTTAGTACACAATGATTGCCAGAAGCATACTGCTGTCCAAAATAGAACTTTATGTTTATCAAGAACATAAGAGTCCAGGGGAAGTAGTGCTGAGTGACAAATGGTACTAAGAATTCAGGGGAAAAATAAATAATCATGGGGACCATCAAAAACTGTTCCTTTGCTCATAGCACTTTTCGGATAGCACCTCTTTGGTATGTCATGGTGAACTTATTCAAAATCCTAAACTGTTTGAAAGATTCACTCCTTCCCAAGAAACGTGTGTGCTGCTTCTCAGTTCATTTCTTCAGTAGCAACAAAATACCTGGGAGAAAAAGGATTTCATTTTCCTTTTTTCAATGAGTAATTTAACATCCTTGAAGACTCTAGGGTTGCATCAGAAACATCATGTATTCTGAGCATGTGACCATCCTAGGTCCCAGCTACATATGTAAAATACTAAATGAGGCTGGCTGAAATTTGTTATTCAACCTTTTTAGTGAAAAAAATCCTCTTTTTTGGATAAAAAACCCAAACATTTTTATGGAAAATTTTTGTTCATAGTATAGAAAGATCAAGAACTTAGAAAATAATGTCAGCATAGAACTGGAAAAGATGGAATTTTGCCTGAGAATTCTTTCTCTTTTCAGCTTCAATTGATTTTATTTGAGGATCAAAAATATATTTCCTGGTGGTCTCTACAGCTAAGCCCTTCATTGTCTCTTTTGCTCACTAAACACGTTCCTTTTTAGAGTATTCCTTTTTTTTAAATTAATAATTACTAAGAGCTTCAACACTTCCAAATTGCCATGAGTAGGGCTCTGGCCTTCCTATCAGCTCTCCAGGAAAAGCATTTATAATGGACCCAGTTATAACTGATGAAATAAAAATTTAATATTTGAATGTGAGACAGTCTGTTTGGTCAGTCACAAGGAAGTTACCTCATAGCTACCAGCTCCAGCTCTAGATCGTGGAAATTAACAAGTGCCCTACGCTAAGGTAAAGACAAGCACCGCTCACCCTGAGAAGTCAAGTGAAATATGATCATAACCACTAAAATATTAGAGTTGTATTGTGCTATAGAAACTTTCCTGTTTGCAGATTCTTTCCTTCCCAGCAGAACCTTTAAAAATACCTCTTAATATACTACCATGTGCTCTTGATGCCACTACTTCTGTGTAATCTGCTATTTCCTCTGGGATGAAACCATCATAAATTATTTTAAATTATTAATAAAGACAGACAGAGTACAGACCAAGTATCATGATTAGTTTGGAAGTTTGCTAGAGATGGCCAGAACTTGTAGGCTGAACAGTCGCAGCACTTTCTTTTCCACCCCTTTTTAGAGGTTATCCACTACAGCTGAAAATCCAATGCCCATCCTTGCTTTGTACTTGCAATTCAGCTGATGCAACAAAGTAGGACATAATCTTTGACACCACATCCTCTGTTAAGAACATCCTCCTCCACCTTCTTCCCCAAACACTAAAAGATAGCCAAGAAACATACAGTTAAGAGTAAGTCACTCCATACTCAGTTTCATAGGCGTGCATTTCTGAGGTAAGTCCCTTCTCGGGTAGATGAACAAAAATGATGCACCATTCTACTAAACTGAAGCGATGCATTCATTCTACTTCCACCTCTATAAATTCATCTATAACTTTCATCACAATAAGACCAAAATCACAGTTAATTCCTAAGTGGGTAAGTTTCTGCAGACATGCACCAACTTCCAGGATATGCCCACAGAAATGTGACCCCCTTTGTTAGCTGTTTGCTCTAGTGAACGTCAATGGAGAATTCTTGTTTTGAAATACTCTGATTGGCACCAGACAAACAAGTCATTCTACTGAATGTGAGATAATTTCAATTAGTTTTCCTTTGGTTAAGTGACAGCTGAAAGAAAAGAAGCCCTGGAAAAACTTGGGAATGGGCTGATCCTTGCAGGCAGAAATTGAATTGGGGTTCAATTAGAAAAATGCAATGACAGAGGGGTTTGTACTGAATTTTTGTGCTGCACCTTTGAGCACGTTAAAGAAGCAGTAAAAGAACAAATGAAGGCAGCAAAAAGAAATCCAAAACAAACAGAGGCAACTTGATCTGAGAAGAGTTAAGAAAAAGAGTTTTAGAGTAGAGGGCTGGCTGGACGAAGGCCTGGATCTCCGAGTCCTGTTGTTAATCCCAGCTGTGCTCAGGCAAACAGGCCCCAGTGCATATTCTTTGTAACTAAACAGATTTGTCCCAGAGAAATACTTCACTCCATAGTCAACTTCTCCTCCCAACAGAAACAAGCTAAAATTGGCGAGCCCCTTAGGTCAAAAAGGGATTAGTGGTGTCAGCAATGAGATCTGAAGTATAAGCACAGAAATTTCAAGTTGCTATCCCTGCTAAACCAAAGTGCAAGCTCTGGCATTTTTTCAGCTCAATGTCAAACTCAAATGAATGGCTCACGAGATGGTCAGAAAGGGCAGGAGTTTTTTTAGCAGTCAGCTAGTCTGATCTAGTACCAATGATGTTGGTAGATTTTTTTCCCCTTCAAAAAACGGAATCATTCCTATCCAGGACCAGCCCTTGATATGTTTAAACCAACCAGCACAGGGCATAGCTGGCCACAGCACGACTAAGAGGTAAAAGTCAGGAGGGAAGGAAGAGACCCCACTTGAACTGGCAAAGGACCTGAGGAAACTTGTGTTTTTGGCATATTCAAGTACTTGTAAGGTCTTCCAGGATAAACAGGCAATGAACCAGTTTATACACACTGAGATGCATCTGGACTAGCAGATCAAGATCAGGGGAGAAAAAAGAAGCAAAAGTCATTCCAAGAGGCTGTAGATTTGTCCATAGACCTTGAATCTTTCCCTTTCCCTTTCAGCAGCCCACTGAACAGGAAGGCAACTGGAGCTGAAAAAGATGCCAACTGATTGCTGTGAGCTGAGGCAGCACAACTCAGAGCTTGATCTGTATTTTGGGAAAGAGGAAGTCTGAAATATTTTGAGATATTTTTGTGCAATTAGCAAAAGCAATCAATTCAGTTGGTAGAAAAATGAGTAAATGGGAACAACTGAAACATTAAATGACATAATTAAACCTGGTAGCATGAAAAAATTGCTCCTGAAGAGAACTGGCCAAGTCCCCAGATGATCACAGATACACAGAGCTTCAAAGGGTGTAGGAGGCTTATTTGTGAGTTTGCCAGTGTGTGAAAACTTCAGCATAGGTTAGATGAGAAAGAGAAACCCTTTTAGTGGTCAGCAAATTGAGATTTGACAGTTTTAAGAGTTCATTCATCCCTTCCATACACATATACATACAAATGCGCACATGCACACACAAAGACTGCTCCTTTTCTAGCCTACCCATGATTCAAAGTTTTTACAGATTGAACCCAGAGTCTAGTGATGGAGAGTGAGCATGCAACAGAACTAAGGGTGGTGCTTTAGTAGAGGTAATGTTTATGTTCCATAGTACTGTACCTCCTGGCAACAGATTTTAGATCAGTAGGGCATTTCTACTTGAATTTTCAGGAGAGCAAATTTATGATCTGGACAAACCATGCATTGCTGCCATAGATTTATAGATTTAAACCACAAACAGGCTCACATATAAGAATGGTAATAATGCTTTGTCCATTATCACTAGGTTGAAAAATTAACAGCAAATGCTATCTCAACCAGAGCAATTGCCAGGTTAAGTCATCCAAAAAAACCTACATAAGACAAAAACCAGATCCCTCCTTGTGCCTCTGTTAACTCCTGTGAGTATCTACCTGAAAGAACTGGCTCATCAAAAAGCATGTGTACACCCAGAATTTACACAACTGAAAATGTTCCCACTTCATTGACTGCAACAACGGATTTGTTCTTTCAAGAATAGCCTATAGAGTACTAAAATACTTACCTAAGAGGAATGACATATCAGAACAGTACGCCACAGTGAAATCATCTGAAAATGAAGCACTCCACTCCAACATGCAGTTCATCTTCAGATAATCATGGTTAATGCTTTTTCCATCACAGAAGGAAATCCCAGTGTTTCAAATTGAAATAAAGGTGCAGGATATGGAACTATGTATGAGTTGTTACTACTGGGCCTTTTAAAAAACTGAAATACTCTGGTTAAAGCTTTGCTGTTATGAGTCTGCTGAAGCTGGCAAGCTGACAAACATCTATATTGTGTGTTAGTTTAGATGATGAACTCTTTAGTCTTACTAAAGACCCTGATCATGAGTTTCTCTAAATGACCAACAGGGAATATTTCATTATATCTCTTTTGAAGCTGTTTGTTCATCCTATGATGCAATTACTGAACAAAGATAGACCTGCAGCAAAAATAAGGTATGATCTCCTTTCACAAAGGAGAAGGAAAAACAGATTTCAATTCTGAACTTCCAACTTCCAAAACAGAGTGGAGTGGAAGCGCCCCTGAGTTGCTAGTCCCAGATCTAGAACAAACACTTCTAGGACACTTGAACACTTTTGTGTCTTTGAGACATGCATTCACACAGCTCAGACATCAAAAAGTTGCTACAAAATAGGGCTTTTATCAAGGGACCTAGGGGCTAACACCTCCCAATATCTGCTTTCCGGTCAAGTCACCTCCATTTCCATCTTATTTTCAAAGCTTTCCCAAAAGTTCTAGCCATTTGAAATGGCAACAGTGATTCAGAGATCCAAATCTGTAGGTCCTGTTTTCACCACAGGAAAAAACCCACATGCTAAGCATAATTAGGGCCTGACACACCCTTTTAACCCAGCTCACAGTATCCATGCAAAATTCATTTTCCTGCCACAATGCCATCTTGCCCTGCCTACATTTACTATATACCTCAAATGCATTAACAT
>WAAD01037400.1:119818-144913 GCA_013389945.1 Fregata magnificens
TTTTACTTATGCTGACTTTAACTACCATGGCTGCTCTCCACTTGGTCTGATGTCACCATCCCTCCATCCCTTTCTGAGAGTTTAAGCGTAGTCGTAATAGCCAGTGAAAGAATAATCATCGGATTTTAGTCGAAATACCAGCTGTCTTACCAGCTTAGTATATTCCAGAAAAATAAGTCTATACTGACTGTTCATGTCTGTGCTGAACTGACTCTTATCCTCTTTTTCACTTTACCTTCCCTCTATAGACTTTCCAATAACTGCCTTTAAAACTCACTACTCTGATCCCTACCTCCACTTTTCTTTCAGTGTTGAGTGGTTCTATTTATTTGATTCCCTTTGTAGTAGCAAACTGCCCTTTGTATAAACTGAACCTGGTTAAGAATTCCCTTTTGCTGCAAATCCAAATGGAATTCTTGGCAGTACATAATGCCATACACCATGCCAGGGTGTTTGCTCCCATATCTCNGAGACCTCGGGACCAACTCTCTTTGTACATAAAAGTTAAGAGTCTGGAGAACAGTTGACCAGGTAATAACTCCCTAGATTTCATTGTCATTACTGTTGCATCTGTCCTGCTGACATATATCTTCCCCCTCCTAATTGACCATACAGGAACTAAAGCAAGAAGCACTCAAAACTTGCAGTGCAATCTGCTTCCAAACACAGAGGCAGTTTCCCTCCCAACTTGCTATTGTAGGGACAGGGAACAATGTTTTGCAGACAGCAAGTTGGGCTCTTGCCTAGCCCTGTTGCATCTTGAACTCGGCAGCTCCCATCCTAAAGAATTCCCCCCCAACAGCTTTTTTGCCCTTACTCTTTGTATTCTCTGTCATAGCGTATGTCCACAAAGTCAGCTTTGCTGACTTTTCTATATGCATTTTCAGGGCTTTGCCCACCCCCAGTTCATAGCAAAAACATCATGCCCATGTTAAGAGTCTGTCTCAGCCCGAACTCTGTACTTTTGGGAGGCACAAGGAAAAGTAATGTCTGTGCAGGTTACACAGCAGTAGTAAATCAGTTCTAAGATCACAAGCTTTGTTTGATAGTTAAAGAAAGGAAAATAAAAGGCAGGTATCAGAGCAGGAAACAGTGCCTATAGTTGCTGAAGAATGCCTGGTATTTTAGCATGGGCCCAAGCTATTGTTCGTAAGTCTGGATGGACCAGACACAAGCAAACCATACATGCTACAAAATAGTCTGCCAAGACATAACACAAGCCAACTCTTCCTGAATATATGAATGCTCTAAGTCAAAACTGCAGCTGGACTAATAGTCATTGGGAAAGAAAGCATGAGTCTTAGGGCTTTAACAACTCTTCATCTCACAGGGTAGACATAATCCCACAATCTCACTGTGAAGTTCCTGGACAGCTGGAGAAAGACTTTGGAGAGAAATACGATATGCTTTCTTTCCAAAAGCTAAGGCCCTACTCCTTTGACCCATATCTCCAGGCAATGGAAAGAATCACCATCTGATCTTGGTTCGCATAGTCAGAGCTATTGTAAATAAGTTGTGTCTACACTACAGGACAAGTGCACTCTAGAATGGGACCAGTACACACACCTCACAAGGATGTACTCTGGCTCCAAATGGAGACACAACAAAGATGCGCACCATCCCATGGAACTGCAGGGCCTGACTGGGACACTCGTACCACCAGGACTGAGGTGTACAGAACGGAATTCTCATGCTCCACAGTGTGGCACAGATTTAGCAGAATAACTAAAAAAAATATATCTAATTTTGGTTCATGTGATGTTACTTCTTACTTTGTCTGAAAACTGTGTTTCACTTCCTTTGCTTTCACCAAGAATTGAAAGTTGCATGTGTCTCAAAATAACTAGATTTACTCGATGGCAGAATGATGGAGAACGTATAGACATTAATTTTTCTTATACCCCCCAAATGGCTTCTTTTTCCAGAGGTAAAGCACATCTTGTTTTCAAAGCAACATGTATTGTATCACATAAAGCATGCCAAGTTTCATGAAAACCTAAGCATGTTTATAAAATAAGAGTTGGATGATACTCACACATTAAAAGCTGATCATTAAAGTTAATTTCTGTTTATTTCTGGTGATTATGTTAATCCTGAAGTGTTTTTGTGGTATTCATTGAAATTGATTGCAACAAAATGTTTACTAAACTACAGTACATCTTTCTGTATGACTTTATTGCACAGTTTTTCTGATTTTTACAAACAGGAGAAAAATTTTATAGATAATGTCTCATAGCCTATTGTTTAGTTTCAAAGTGACTCTGAATAACACAAGGCATCGACTGATCACCTTACAGTGGAAGAAGACACTGTCATCTCATGTTGTCCATATGTGGATACTGCCAGATAAATTTAACTGCTTTTTAGATTATGTATTGTCCCCCAGCCTTTGGGTTTGGTTTGGTTTGGTTTTCAAACATAGGCAGTGTTCCACTGCCAGCAAGCAGGCCCATGGGTATTTTGCCTTCAGAATGTCCTTCATCAGTTAAGATTTTGTTACTCCTACTTTACAGGGGCTAAAATGTTGGATTTTTCCAAACGTGCCGAATATAAATAAGCCAAATGTTTTGGAGAGGAATCCAGAAGTATTTAATCAGGCAAAACTTCCATTGATTTCCATGGGAGTCTTGTCAGAGTAAGGACTGAGTCAAGACTTCAAGACTTGGCACATTATCAATCCCAGCAACTGACGGGCGAGAGCTGATGCCTAACGCATGTTCTAGGGAGGAAACAACTTGGCTCAGGGACCATATTTAAAACATCACATACTGTAGTTTAAGCTCTGTAAGAAGTGAGAAGAACAAAGCTTAAGTTAGTCTCTAAACACCCAAGTTAGAGTTCAAATATAGTGCAAATATTCTTTCCATATCTCAGCATGTCTAGTGGCACGCTCACTGTAAAAGGCAAGAACAAGGGATAAAAAGTAGGGAGGTCTTAGTGTGAAATGAATCTCATTTACACATAAATGCCTAGAGGAAGCATCACAATGCACATTTGTTTCACAAGCTAATAGATAGTACAACTAGATAATACATGACTGTAGTATGACAACATTAGTTAAGAAACACTATTAAAATAAGGCAAACAGTATTTCATATAGCTATTTTAGCTCTTCTTTTTTCCTGAATTTCTGCAGAAGACTATCTTCTTATCTATCTAGACTTCTCTATCCTGTCTGACTTTGTGGGGGAGCCTGAAATTTCACATCCTCACAACCAAAGATAAAAGCCAAAGAAGAGAGATGAAGGCATTTACTTATACAGCCTTTTCTAAATGCTAACAAACATAACTGAATGTGAATTTCTCCAGCAGATTGTATTTATACTGTACTGGCTTGACTTATAAAGGCAAATTTTTCAACATATTTCAATTAAAAAAGATAAGTCTAACAAATCTGCTTACAAATATCTGAAGGGTGGGTGTCAAGAGGATGGGGCCAGACTCTTTTCAGTGGTGCCCAACGACAGGACAAGGGGCAATGGGCACAAATTAGAACACAGGAAGTTCCAGCTGAACATGAGAAAAAACTTCTTTGCTGTGAGGGTGACAGAGCATTGGAACAGGCTGCCCAGAGAGGTTGTTGAATCTCCTTCTCTGGAAATATTCAAAACCCACCTGGACGCAGTCCTGTGCACCCTGCTCTAGGTGAACCTGCTCAAGCAGGGGGGTTGGACAAGATGATCTCCAGAGGTCCCTTCCAACCCCAACCATTCTGTGATTCTGTGATTCTGTGAAATGGAGTAAGCTGTTCAGGAATGGGATTTCTAGCTCAGTCACCTTCTCTGCTCCATCGTTGATGGCACTTTTTTAATGTGCCTGATGTTGCAGATTAGATCAATGGCTGGTAGTTAACTGGGTGTCTGTCTGAGCTGCAGCAGATTAAGAAACTGAAAAAAATCCCTTTGCAGAAGACATGTTACACCCCCATTCTCAAACTCCTTCATACAGGATACTGTGCCAATGGAGGAGAAAACTACAGGCCATGCAAGCTCAGTTGTTTTGAAATATACTGCCCTGGAGACTTAAAAATTCCGTCTCTTCTATGAGGAATGTCTTACCTTTCAGGGTGAATTCCATGAAGGCGTTACATCATATACCTTCATGTAGTATAGGTAGAACATTAAAGCATGACAATTGTGTGCATTAATATGAAGCAGTGTTGGGCTAACACATAGGCTGTATTCAGAATACTATGAAATATATTCAGGGCAATACAGACAGAGAGACAGAGGTAGAAAGAGCTTTCAAAGTCTTGCTGACCAGGTGCTAGCAAATGAAAACCAGGCGTTTTCTAGAGTTGTTTCTAGGCAAACATCAAAATCTGAGTTGCACTCAAACCAGAAAAGATTCTTCTACTTTATTTCTGGTTGATTTGACTGACTTTTTTAGTAAGCATACTTCTCTTTTAGAAAAACACCTTTCTGCCTGCACAAGCACTTGCTTTTTAATTGAAACACCTCCCCCCACTCCAAAGACTTAAATGGTGACCTTAGCAGGAGACTAGAATTATATACAAATACTTTATACAAATTCTTTTTGAGAAGAAAAGTTAACACTGTAATTAATTTCACAGTGTGTGGACTGGACAAATACCTCCAACACATACTAAGATGCATCTTGACCATCGAATCATACTCTAAGTGGGGGGGCTGACTCAGTGACAAACCAAGTGCACATGCCAGTTTAGCTTATTCAGAACTCTTAATGGCACACAGACCCATCACGTGTTGTCTAGGTGTAACATAGGGTCTTATAATTCACACATTTTGAAGAGTTGATTTTCTTTCCCTTTCAGTAACTAGGTAACAGTCTATGGGAGAGGGGAGTTCATTAGATAATGAAAGAGAGGAAAATACTTTCTGAGCATGACCAGTGTATATCCACTGAGGTCTAAAGAAACTGCAAAAACTGAAACAGCTTTCACTATTCCAATTCCAGTTTCATGACCTAAAGTGATGCTTAAAAATTTCTTCATATATACAGATGTTAATTTAAATACATTATGACTTCTTTTCTACTTACAAAGGACATGGTCACCTCTCATTTTTTCCCTCATCCTTTCCCTCAGTTATAAATAGTCTTCACTTGCACATGAAAAGTATTCTGCCGCTAATAAAGATAACAGTTTTCGCCATTTCTTTCACAGCTTGAAGCTCGGCTGCTTTCACCCCATGCTTCCACCTTTTAAGCTACAACACTGTTTGCCCTGCCTCCTGTCCCATACTGAAACTTTCTAGGAAAAGGAAAGAGGAGAAGAGAATTAGCTAGAAGAACATAGGCATGAAAGAGGAGTAGGCAAACTATGAGTAAAGATGTCTAGGGTAGTGAAAGGCCTCATAAGACAGAAGAGTTAGAGACAATAACATCTACATTGCATTGGAGACTCAAATTCTGTGAGTGCACAGCAATCATGGTGAACTTTCTAGCTGAAATCACCCCACCTAGAGGCATCCTGCTGGGGATATTTAGTCAATGGTGATTTCCTTTATAGTTAAAAAACTCAGAAGGCAGAGGAAAAGTAATAGTCAAATCTGATGATTTGTACAATCACGCCACGCTTTTCCGGGAGCTTGTCATTTCAGAGCTCCTGCTATCAGGCAGCTGGGAAGCATACACAGTAGCCTCTAGGCACTCATAGGCACTCAGTGCTGTGACTTGGCAGCTAGCATGAAGAAGTCGTGGATGTGCTCTAATATACACCATAGCATGTCAGCACTAATCTTGGAAAAAAATGAAGATGATAACTCCAATTTCTGCACTGTGAAGATTGCTACCTTGTTGCTACATCTAATCAGTATTCATTTATATAGAGAAAATGTTGACCTTGAGCTCAAGATTATTCATTTGTAATGAATGAAATGTTTAATGTTTCTCGATTTCAGTTGGAGTTTCCAGGCTTAGCTACACTGGGGCCTAGCTATTTGTCTTTCTGAGCCACGCATTATAGTCATTGCAATTCATAGAATCATCAAGGTTGGAAAAGACCTCTAAGATCATCAAGTCCAACTGTCAACCCAACACCATCATGCCTCGGAAACCAGGCCCTGGAGTGCCACGTCTACACCTTTTTTGAACGCCTCCAGGGTTGACAACTCCACCACCTCTCTGGGCAGCCTGTTCCAATGCCTAACCACTCTCTCAGTAAAGAAATTTTTCCTGATGTCCAATCTAAACCTCCCCTGACACAACTTGAGGCCATTTCCTCTTGTCCTATCACTAGTTAGTTGGGAGAAGAGTCCGACACCCACTTCACTACAACCTCCTTTCAGGTAGTTGTAGAGAGCGATAAGGTCTCCCCTCAGCCTCCTCTTCTCCAAACTAAACAATCCCAGTCCCCTCAGCCGCTCCTCATAAGACTTGTTTTCTAGACCCTTCACCAGCTTCGTTGCCCTTCTCTGGACATGCTCCAGCACCTCGATGTCCTTCTTGTAGTGAGGGGCCCAAAACTGAACACAGTATTCGAGGTGCGGCCTCACCAGTGCCAAGTACAGGGGCACGATCACTTCCCTACTCCTGCTGGTCACACTATTCCTAATGCAAGCCAGGATGCCGTTGGCCTTCTTGGCCACCTGGGCACACTGCCGGCTCATGTTCAGCCGGCTGTCGACCAGCACCCCCAGGTCCTTTTCCGCCAGGCAGCTCTCCAGCCACTCTTCCCCAAGCCTGTAGCGTTGCACAGGGTTGTTGTGACCAAAGTGCAGGACCCGGCACTTGGCCTTGTTAAACCTCATACAGTTGGCCTCGGCCCATCGATCCAGCCTATCCAGATCGCTCTGCAGAGCTTTCCTACCCTCGAGCAGATCGACACTCCCGCCCACCTTGGTGTCATCTGCAAACTTTCTGAGGGTGCACTCAATCCCCTCATCCAGATCATTGATAAAGACGTTAAACAAGACCAGCCCCAAAACTGAGCCTTGGGGAACACCACTTGTGACCGGCTGCCAACTGGATTTAACTCCATTCACCACCGCTCTCTGGGCTCGGCCATCCAGCCAGTTTTTTACCCAGGGAAGAGTAAGCCCATCCAAGCCATGAGCTGCCAGCTTGTCCAGGAGGAAGGATTTAAGCAGCACTGCAGAAAAATGTCTCCATTCAAAGAGAGCCTTGGCTAAGTGGCAGCTCTCCATTCTTTTAACCCCCCTCCCCAGTCTCATTAAGCTTGCAAGAAGGTAGCCATATAGTGAAGAAGCTTATTCACATACATAGTCCTCTTGTTCCAGGGAATAACTTATCTCAAGACCATGTTCCTAGCTGGGAGTGTTATATGCCAACATTGTCATAAAATAGACTTGTAATTTTCCTGTAACTAGACAACTGAATGGCTCTGTCTCTTGAAACGAACCAAATTGCAAAGAATGAAACAAGAGTAGGACTGTCTAAAAATAAATAAATACAAGTACAAACATTGAAGTTTCTACAGGCATTACTAACTCAGCCTCCCTGTATATCATGTGATCTATAATTGTGGAACATGGAAACAGATGTACAAAGATAAATACTTCTTCTGATTTTCTTATTAAAAATATGGCAGCTGGTGAGGGCAATGGTGCTAAATGTGCTACCAGAATTTCTTGTTTTTAAGGGAAGGAACTACTCTGAAATTTAAATACATCTTTAAAGATATGTGCACTTTCATAATAGCTACATTATGGGATGTTACCAGCCTCCTGCTGCTGCCACCATCTTTTAGTTCCAACAGCTTGTTACTGACACATCTTATTCAAACTTCACTATTCATGGTAGAGGTGGAACATGATGCAAGCTGTACATCAGCTTTCCTTAGTTGAATGTATTTTGCAAGAGAAATCCAACCAAACCTGGCCAATACTAAAACTTCTAATATCTGGTTTCTACCAATTACATTAATTTGAGCACATAGGATAATTAAAGGAAGTATAAACCTAGGAAAAAGCCTCATGCATTCAGCATACAACTGCGTTCCTGAAGACAAATATGTCCTTAAGAGTATATACATGTCTAGTACTTAAATAATTTGGGTTTTATCATTAATTTTATCATTCTTCAGTTAGTTTTACAGCACTACAAAATGGAGAGTCTTACCCCATGTGTTTCCCCAAGGGCACCAGCCATTTTGTAGAATGGGAATGTAACCCGGTCTGTGCAATAATAATTTAAAACATTTTTATGTGAGAGGCCACAGCCACACATCTTCAGTTTCTCAGAGCGAGGCAGCCATGCTCACAGATATTAGCACACCTGCTGAAATAATAGATCTCAATTGCTGATTATGAGAAGCCAGGGAGGCGCACAGAACGCTGTGCTCTGTCCATATGCCAGCTATTAGATGTCGAGCACTAAAACCAGATGACTGCGTCTCCACGGCAAGTAAAGGCATCAGATCACATGCCTGCAGGCTGAGTCTTTTTTTTTTTAATTTATATGAGACGGGGAAAAAAAAAGTCTTTCTCTGGCAGTATCACAATTAACAGGAAACAAGGACCAACAGTAACACAGCGCATGATGCCAGGAGTGCTGATCCTCCTCCAACTTCTGAATCCATTTAGCACGTCCCAGAAAGCCCTGCACAGATGAAACTCTTTGATATGTTTTTAACCTCTATGAGAGCTGCACAGGTGCAGCCCATTTGGAAAGCAGGCGGCTCCCATTTTTGTACCAGGGGCAATGTTACTTTGAAATCATTCCATGAAGTCATTAGACATGAGTTTGTTGTTATTATTTTTAACAGACATAATTTATTCATTTTCTGCTTTCAATAGCTTAAGAACTGCAATGAATTAAAAACTCATCTCTGAAACCTATTAAGGTGATTCACCAAGTCCCAGTCTGCTTTGTAAAACGAAATGACTTAAGTCATTGTATTTATTACTAAAAACAAAATAAAATAAACCAAAACAAAAATGCCATACACTCAGTATACATGCTCTTTCCAAATTCTGTGTCTGGAGGTTAATCAAACCTCTCTGTTAAGCTGTCCTGGCGAAATGGGAAATGAAATACCTCACTATGTGTGTGAACACATTTTCAGGCAGGTTTTAGAAGTTAGAAAATCTTGACAATGTAGTAGAAATTATTACAATTGTGGGCTCAATTTTTGTTTGAAAAAACTTCACGTGGCAACAATCATGAACTCTTTCTATTTGCTGAAATAAAGTAGGTGAAGCAGTATGTCTGTAAATTGTCTGTCAATCTTATTTTTTAAACCTAGACACGACTTCTTCACAGAAAATGTTGAAGATAAGCATGTCTCATATAAATAGCAAATAAATGAAAGCCAAATATCTCAGTATTTATTTGTCTATAGCTATTTTGCTGAATACATAATTCACTCACTGAATCACTAGATGTTACAACCAAAATAGGCTGTTATGACCATTGTATTTGATCTCCTGGGTAACATAAGCAAAAGAACCTCAACCATTAATTTCTGCATCAAAACCATTATTTTTGTTTGATCTACAGCACGTCTTTTAAAAAGATACCCAGTCTTAATACAAAGACTTCAAGTGAAGAAGAAACCAATGCGTCCCTAGGTAAATTGTTCCAGTGGTTAATTTACTCCTCCTGTTAAAAATGGGCACATTAATTCAGTTCTGAATTCGTCTAGCTCCTGCTTCTAAACACTAGGCTGTTATATCTTTTTCTGCTTAAAAAGCTAGATTAAAGATGTCAGCAGTAATTGTGCGAGTTGATCTACAATAACATATAGCCTTTGGTGTCGACACTAATCAAGGTTAGGGGACTCCAGCAACATCTAGATACACAGCAGGAGGCAAAGGTTCAGTTAATACAGAATTCTCTTGTCTTTGTGTTTTTGATGAAATTTTAATTCAGTGTGGGTGCAGGTCTCTTTCTTTTATTGTTCGGTCTTTGAGAATATTAAAATGAACATTAAAAAAAAAAAGACTTGTTGCTAGGTTTTGGTTAATATGCTGTTATTTACTTGCATATATTGATAAAAGTAAACTCCAAGATACGGTCTCTTAAATGTTTATAAAATAGAGCAATTACTATTGTCAGAATTTATCACCAATAATGCTCAGACAGTCTATAGCTTTTACAATCTAATAGGAAGACATGAAGACTACCCTGAACAGCTGTAGACCAAAATGATGGGTAGTGTAAGCCAGCAAAAGTTACCTCTTTATATCAGCAGCACATTTCATCTAAATATAATTCTTTTACTGGAAAATGTAAATTCTGTTTATTTTTTAAAGGACTTTGCTTTGAATACTCTAAACTCCTTCAAACTCCTTTGGCCTACTTACTTTCAGATGACCAGTGTCTCTTTAAAATCTAGAAACAGGAAGACTGTTTTGGACAACAGAAAAATCAAGATACCATCACTGTATGACATATTCTGCTTTGTGGACTTTTATTGAGAAGAAATCTGCAATGACTGTATAATTAAAGTTGAGACATGCATTTAAACAAATAGATTTCAGTCTTGCTGAAATATAAGAATGATTGGATTTAGTCCCCAAACATGACGTAGTAATTCTTCACTGGACAATCTGGAGTGCAGCTGTGGGGAGTGTGGAGCAGGAGGAAGTTAGGAAGCATTTGGGGAGGCAATTTGGAGGGCATTGGGGACTACATAAGGCTGAGAATCCCATCAAAAAGCCACAGTTACTCTTAAGTTTGCCAAAATAGTTACTTGTGATGTTCCTAAAACTGTAAACCAAACCAAAACAAACAAAAAAACCACCCAAAAACAAAAAACCCAACCCCAACAAAACAACAAACCGACACCACACCAAAAAAAAAACCAACCCCAAAAAACCAAAACCCCAAAGCCCAAAATCCAGTGGAGGTCACCCACATATTTGTACTGTACACAAAGACAAAATAACCCAGAAATTATGTACTGAGCTTTTATCCTAGCAAGGTATAAAAATAAATTTCTTTCTGTACAGCACTCCTACCTGCTAACCAGAAGCCACGAAGAACTCTGTCCTCCATACAATGTGGTAACTTCAGCCACATACATTAGCTGTTGAAGGGGAAGGAGGCACTAAACTTATTTATCAGGACTGGTACTAAATACCGTTACACTGTTAAAAACTATACAACTCCCTTCTTTATCCATCCTTCAATACCTCACTCTTGAACATAACCTGAACTGAAAGGCTGTCCACACATTAATCATATACTTCAAAGCCTCAATCAACTTTCCCAACAAAGCAAATACATAAATTTTTAAACACTGTCTCAGTGGGAGTCAAGGTTTGGGTGGAGGGAGGAGACATGTGGGAAGTAAAAATGGGCAAGGTTGAAAGGCAAAGGTACAACTTGTAGCTGGGACTTCAAGGGCTGGATAAGCTTAACTAGTGATTTCCTGGTTTTTCTAACACTAGTGTTGATAGTATGTACACTTCAGAAACCTGGCCCTGGCCCTTAGTTTCACAGAGCAGGGGAGAGAATGTGGAACAACAGCTGCACTTCAAAAGCCACATGGCTTACAGAGTGTTTTGTTCCCCTTCACACGTTTGTATGCCAGAAGGGAACATATGGTCCACTGTTTGGAAATTTCCCAACCTAAATTTTTGTTTGATTAATTTCATCCAACTACTCCCAGTTACAAGCCCTCATAACACCCCAGACAGTTATGCTCCTTCCTTTTCATTTATACCTTTCAATTAGCTGTAGACGCTTATGCACCTTCTTAATCATCATATAGCTACGCACATCTAGTTCTTTTCATCTTTTCTTGCCATCATCGTTCCGTGCTCTTTAATCATGTTTGTGGCTCTTTTCTGAATTCCCCCCATCTTCTTGATATTTTTGTCTGATCTCAAAGTGTCCATACCAGTACTTTCTCTTGTAGGTGTAGTGTTACTTCTGTATTGAGAATCACTTGCTCTTCAGACTCTTATACGTCACCTATCACAGCAGTATCTGAGCAGTTTCCAACATGTTAAAGAATGTGACCGCTGTCCTTGTTCCCAGCCTGGCCTATGACACTGCATGTCCCTGATTTTGGAACCTTGTGTGGCATCCTATTACAAGTTCATGTTCAATTTATCATCCATTTTTATTCTTCAAATGAAAGACAGCAGTGCAGGGAGCCTGCAGGAACCTGGATGCCTTAACAAAAAGCTGATGCTAGGTACAGATCCTTCTTGTGCAAGCAACGAATTTTTGCACTGTGAAGAACTTGATGGTGTATGAGCTGGACAAACACTCATACATGGTACACGTGTAGGATAAGCGTTGGCCCTTAACTCCTACATGCTGTTTAAGTGGGGATCCAAATCATGGTTTAGTTAGGCAGAAAGCCAGCTTGACCCATTCAAAACTCCAACGAACTAGTGATATGCAGTCTCCTCACGTACTGTTTGAGCGTGATCTAAAGTCTCATCATTTATACATTTTAAACAGTTTTTCTTCCCCCTCAATAAATGGGTAACAGGAAACAGACAAAGCTCCTTAACTTTTCTTTAATCTTCCTCACTAGTGAAGTGAAAATCAAACGATAATTGTCTGGATGATCTCATTATCATCAACAAAACTCAAACCTTGAAGTCCACATACACTGAAATGCTGATACATTAAACAAAAAAGGGAACTGTGCTTACATGTTGTTCAATAAATAAATAAGAGCTATAGAGAGATCCATGATGAATGAGCACCCTGGGAGGGCTTCAGCTTGTCAGAATTATACAGTGACATTAATCACAGCATAACAGGATTTCTGCAGGCTTCCAGTGCAAAGTCCTCATTATATGTTCGAAACAAAAAACAAAAAAACCCCCACAACTTCCAAGCCCCTCCAAGTGGAATCTTAACTAACAGGCTTTTTCAGCAGAATACAAAACTCAAAATAAACTGACCTTCATCACATAAAGAATCACTTAAGCAGTGAAAACCTGTCAATCTAGTTGCACCATCCAACCAGGCTGTATTTCCACAGTGTTTGTGATCATTATACTTGTTTATCAACATGGCAAAGTATTCTTCATGGGCTCTCAGCTACATTAGCAAAGCTAAATTGTATAATTACGTACTATGACCTCTCCCACTCAGGTGAAACAAGCAATGTTTGTAAAGCAGTCTCACCAGCAGATCTAGGTGTCATGTCAGCAATGCTTTTGGGGGAGTCTCACTTCTTCATCACTCGGAGAGAGGCTGCTGGAGGGCAAAATTCTACAGCACTGACATGGCTCCAGAAGAAATATAAGGATGTTCAAAAACATGGGACCAGATACAACTGTAGTATTGTCAACTGGTTCAAATTTGCCTGGATAATTATTTTTTTAATTTAAGAATTAGATTAATGGGACCTCGGAGTGCTGACCATCTTACAAGTTATGACCAATTCAATTAATCTCCTTCAAATATTATATACATGTATACTTGCCAAATATAAGCACTTTAACAGACCTTACCTAAGACAGTCATAAATAGTTTTTATTTCTGGCCAAACCAAAAAAAAAAAAACCCCAAAGAAAAAAACAAAAAAACCACAACAGTATTTCTTTAGCAAGTAACTTTGCTGCTTCTAGAATAAAAAACTAGGGGATAAAATCATCATGTTTAAAATCATCTATTCAGACCTATCCAAATCCCAGAAATCAGAAATATGAATTACTAATAAAAGAATGTTCTAAACTTCAAAGGGTTTTGTAGTTTAAGCTTCCATAGAATCTTGAGAAACAGTATGAATATTTCTAATTCTCTCCTAAACACTTTGCTTACCTCTAGACTGGGTCTACTTTGCGATTTTGCTAATGGAATTTCCACACAGTGACCAGACACCGTTAATTGCAACTAGCTTAGGTTCACAGAAGCATCACCCACACTACACATTTCATGTGCTGTTTTGAGGTATTAAGAATGTGAAAAAACTACAGAGTTATATTTCTGGAAAGAGAACTTAGGTATCCAAATAAGTGGATGGATTTTCAGGGGTTCACTACATTCAGTGTTGAGCTGTTTTTAATGTCAAGTATATACTTAAGCATCTAGTGGGAGTTGAGTAGTACTGAAAAATCTGGTCCCAGTTATGGGTGCTGAGAACATAAAAATCCTACCCCAGTATAGACAAAGCCTTCAATGTCATTGATCTTTTTCTTTCCCATTGAGCTCTAATCCTGCATCAGCAGAACAAAGAATTAGTACTGCATAGTTGGGAAGTTAAATTTTATTCCACACCTGCAGGTCATTCCTCCTGGGCTCCCTCCATTGATAGCCAAAAAGTTATTTGCTTAAAAATCTAATCATGTGGTGCAGCTGAGCTCCTTCATTTCCAGAAGAAAGGCATCTGAAGTTAGGCCCCTGTTTCACAAAGAATTCATGAGAGCTGGGTTCAATCAGTGGGATCAGCCTGCAGAATCAGGGCCATGATTTTGTTACTATTTGTGTAGTCTAATTAAAAACATGTCTCTTACATTAAATTTTCTTACTTTCAACAAAATTCTAACACACTGCAGTTTAAAAGCCTCAGATGAAAAGTGTCATATAAATGCAAAGTGCTAAGAACATAGTAAGAGATTTGCATTTAAGAGAGAAAAAAAATAGGCTGATTCAAGAAGCATTTCTTACTGGGTAACAGTTTCTTAAAAGCCACCATTTGAGGTAGAATGAATTGAAGAAAGCTGCTTTGTAGTCCTTCATGGCAAGTGATTCAGCTGAGGACGTAATGTCCTCTTATCAAAGTCTCATTTGCAAGGAACGACAAATTTATTAAACAAGACAGACAGACAGGAAGAGCATAGATAGTGCTCACATCTCTGAGTCAAAGGCATTTGAAACACTAAATTCCCTTCTAGTCCATCTACCCACAGGTGTGTTACAGCAGTGTTTTTCCCACAATAAAATGGAGGCTGGGGGAAGGAATGAGGAAGGGACAGAAAATCTGTCAGCCCCTTGGAAGACACAGTGAATCCCTCCTCCTTACTCAAGCAAGTGGTACAGAAGGAACACCCTGTGACTTTCAGCACAATTCCTCACTTTGATTAATAAAACATGGGGAGAAGCAGGAATTGCAGAGAATTCCATAAAGCAATAAACAGCAATTTAGTGGTGATAGTATACCAGCTACTCCCCCACTCCCAGTGTAGATTCAGATTTCAGCAAAACCAGCACTGTTTCAAGTCCACTGTTCCCTCTAGTCCCATTAAACTTTTTTGTGTGCTGGGTGAGTCCCAGTTGTTTGGATTTTCACATTAGATTGTATACTGCAATAACTGTGGCCTGTGCTGTTTCACATTCAGTCAGTCTTGTTTCTTGGTGCTAAACCCGTACCATAGATGCTACAGCAATGCACCTCAGTTCCTGTTGAAGCCATGGCTCTGACCATATCTTTGAAACATGGTTTGCCAAACATTTATTCAGTTTTATGTAATGCTACTAGAAAAGCATCTACTGTTAAGGACTACTATCTCAGAACAAAGAGCGCGCTATTTATCTTCATATTTATGGCTCAGAATAGGAAAACTAATCAGACCATGGACCCAACGACTACCAGAGTAATTTCTAGACCTGCGTCCATCGCTAGAAAGGGCAAAAACAATCTCCAAAAGGTGAGAAAAAAACCCCTCCTTCCTTGGAAGTTTTGAGCATGGTGTTTACAACACAAAACAGGTCCAAAGAGCAAGTAAAGACCCACTTCTTAAGATTCGGCTCCATCCTATCACTCTTGGGATATCATTGCAGCAAAGCCATTCTCTCCTCTCAGAGATCCCAAGCAACCCGAACACGAGGAGGGAGAAATGGAAGTGGTATCCCCCCACGTCCTCAGGGCTGGACTGGTGCCCAGCCTCCTACACGTGCACGTCTCGGAAACAGCTCTCTGCCTCTGCAGTTGCAACTGTTTTCATGCCCAGATTCAACTTCATTTCTCCCACAGCAGGGACAAGGTCTCATAAGAAATTCATCTTTTCCAGAAACAACAAACCTAATCCTAACTGTTAGTAAAATAATCTCTCTCCCACCCCACCTCAGTCATATCAACAGAGCTACCGCTAATTTATTCCAAGGATGTTTCTTTCAGCTCTTTTGCTGTGTGAGGAATTCATCCTTCATGTATGTGATACCGATGTTATGAAATGCATAACTTTTGCCTACTTTTTCTTTTCAACTAATGGAACATATTAGCTTTAGGAAGCCTCCATGGAGCAAAAGAGAGGCTGTTTTGTCCTCGTTCTTTCCCTACTGAAAGGGTTAATCAATTGACAATATGGCTGCACTGGAGAATAAATTAGCAGATGGAATTACTATCCTCCAAAGAAAAAAATAATTTCAGTTTATCATCTTTTCTCCAACAACTTACAAAAATACATTTCTTTATTTAAAATGTCAGAAGAAACAAATCTGCAAACTAACCTAAAACGGCTAAGCTTTAATGCACTTATTGCTTACTATTAAAACTAAGTTTGAACAACTCAGGCTCATTTGAAATGACAGCAGTTACCAAGAATTAGACCAGGTGTGGCCCACAATTCACTGAAGAGCAATGTTATATATATTCTGCTTGAAGGTACCTCAACAGCAACACAACACATTGACTTTCTACAGTAATTGCAAACAGAATGTCTTAAAAATACACTGGAATAAGGTATTTATTCATTAAAAATGGAAACTTCTCCTTTAAGTTGTTGACCCAGCCCCTCTGAGCCCAAACATGCATTGAGCTACAGCTCTGTCTTTAAACCAGCCCTCATCCCAGGTCTCCAGGCTGGGCATGCCTCCACGGGAAATCCAGCTCTGAAGGCCTCCAGTGCCCCACCCCAACCCTTACCCTCAGCAGAGCAGAATAGATCACACTGGTGGTTGAGCAGACTTCAGTGGATTTCCAGCTCTGAAGGCCTTCCGTTCGCAAAGCCTAATCCTTACCTGTTATCCCAGAGTGAGTAATCTTAAAGGGTTGATTTGATACAAAGGTGAACTATTCTCAGTAATCAGTTAATCATAAAATATTCCTCAGAATCAACTACTGAAAAACAAAAGAACAAAAAGAGAAAATAAGAATCCTTCCTTGCAGACATCGTTACAGAAATCCCAGCTAGAGCTGATAGTAGCTTACTTGAGTAAAGACAGTAAGAACAGATTTTAAAAATCATACCATTTAAGAAATGTTACTTCTAACCGATTTTTGCCAAAAATCCCCTGTGTTTCCACATTTGTCTTGGATCAATAGATATTTGCCAGGCTTCTCTAAAAAGGTTATTTCCAGAAATAACAACCAGTCTAAAAGACTTTTTCCTAAAAGGAATAGAACAGACAATATGCAGAGACTAAATTGTGCCATAACCTATTGCTAATACATGAATCAATAAATGAATCTCCTGCATGCACATCACTTCCAGCATTGCATTCCGATAAGTAACTTGATCACACAGAACAAAATTTTCTTTGGACAGCACTGGATGGATCAATGTTGTCATATACTTTATAAAACAAATGAAGTTTTTTTTTCAAGTATCTGAAAGTCTGCATCATCTCCCAAATCCCCAAACCTTTCCTGTAAAATAAAACCACACTTTACCATACTGCTTATGGTCTCATTTTGCTTTTTATATGAGCAGCTATTAGTGTTTAGTAAAAATAATAGTAATAATAATCTGGATTCTGTTTAAATGCAATGGAAAGATGTGTGCAGGCTCTTTACCTTTTTCCTCCTCCCATCCACGTATTTAAGTTTCTTGCTTCAATTATTTTAACAGTTACGATCATTCAAACATTCAAGTAATAAAGGTCCTGTATATAGGTGAAACTCTTTCTGTTAATACTAGTGTGGTTTGTATTTAAAAGTATGACAACCCCATCAATCAGAAAATTGAGATAATAAACATCTTTGAAGAGTGTTTTAGAAGTTAGTGGAATATTTACAAATATAAATTTGAACTCCTGATCTTAAGGCTCTCATGCTACTCTAATTATACTGTAATTGGAGCTCCCTGTGTATACAAATATGTTTGAGGTGCGTATAAATAAAATTACTTAAATTAAAATTACTTCTGCATTCTTCCTGCCAAAAAAAATCTTAAAATATAAGGCATATTACATGGATCAGTAGTTGAAGAATACTCAGACACAATAGTTAAATGTTGTCTAAAAACAAATTTTGCATTTGTTCCTTAGAGCACCTCAACCAAACCTCTAGCAACTATTTAACATTGCTTAATATACTTCCATGTCTTCATTTTTCCTTTAATGCAGCCAAACCAGTGTTCAAACATACACATCTTCAAAGGGTGCCCCACTCTTATAACTGAACACGCAAATCAGCACTCAGGTAGGTTTGGCAGTGTAGTTACAGCACAGTGGGTCCAAAAGCGGAACTTAGATGTCTTCACTGGCAGACAAGTTGCTGAAAACTGAATTCAAATTATGTAGGTCTAAAAGGAACATAGGGTTTACCAAAACAAATTCACTGTGCCTATTGGTACAGAACTGAGGTATCCTGGGCCCAAACTGGGTACCCTGACCTTTCACAAATATGCAGAAAGGAGAGAAGCAGGAATAAGCAAGTTATGTACTGAGCCTGAAGCACTCGGAGGTAGAGAATCATGGTAAATAAGGCCAGAAAGGACTTGAAAAAGGTATTCAGTGCAACATTACTCCCAGAGCAGGGTCAATTATACTCTTGTTATTTCTGGCAGATGTTTATCTAAAGACGTCAAAAGTGAAGCTTCAGCACCTCCCTGCACATTAGCATTTTTTAAAATCTTAACTATTAGAGATTTTTTTAAAAAAACCATTGAGCCAGAAGTCATTTAACACAAGCTAAGCTCATTATTTCCCTTCCTATGCCTCACAGATGTGGAGGATAGATTATTCCTTTCTTCTTTTCACAGCTTTTGCACACTTGACTATTAAATCTTCTATTAGTCTTCTTTAAATAGAGAACCCTATTTCTTTCAATCATTCCTCCTAAGTCATGTTTGCAACACCTCTGATCATTCTCCTTGCTTTCCTCTGGATTCTTTCCAATTTGTTCACACCTATACAACTCTCCTGCCAAGGCTACACGCATGATGACTAGGGCAGAAAGAACAAGTAATTTCTTATGCAATACACTCTTATGCAAGACAAACATTCCTGATTCACTCTCAGCTTGTGAACTACTACAGCCCTCAGATACGTTTGCAATAAGTATTATCTAGTTGATTGTCCCCATCCATTATTTGCACAGTATTTTGCATGAGTCTGCTAGAAGCACATTTTCTCTGAGAGGGGAAAATGTGGACATTTTTCCAGCCTGCAAACTCATTTTGAATTCTAACACTCTCTTCCCACCTCCTTGCAGCCTCTCACCACTGTATATCCAAAACACATACTTGCATTTTCAACTGTACTCATTGATAACGTTATTGAACCATACTGGATCCGTAATAGACATTTGCAGAATCCCAACAGTCACTTTGAGAGTGAACTATCGGTGATTACTCTGCAAGTACCATTTTCCAGCTGATTTTGCATTCACCCTAGAGCTCCCTCATGTGACTTCTGCAGCAAAGGCGACTTGTAGAGAAGGAGGACATCTTCGATGCAGCTGTGTGATAGTTCTCCCACAACTGTTAGAAAGTGTTTGGAAAGAGCGACAAATGTCTCTTTCTACTCAGATTGTTTCTGCTTCCTGTTTCCTACAATAACCTATAGGCCTCCATGAATAAGTTACTCCCCTTATTAGTTACTAGAATCAAGGGCACTTTTTCCTAATAAAAAGAATACATGATTTATTGTCTCATTTTTAATTGTGAAAGGTATTCACTCTGCTCGTTGGCTGAGGCTTTATCATAAAAATAGATGAACAATGAATGGGGACAACAGTGAAACATTTTAAAAACGTGTCTTCCTTTAGCTAATTGATTTGTGTGCTCCTCTCACTCAAGGCTGTGTAACCTGGAAGCGTACTTACAGGCCAGACTTCCCGGAGTCTGTTGCACTCAAACTTGTGGGGTTTTATCCAGCCTGTGAGATTTGAGGGCCAACTTAAAACTGGAGTTCCTAACTGAACACATTGTTTTTCATAATACCAAGAGGCCCTAAGATAATTCAAACTGAAATACTGAAAGTATTCATCTGAGCGATTACAATGCTTGTATGACAAATGACACTCCCCTCTCCTTCTGTCTCCTCTTTTTCTTTCTAGTATGGGAATTCTTAAAACAATAAGCACCAGAGAAATCCAGGTCTGCCTACTCTGCTTTTGCTTGGAAATTAGAAGACAAGTGGCAAACCAGTCAATTTGAGACATCTGAGAGATCGCACATGTGAAAGACCTATTAACTGAGTTGGGAATTCTTTCCTGCCAAAATTGAGTCTGCCTCTATATTTGTACATGCTTAACAAAACACCGCTGCAGTTGCCAAGTTCTGGCCTACTCCACGTGTGAGGTTTTATGTAAATTCTTTAATAGCTGATTTTGGTTGCAGGCTCATGACTATTAAAACATGATGCAGGGGAGGGAGGTGATGGAGCCACTCAAAGCTTGCCGACTGTGTCAGGGTTTTGGGGTGGGAAGTCTCGGTGGCAAATTTGAGATGGCTAAGGCTCGTGGATTCAGGAGGATGCCCACTCAGTGAAGGGCGCAGCACCGGAATGCTCAGGGCAGCTGTCTCAGTCTAGCACTTGGAATAAACCTGGGGCCAGGATGGACCTCTCTCCTTGTGCCTCTCGGACAGCAGCAGCTGCATGCTGAACAGGGGCTCCCAGGGGGCAAGAGGAGGAACATCTGCTCCCACCAAATAAATATGTGCAGCCTGAACTGCAATAACCTATCACCACAATATATGCCAAATGCATATGTTAAATAAGGTGCATGACACCAAACGGCTTTGCAGGGTCCTAACTATACATGAGGTGGCTGAGTGCTCTAATGGTAACAGAAATATAAATGCATTTCACTGGGAGATCTTGGCGAAATGCTCTTTGTTAGGAATCCACACCTACTCCCCCTTCGATTTAAAGCTGACAAAAACTCCCAGAGCCTCAGTGATCCAAAAATGCCTGCAACAAAACCATGAAAGATAATGCTTTGAAGTCCTGATATTTCTAAGGCAAAAGGCAAGCCAAAGCAATTCTTCCTTAAACATAAGGGGAAAAAAGAAAACAGACATAAACCCTTCCCCTCCTTCTCTTAGCAGGTCCCCTTTAAACAGATTGCACCCTTCCCCCTACAAAAAGAAAAAAGGAAAAAAAAAAAAAAAAAAAGCTGTTGAAACAAACAACAGATGCTGTCTAAACTAACTGCATGGTAAGTGCACACTAAAGACATATGTTGTCTTCTACGTAGCCATATGTCCTTCCCACACACATACTTTTGTTCCAACTTTGGTGTAGTTTTAGAAAAACAGAACAAGGGTGCATGGAAAGGTTGTACTCTAGTAAGTTTTCAGAAAATCCCCTAAGATTTGTTTAATTGATGACAGACCCTAAAAAGCAAACAGTACAAATAAAATGCTCCAGGAAACAGAAATTACCCATAACAATTAAAGAGATTTGTAAGTATAGACTGCATCTCTGACAAGATGATGTTGCCGCATAACTGTTGCTTGTTAATTTGTTAGAGTATAATGTTAGATTAAAATGATCTTCAAGACTGTTAAAGGAATTTATTACAAAAGTCTCTCCTTTTAATTTATAGTAACTTGGTATACTTGTCCTAAACAACAAACTCTCAACTTTCCTTTAGAAAGTACTGAATTCTACTTTGTTCCCCCTGGATTCCAAATGTAATGCTCCTTCGCAGATGATAAAGTCATATATTGTCAAACATATAGCTTAACTGTACTAGAACTATTAGAGCTGGAACATAGGGCTTGGAAAATATCAGCAGTTACACTTTGGCACAGAAAGCTGTTGCTTCTAAGTGTACACTTGGAGGATTAAGAAAAGATCAAGAGGCAAAAGATCACAGATCTGGCCAGCTGTTAGCATCTAACTCCAACATGTGGACACTCCCATCCTTTATGCTGACTTTAGTGGAGTAGCTACAGCAAGCCTGTAAGCCAAAACAGACTGTGGCCCTGTGTGTTTAAATATTTCCGTCTTTGCATACCTGAATTAATCCAGTTAACCTGAAAGTTGTTTTTCAAAATCATCCAAGCCTAACTGCATTTTCCCCTACTATTAATTAACATCTTGGGTAGCTTTGAATAATTTTTTCTTCCCCCATTCCCTAATTTCCCCTTAGTCAAACCTGCAATTCACACACTGAAATTGTTTTGAGGTGCTAGGTCCAGAGCATCCTTAGAAATTTTGTGACAACATCCTGTTATTGCTACTTCTGTGCTGTAATATGGTTCTGTCAGCAGGCTGGGACACTGCTCTAGGAAGCTCCTCTCCAGTAAACAGTATTTTTTATAGAAAGGATTTAAGAATGTAGTCAGTCAGCAAGGTCAATGGCCTTCACTTCACTCATGAAATTCTGTCAAGTGTTTCCTTGATCCTCTCTCTTTCCCTCATCATCTCCTTCCCCCAGCACCAGCTACCACTGGGAGATACATAGCCTTCAAAATACAAAAGCAGGTATAGAATCTTTATATGGCTACTTTGGTTAAGTTAAAAAAAAAAAATTACTTCTGTAAGTACACAAATAATTCAAAGTATTTGGATTCAAAGTACTTCTTTGTATACAATGCCTTTAATGTAAGTTTGTTTAATTCTATAGAATATGTCTGCACTTTTCTGTTAATTGAATTGACTGGCTCAGACTTCATCTTTGCTTCTCTGTGAAAAGCGATAGAAAACCAGAAAGCCCTGCTTGCAACAGAGACACAACGGGGCAGTTGGCCAGCCAGTCACACAAGTCTGACGCTTCCAGAAATAAGCACTGTACTTGTTCTAACCTATAAAACTCTAAATACTTTGTGTAAAAGAAATCACATTGTTACGGTATAATGCCTAATTATTAAAGCATGTGCACCACATAGCTACTGTTGACAGGCAGGTGGGTAGATAAAGTGATTTTACTGTAACTTCAAGCAATACTGTTTTCTATTTCCTAGGCCTGGAGGGTTAGACTGTTGCCCCTAAGGAAACTTCTAGGGGAGAAATATCTTCTCAAAATCTATTACAAAAAAACTGTAACATATTTTCTCCTACAAAATATAACAAAATATAACTCTTTTAAGTCATGCATGAAGGTAATGTCTTAGAAGTTTTAAGGACAGTGTTTAAAGGGAATTTGCATGAAAATTCATTAAAGTTTTACAGTCACACAACTAGGACAGTCATACCAATCTCAGGCTAATAAAACATGCATTCCCCAGCACAGCCAGGCTCTCTCAGCATGCGTGAGTAGCCAAAATAGCTTTCTGTTTCACCATTGGTTTGTAAGTACTTGAGTTCTTCAAAATTTGTTATCTTATCTCTAGTAAAAATATGTCTCCTAAAAGAACAAAGGTTGCGTCTTACATTTCTGTGTATGAAACACTTCTCATAAACCACCTGCTTTGCCTCTCTATGCATCTCTATGCATCTCTATGCATCCTCTCTATGCATTCAGCTGCAGCCTGTCAACATCCAGGTTTCTGTAAGTTGTTCTGTTTGTCAGCATGAATTTAGTAGGTTTCTCTGCCTGCACCATTGCTGACACACTTTAGAAGGAAAAATCCCTGATGATACACAGTAATAGTTGGTGACCAGTACAGTCACCTTGTTTACTTCAGAGCAACCAGTGATTTCTTAGCTAAAGGCATGTTTTAAATCAGTTCAAAAGCCATTTGAAAGTCACCCACAAAACTGTATGCCTAGAGAATCATCATTCTTCAGCAGTTAGATCAGGAATGCATGTCAATAAATTAGCCATGTACTATCCTTTCAAGTGGGTATACTTTATGGCACCTCTGATATCAGAAGCACTGCAGTTTGCAAGTGGATGAGTGTAAAGTTTACATTGGTGGTAATTCGGTGTTTACTTCCAGATAGCAAGTTAGCCTGAGGAAACAAAGGTTGCCATAATACAGAAGTGCAATGTGAGAGAGAGAAAGATAAAAAATGAGCTTGGTTAGGTGAATTTTCACAAACCTGAATCTTCATTCAAGTCTTATAGTGTCCCACTTGATAGCTCCACTGCCCACCTCCCTCCATTTTCTATTCATTCATTTAACATTACAGTGGTTCATGCTAATTGCAAGTCATCATTACCTTTGGGTCTAACAACAAGAACAAAAGGTAACTCCTGGGTTAACAAAAGACTTGATGTCTTATATCCTTCCATACTATATTTCTATGCTGGCTGCACAGATATGCAAGAGAGGATATTATTGTTCAGCTGAAATGCATATGTAATGATTATCTGTCACTACATTGTGAAAACTAGCAGTGCCTCCTTTAAAACACTTAAGTACAGGAGTCTTGACTTGCAGACTTCAGAATGAAGCACTCAAATCTGAGCTGACAAGGTTAAGTATTCATAATCATCAAATGAAAAGTTGTAATTAGTGCTGAGATTTCAGATTTTGACTTACTGAGCAGGATCTGAGTTAACTCTCTTATTCAGTGATTAGTGGGCAAATAAAGAAGAGAACACCTATGGCCCTTAAACCTTTTGCATCAATGCTTACATGGAGAAGAAAAAGGAAGAGGAAAGCTGGATGATTTAAAAAAAAAAATAGCAGTAAGTTGTTCAGGAGCCTTGATTCTTCCATTAGTAATTTCATACTCTCTATTGGCTGTCTTGAGTAAAAAAAAAAAAAAAAAATACATATGGATTGAAGAAACCAGATGGCTCTGAAGATGAAAGCAGAACTAACAACTCAGGGTAATTTTTACTATGTCCATTAGAGATCTTCTGAAGGAGAACAGGAGGAGGAAAGCAAGCTGGTCAAAATGTAGGACATCATATTAAAGTCATCCCAAATAGTGACATTACTGTAGGGAAGCATAATTCTGAACATGCTCATGCTTCCATTTGTAATTTATTTGTTCCTTTTGAAACTGTCACACATATGCCATCTACCCCTAACAGATACCAGGGTCCTGAGAGCAGGTCTGATGTTTTTGTCACTTGCTGTCACTCTAGAATAGTAATATGTCTTTTTAGGACCTTGGTGAAGGGATGGGAAGTGACTGGAATCTCAAGAAAGACCTGTGGCCTCCAGTAGTGTCACAGATAATGCTTTTTTTTTTTTTTTTTTTTTTTTTTTTGTTTTTTTTTTGTAGGCC
>WAAD01037400.1:150077-179042 GCA_013389945.1 Fregata magnificens
CTAAACAATAGCCCTGGTCACATTTTTATAATGGTTTTTGTATTCAACCCCAGAGGAAACTGGATTTCAGTGATGGGTGAAAGTGTTCCCTGTGTGTGCTATAAAACACCTAAAAAGCAGTGAGCTGCAAAAGGGCTACAGTTACTTGGAAATAGAAACTTAAGGATGGAGCTTTTCTCATCCCATAATCTCCTTGGCTCTGTTGTTAGCACCTTTCTCTGGTTCTAAACCTGTAGGAAATACTGTATTTATAAAACAGATAAGTTCCTTTTCTTCTCTGTATTTTATCTTTCTTTAAAACTGTCACCTTAAAAGTATATATAATACCCAAATATTAGCAGATTCCTGTCCAGCTGAGATTGTCAGTGATCTCAGAATAAGCCCTTCAATGGGAACCACAAGTCCGAGGTTATTCAGAGAAGTCTGCATCTGCTGATATCCTCCTGCCCGCCTTTGGAGGGAATCCACTCCCTTTGACACTCCAGGTTCTAGGAATCTGCTAACCATCAAGGCTGCAAAGGTTCTTCAGAGCTGAAGTAAAATCTGCAAGCCATTTTCCTAACCTGGTGAGCCAGGTCAGTAAGACAATAAAAGAAAAAATGAAAGAAACTTACATAAATACCTTTTGACATCCAGTGCCATAAAAGTAAAATACTTTAAAACTTGGCATCATACAGAAGTTAGCTAATTATAGTGGCGCCATTCATGACGATATAATTAACTGTATGTCTGCATTTCTATTATAAACTCCTATTTTCAGAGGTTTATGATACAGCTTTAAAAATTTGCTCTGGCCAGAGACTTGGCATGCCAAATCTCACCCTGGAAGCAACTTTTTTTCTTCCAGAACTGAAGAATAAAAACCTGCTCGTTTTTTTTCAAGCTTATAATAAGGTAACAAAAATAAGCACACAGAAATAATGCCTTTTATGCACTCAAAGACTTTGGGGTCTTAAAAAACAGATTTTGTCTCATGTTGTGTGATTTAATGATAAAAACCCCTCCCACTACTCATCTCTGGAAATGCTACTGTGCTGCACATAGTCTAGGCTAGGGACACATCCAAAAATTACACACTTTAACAAGGACCTGCTGTTTGAACAACTCCTGCACTTAAAACAGCCTGACATCATCTTATTCCTAATGGGGTCTTCTTTTTTTTTTCTCCCTTTTTCTCCCATTTTTCTCGCAAAATCTGCCAAAAAGCTGGTCTTACGCAAATGGAATTGAGGTCCCTTTCCTACGTTTAGCAAACTTAGAAGTGATTCCTTACAGAAAATGAAGAAACACACCGCAATATGCATAAGAGACGAGTTACCTGAAAGTAGGCAGGCAAAACTAACACACACATATAGTGCTTAGGTCTGTTTGCAGAACAGGCAAGTTTTCAGGTCCAGTGGTTACTGGGACAGTCTAACACTAGGCAGACTGATTAACTGCTCTGCAATGGGTTGGTTCCCTGTGTGACTTCAGGCTGGTCACTTGGTGACTCTTCCTATCTACATATTATGTCCCTAAGATAAACACACTGAAGCTGAGCTGTTATGGTAACAAAAGTCTATAGAGATATACAGAAATTTTGTTTCTTACTCCAAGGTCAATCATCAGAGCTTTCACCGTACTTAAAGAAAACATGACTGGTCAAATATTTCTCAGTGAGATTTGCAAAACAGAGTATAGCCAAGGAATAAAATACTGTAAACATTCGCTCTTTTCTGCTTCACTGTACTTATTGAAAATGACTTTTTTTTTTTATACCTACTTGATATTTAAATTGGTTTTGTTTATTTATACACACTTCTAACAATCTCTTAGGCTAAAAATTGGTCTCATCCCTAAAATCCTAGTTACCAATATTGTACTGGAAACTTCCATGTGATCTAGACAAAGCAGGTTCTTTCCCCTGTTGCCACTTTAGGATGTTCTGCTCTTTCTTCTCTGCTGCTTTCCTTCAGCCTGGAGAAGATACTGTTTATCCCCTCAACCCTCTCAAGACCCTTTATGAAGATTTGGGTTGAGCCAATGTTTGTGGAAATCAAAAGGAGAGTTTTCATTGACTTATCAGTCAGACTGATAGGCACTTTGTGATCCTTTCAACAGTATGCAAAAATATAGTAAGTTTCCTCCTTTCTCTATGGAGACGGTTATTTTCCCCTCAGAGTTCTGTCTTCTAGGACATTGTTATTGATCCAAAATGACATGAAGAGGTATTTTGTTCCCTTTGCAACAAAACAGTGAATCTCTATTTTTTCTCATCTTGCTGTCCCCCCACATACCATAACCCCACTTCATTCGGATAGTGTCTCTGGAACCTTTGTCTGCATAATTGTATTACACAGCTACAACTTTCCTTCCCAGCAAACACCCTTTGAATACTTTCCAGATGAAAAATTATAGTGGTTCTCTCCAGGAGGCCAAACAACATTTTCGAAATGCCAAATGCACATTCTGTACTAACTCCAGTGGTGGTGGTCTACTCTACTCTGTCTCTCTGCTCTGTATCTCAGGATATAAGGTCTCAGAAAAAAAAGAGAAAGCCATCTCTGTATCATTGAAACACACAAAACACAAGAAGTCTGGAGGTAATGGCATGCATATTTCATCCTTGACTAGAAACGTTAGGGAGTAAACAAAAAAAAAGTTCACATGATATCTTACTATTTATAGTAACTATATAATACAGTTGAGAGTACGTTCCTAAGAGCAAACCATGCTTAAACATTTGGAAATGTAGTTATTGTGGCTAGAGCCCAGGTATCTGGTGACAACATTCATGATGGAGCTGTTAGAATTCATAAACACACAAACGCAGCCAACAGCTCTGAGTGCACTGGGGACTCTTGCCAAGCAATAGAAGTTTTCCTTCCCTTACTGGTAAGGTTATGGAGAGAATATAAACTGCGTGTTTGTACATGAATCATGATTCCTAAGAATATCAAGGGAGCCCACATCACAGCTTTTCTCACTAAGGCTAGCAAGATTGCATATCCTTACCAAGCTAGTCTCTGTAGAAGTTAATGTGCTGGGTACAGGCTGAAATACTACCCAGCTACATTGGTGCAGCACAGCTTCCTGGATGGTACATCATAGGGATCTAAGGTGTCCCAGATATCTAAAAGAAGTTAAGGGGTATGCTGTACTATAAGGTCATTTGTCAAGTGCACAACGTTGATTTAATCTGTGGGCGCTCTCTTGGCCCAGCTTCCAAGAGCTCCAGGTGTGAAACTCCTGTGGTAGTCAATCGTATTTCCTGCGAGTAATCTGTGCTTGAAGTAGACCCACTGCAATGCTGCTGGCACCCAAGAGAACCCCCACACCTGGTTAAGTATGAGAGGGATTTATCAAATGCAAAGGACTAAAAAAGTTCAATGCAAACCTGCCTCAGAGTTATCTTGGACATAACAACCACCCCACTGACTGCTTTCCTGTCAGTGTATACCAAGATATATACAAATGAAGGTGATAAAGGATTAGATTCTGTTCTTAATTAAGCAATGTATATCTGGAGTAGCTCCTCTGAAGCGAATGTAGTTGTACTCTATTTATTTTGCTGTAAATGAGATCAGAATCTGACTTCAGGTAGTTACCTAACAATTTGCAATGCAGCAAAGTAAAAGACCAAATTCAATCTTCAGTAAGCATCAAGCCTCCTACAAGCATAATTATTTCAGTCAGTGACTGTCTAATCTGTGAATTACCTGGTCATATACTATTTTTCAGGCATTAATGCAAACACATAGCCAGGCAACAAAAAGCAGTCAACAGTAAAAATCTGTAGGAAAGATAACTATCATCTCCTTCTTTGTCTCAATTATTTTTCCTCCACCATGATTTTATCTTTGCTGTCTGTTACTTTAAAAAAAAAAACATTTTGTAAACTATCTGTTATAAAATGGGACAGATGAAAGGGTGTTTATATAAACTGTATTTTGATTTCTACATGAGTTTGAGATCTAATTCCAAGTGCACCCAAACTACTGATAATTATATTTTAAATGCACATAGAGTTTAAACAGAGATGGCCAGGAATATTTTACCAATGCATTTTCATCTGAAAATGCCAATTCATTAAAAATTCAAAAGCTAAAAAAAAAAAATCTGTTCAGACAAAGAGGGAAAATGGAAGACAGGTATTGAAATTCAAAGAACATATCTTCAAATGAAAAAGTTCCCTTTTTCATTCAGATTTTTAAAAATGTAGGTTAATCTGAATTTATAACATTGAAAGTCTCCAAATCAAACCAGAATATCTCAATAGACTCAGTCTGAATTTCTAGGAGATTTTACATTTGAATAATATTTAGATTGGCTTTTCATCCTAGCTCTAGGAAAAATATTAAATCTTGAAAAGTCTCATGAGTTAGGGTGATCATAGTGTGCCCAGAGATAGTGCTAATCTAACTGTTCAGAATATCAATGTCACGTAGCATTACAGCACCATCAGTGGTCCACGCCTGAAGTGTTTTCTCAATGCTTGAACAATAGTTGGAACATCTTGGTATAATGGTAGAATTCTTTTTTAAAGAAAACAGGATGATTTTCTTTTTTAAGTGAGAAGATATTTTGATTTTTTTGAAAATTTTTTTTACAAACCTAAACCTGCATTTTAATTTAAAATATTTTAATTTAAAATATCACTAAGATGTAGTCGTAATCAGAACTTTCATCCTTTTGCTATGCCTCAAAAACTTTATTAATTGCAATAGTTAACCGTATGTAATGTATAGATTAACCTTAGCAAAGTGTTTTAATTTTTTGGAGTGAGATTTTCTCAAGTAACATTCAAAGCTAATATAGCCACCAAATCAATAAGATGAAACATTTTTACATTTACATGCTTCATTCCAAATGAGATTTTACTGTGAGATATCAGAATTGGTATTTGATTGAATATCCAAGATACTTCATATGGAGATTTCTGAAGGCAGGAGATTTTTAAAATTTTCCATTCTGAGAAATTCTTCATTATTTCAAGCCCTGTTGAAAAAGTCACTTATTTCCCACAGGACATAAAAACAGGTCTAGTTTTCCCTCAGAAAAGGCCTTTGTGATAAGCTCTTCAGCTCTGTGGCCACACTGGCTTGCCCCAACACTGTTAAATTCTGTGTGTGGGGAGCTGTCTGTGTGTCTCCTTGGGGAAGTCAATAATTAGGTTTTTGTCTGAGCCTTTACTTCCATCTTCCATGGAAAGAAATAAGGAAATAACTAATTCCGTATTTCGTTAAAATCTAGCGCCTTCGCTGCAGCAGGCGTTACCTGAAGGCATTACCTTCTCACACTTTAATTTAACAGCTACTCTATTTGATTTACATAATACTCAGCTAAAATAACAACACAGGTTAGTATTATTGCCTTCAGCCTTACAACTGATGCTGTCCCGAGTCCTGCCCTCCAAGACCAACTATGCCTAAGTGCCTTTGCAGTCACACCCACAGCTGCAGACAACGGCAGCTGCTGTTCCAAACATAAGTTACCTCCTGCTGCCAAAGTGACGCTCGCACAGGGTAGGACAGGCATGGGGTGACTCACAGCAGACAGCACCACTCTGGCGACTGGGCAAACATGCTCACCAAGTGCCTGGGTGAGGGAGATACATGCATCTCCAACTTTTTTTTTTTTAGCCTTGGCCCCTCTGTAGGAAAATCTCCCTGATTTTCTTTGCTCAGGTGTCATCAGGGGCAGCAGCAACCACTGTAAGCCTTTTGCGGGGGGCGTACACATAGCGCAGAGAAAGTGCTGGGCTGTTTCAATTCCATTTGCAGACTGCCTTGTGGCTGCTCGTGTGCACTGTGTTTATGCACATCGCAGTGGGGAATTTGTTCTGCAAGGACCCTGCTACCCTCTCCAGTCACGTCATCTGACACGAGTGGTGCAGGGACTGCTGTGGCTGCTCCCACATATAGCTTGCTGCTTCCTCACTGGTGGGTATCTGCCATGGGAAACCATCATTTGACACTAAGAAATGTCATCTTGCCATCACATTATCTACTTAAGGCTGGTTTACGCATACAGTCTAGGTGCAGGTCACAGTGGCAAACATTAGGAGCATAAATTTGTTACTTACTCAAAAATAGAGGTATACACAGAAAGGCACTTAAACTTGAGGCCCAAAGCAGCATAAAATAACAAAAGGAGCAGTATGACTCCCTATCCCCCATCCTTTTCAACCCCTGCAGTGTTTATACTGGAGTGCTAGATACTCTCAAAAGCAAATACTGGATTGAAAAGCTGACATTACATTATGGGCATTTAAGCTTATAATAAGTGTTAGATAGTTGCATAAGTCTGGGCCAAGAGTACACAAATTAGTTTTCTTCACACCATTACACTCAATCTTTTAAGAATATTTTTGCCATGCCATTTAGTTTTATTTTTAACCACAATTATTATAGCCATACTCTACAAAAAACATACTCCACTCTGAGAAGCAACTGATGAGCTCCCAAATCAACATTTAAGCAGTTTAGAAATTAAAACTTATTTAAGAACCATGGTGTTTAGAGTATTATTGAGGTGCTGTTCTCATTTCATACTACTTCAGCATCATGGCTTGGCTAAAGGATCTAGTCTGTTCAGTAGAAATCAGTATAATGATTCCAATATTAGGACAAAGCAAAATGAACAACAGGGAACATGATTTAGAGGTAGTGCATGTCAATTTTAAAATACCATCTGTTGACTTATGTGCATTCCTGCTGTGTGTGTGTGAGAAAGAGCTGCTTTAATGTATTTCTAGCTGTGTTAGAAGTATCTACCAATACAGCTACAGGATAATGAGCATGAGTCTGCTCTGGCTGTTGTGTCACAGACAGGACAGAACATCATTCTGCTCACTATGAACTTGGAGAATCCTCAGCTCTCTGGGGACAAAGAGAAAAGCAGTCATGGCAAATAGCTTTACCTATAGGCCTAGAGCTAAGGCTGTAGTATATTAATGGTTGCCACAGAAAATATGAAACTGATTATTTGCCATGAAATGAGAGGGCTGATTCTCCCCAGCTGTACACGCTCTGGCAGTGTAAAGAATTTGCCTCTTGCCTTTGCTCTCTGATCACACAAGGCAAGTCTGCTTTACCTCTCTCTTCATCCTCTTCTTCACAACCATGTCTGAAATAGGGTATATGACCAAGGAAAAAAAAAAATGTATTAACAGATTTATCCCCTGGCTGACCTTGGTCATACTACCAGATTCAGATAACAATATGACTGCACGAACAAGAGAGTACCGTGCTTCCTTCTTCAATTAACAAATAACTTCTAGCGCTTACTATTCTACCAGTACTGCTGGCAGGTAAATTTTCGTTCAGAGAAACTCTATAAAATAGATTCACAATGACACACAACTGACTAAGCCAATAAGGTTTTATAAGAATTACTCAGATAATCTGCTAATTTTCGAGGCTGTAATGGGAAATGTTCACTTCTTGGAACTATCCTCTAGCATTCTACAACAGGAATATAGGTTTTCCATAGAGTTTGGAATATTGTAACCGAGTCAAAATTGTTGCCACCCACGTCAAACTCACCACTGCACCACAACATTCCTCATTTAGTAGTACTTTTAATGAATATGTTTGTCAGTATCTGACATTTGGTCCAGTGTATACAATACCACTGAGAATCTGACACATGTTGCAAATTAAAGGTGCCACACAAATGCACAAGTAGCTAGTGATGACAAAACAGGCACAAGGGAAAAAAACATACGTGCTATATGCAGCTTTTAAAAATTGTCTTACATGTTTTTAAAAGCATTGCCCCAACAACCCTCTTTCAACCCTCCCCTCCAAATTGCATGCTAACAAAGGGATTCAGACCACCTGCAATTTTCAATCAGAAGTTTGGAAATGCAGAGAGCATAGCAAAACCCAGCTCTGCCCTGCCTTGTTATGAGGAATGAGCGTTCCCTACTTAAAGACAACTCTCATTAGGCATACACTGAGAGTTTATCGGAGACAGGTAATATTAAATAGTCAAACATTAGACTCTGGTTTGTTTGTAAGTGTTCGTAAAGGGCAGAGGAAGAGAAAATAGCAGTTTAATATAATTCTACCGTTAGTTATATGGATGCAAAACTGAAGTGGCTCAAGCAGTCAGCAGAGATCTCCAGATACACTACCATGGCTGACAACAGCATTTGGCTCAGCTGCTTACAAAGCTCAGCAGCAGCTATCATCCTTATTCAGTCACACCAGCACAGCAAGCAGTACTTTGGAAAGAAGCGGATAACTCCTTAGTGGCACATCTGTTAGGTATAGATGGCATTCATTTGAATAGCTTTGCCAATGGATGACAAGCCAAGTCCTTTACACTAAAAGGCTTGTGCTTGATGTTAATCATTCACTCTCTGCCAGTTAACATGTTTATCCTTCTAGGAAATACTTTGATCTATACTGGCACTTGAAATATAGCAACCAATGTTACTAGACTGGAAATGAACAAACAAGATCTTGTGTGAATTGCCAAATGGCACAGCAAAATGCAGGATGCACGTTACAAAGTGTTGCTTAGCAACTAGAAAAGGCCACGCGCTCCATTTTACTATTTTGGTTTGAAATAGAAAATAAATGGCCTTATAGTTATTTGAAATACATGGAGAGCTAGAACATAATACTGCTCTGGAGAAATCTATTTGTGAGGAGTATGTGTCATGGGAGACAGAGAGACTCTGAACTCAACATGCAAGAGGTAAGTGAAGGAGAAACTGCCTTTCAGATATTTTACCTTAAAATGTAAAAGTAACAGTAGTTTAAGTTCAATGCATGTATTCTGCTATTCAACCAGGATTTAAAACAATTGTTTATTTCTACCTTTCATCTTCAAACGTTAAGAGGGTTAGGTTTTTTTGCAAAGATTACTATTAGCTCATCCTCTGTTTGCATGCAAGGAAATGGAAGTTTAGAGCAGTTGGTAGTTTACCCATGGAAGTTGCCAAACTGTGAATAGGTCACAGGCATCCTGAATCCAAGCAATCTAAAAAAACCTTCTGCATAACATGGCCTCCTTCCTCCTCTTACACAGCTCCCCCCATGCCTGGCAGCTGGCCTTTAATAGGCAGATATAAGTAATTGCCTAGCAATACTTCATATTCATACAGGAAAAATAAAGGTCTCTGAAAACTCTAAGTCTCCCATACCTCAAAGCACTTACCGTCTTTATTTTCCAATAGGAGAAACTGAGGCAGGGATTAAAATTATTCTTGAAAATCCCACGGGAAGTCTACTGAGGTTTGAGAGCAGAACAAGGACCTCTGACGTTTATCTTAGTGGTACTGTCTTCTCCTCTTCCACCAGTATTCATATTATACAAGCATCTAAAGCAGGTATGACTCCCCAGATATCACTCAGCCAATAAAATCCACTTGCAAACACCATCTCTGTTTTAGCTCTCACCCCAGGCAGTCATGGTGCTGAAGCCTATACACGAATCCTCGGTACACATGGAGGAACCCTGCCTAACTCGGTGGGAGTTGAGCAAGAAGAGCTCAGGCCCAGGAAGGGCTCAGACCTTTGCAGCAGCGTGGTACAGCAGGGTGAGCTGAGCACAAAGGGGCAAGTGCTGTCAGGTGTCAGGCCCTTAATCTATGTAATGTGTAAGTTTCAGCCAACAGCCTTCTACACAATACCTCATGTGTCTGCTGAAAACCATGTTTCCCATAATTGCATTGTTTGCTTAGAAGGGACCTGAGATCCGGATCAAGTTCAACAAGATCTGTGTCATTCTAGTTAGTGCTGTTTTTCAAGCACACCCCTTCAGTGAACAGAAAGCCCTCTGAATCCATGACCAGACTTTCAGGGCCAGATAACTGACTGTTTCGGTTTCTTTCAAGTTGTATCACAGTAGACACACACAGTATCCTGGATACTGGACAGATTTAAAAGTGGGAAGAAAAGGTTCCAGCACACTGGCTTTAAAAGGAAGAACAAAGTAAGTGAGGATCAGAGGGAGGAAGGCGATCGCTATGACACTAAGACAATTAATCACTGCCAGATGTTAAGGGTCACACAGCACTGCATGCTGGGAAGATCAGCAGGGGTTCTTGGACAGGGAATAGAGGGAAAAAATAACCTGTCATGTCAGTGAACTAGTCAGGGGTTTAGGGTTCCTGTCGTTTAACTATTAGTGTGCTCTTAATAATAAAATGACAATGCATTGCAGAAGAAGGGGAGGAAGATAGGGGAGTTGGCAGAAAAGAGGGAGTGACAGCTTAATAATCCCTGTCTGTCAAAAGCACTAAAAATACCATCCCAAATTCAACGTTCTTACTTTTGTAATGAACACACCAGGGTTCCTGTTTGATTAATAGAACACTTGTTGACTGACAAGGACAAATGCGTGCATAGTTTGAACACAGCGCTGTGCATAAATAATTTAAATTGTACTATGGCCAGAGCTCAGCTTGCACCAGGGTTTCTATGATAAACCCCTATGTTTCAGCAGTTCATAACTTGGCCTTAAAAGAAAAGCTCGGAAGTCTCGAGCCTGAAGTTGGATGGAGAAGGTTGGTTGGTTTCTTTGAAGTACTAAAAAGAAATCAATGCTCTTTGGCAATCACAGACCTTTGTTAGGGTAGTGGTGTCTCTATTTGCTCTAGTTGTACGTCTCTCACATTACAGCAAAAAGCAGATGGCTTCACATTGAATAATGCAAACAAACTTGTATTCATGGTTCTTCCCACTCTTCCCCATTAACAGCAACACTAATGATAGCAATATACACTCACCCCAAAAATGGGGGACTTCTTCCTTTGAACTTTAGAAATCATTTTTAAAGGCAAGAGTTCACAACATTCCGTAAATGGACACTTGGTTGCAAATATTTCCTGCCTTCGTTTGGGAGATGATACTCGTTTAGTTAAGCTGTTATCTCTTCAAAATGAACCTTTTCCACAGAAAAACAGGCTTTTACCTCAAAAAGGAACACTTTCCACTGAAACTGACCCATCTTTTTCCTCTTAAAGCAATGACTAAGTGCTCAAATATTTATCACAAATATTTCACACCCCTGGGGCCCACACAATAGCCTAATGGAAGGAGCAAACAATTAGGACATTTGTAGACATGCTGAGTATCTCAGATAAGACCTACCTTCAAAATTTCTATCAATCCTGTACAGATATGTGTGAATTTATGTCATATCACTCAGAATTTACTTTTCTGAATATTTTACCCACCTGATGTGAACATGCAAACACTTGAAACAATGTGTAAAGCGTTGGCTGCTGCGCCAAGTTTTTTCTGCCAAATCAGAATACTTCTTTAAATCATTATCCAAGGAGTAAAATAGCTATGCTAGTTTAAACATTTCATCACAATATGGTCAGAATGGAACAACAGCCAAACTGAATATATCATCAGATTAGAAGCTATAACAGAATTTCCCCAAACAGTCCACACACTTTCTCTAAGATCCTTTCAATTTGCTGGATCTTGTATCAGATGACTTTTGGTGGCCTAAATTCTAATTCAGAGAAGTGCTGCTGAGCACATTCAACTTCCCTTGGTACAACAGAGGAGGGCTTGGCTTTGCAGAATCAGGCTGTCAAGGCTTAAGCAAATACGCATTAGTTTGTTGAATTGTTCTGAGTATTTTTTTCCAGATTCTTTTTTCAGGTTGTTTTTTTTTTTTTGCAATCGATAACATGTGAATTACATGAATAGCAAATTTATCATAGAATCGTAGAATGGCTAGGGTTGGAAAGAACCTTAAAGATCATCTAGTTCCAACCCCGCTGCCATGGGCAGGGACACCTCCCACTAGACCAGGTTGCTCAAAGCTCCATCCAACCTGGCCTTGAACACTTCCAGGGACGGGGCATCCACAACTCCTCTGGGCAACCTGTTCCAGTGCCTCACCATCCTCATAGTGAAGAATTTCTTCCTTATAGCTAATCTAAATCTACCCTCTTTCAGTTTAAAGCCATTACCCCTTGTCCTATATATTTATATGCATTTGTACTTATATACATTCATATACACTACATTCTATAAACAGATAGAAGATCTGCTTCTTTGCCCTCTTCTATATTGGATAATATTAAGAACTAGATAGGTAGTCCTCAAAATGTGAGTAACCATTTTCAAATGTATTATGTCTCCTTCAATCATTATAAGAAGCTATTGTTTATTCATTTCCTTGACTCACTAATTGGAATCTCAAATCATTCTTGCAATCTCCATAGATTAGGCAAGTCTTTATAGCAACCTCTGTGTTGCAGACTGTGGTGGGTTGACCCTTGCTGGATGCCAGGTGCCCACCAAAGCCACTCTATCACTCCCCCTCCTCAACCGAACAGGGGAGAGAAAATACAACAAAAGGCTCATGGGTCGAGATAAGGACAGGGAGAGATCACTCAGCAGTAACTGTGACATGCAACACAGACTCAGCTTGGGGAAATTAGCTTAATTTATTAACAATCCAATCAGAGTAGGGTAATGAGAAATAAAACCAAGTCTTAAAACACCTTCCCCCCACCCCTCCCTTCTTCCCCGGCTTAACTTCACACCTGATTATTCTCTACCTCCTCCCCCTGAGTGGCACAGGGGGATGGGGGTTGCGGTCAGTTCATCACACATTGTTTCTGTCACTCCTTCCTCCTCAGGGGGAGGACTCCTCACACTCTTCCCCTGCTCCAACGTGGGGTCCCTCCCATGGGAGACAATCCTCCACAAATTTCTCCAACGTGGGTCCTTCCCACAGGCTACAGCTCTTCATGAACTGCTCCAGCATGGGTCCTTTCCATGGGGTGCGGTCCTTCAGGAACAGACTGCTCCAGCGTGGGGCCCCCGCGGGGTCACAAGTCCTGCCAGCAAACCTGCTTCAGCGTGGCCTCCTCTCTCCACGGGTCTGGAAGGCCCTGCCAGGAGCCTGCTGCAGCACGGGCTTCCCACGGGGTCACCGCCTCCTTTGGGCATCCACCTGTTCTGGCATGGGTTCCTCCACAGGCTGCAGGTGGATATCTGCTCCACCATGGACCTCCATGGGGGACAGCCTGCCTCACCATGGTCTTCACCATGGGCTGCAGGGAATCTCTGCTCCGGCGCCTGCAGCAGCTCCTGCTCCTCCTCCCCCTCCTTCTTCACTGACCTTGCTGTCTGCAGAATTGTTCCTCTCACATATTCTCACTCCTCTCTCCAGCTGGAACTGCGCAGTTTTTTTGTTCCCCCTTCTTAAATATGTTATCCCAGAGGCGCTACCACCATCACTGATGGGCTTGGCCTTGGCCAGCAGCAGGTCCATCTTGGAGCCAGCTGGCACTGGCTCTATCAGACATGGGGGAGGCTTCTAGGAGCTTCTCACAGAAGCCACCCCTGTAGCCCCCCACTACCAAAACCTTGCCACACAAACCCAAGTTGTATAAGGAAAAGGGATGCACAGTAGCAACTTCTGCAATTTGTGGAAATGAACATAGTCAAGACTCATCATTCCTCTTCCTCGCATTGCCACTAAATGACTTAGGCAAGATTTGGCCTGTGCTTCAGTTGCCTCCTTTGTAAAACAGAAGTAAGTCTTCCCCACTGTTGTTGATCACAGTTTTCCAGTGTTAATGGACATCACAGTATTGCACAGAACTATCATTGAATGTTTCAGGGGAAAGGAGAGTCAGTCGAGAACTTATATGTAACCAGCAACTCACATCACATGACACCAGCAAACAAATCACTCCTTAAAAAAGCTGCTAAGGTAGCACTCTACAGAAGGCAGACACTGTTTTACATGTCCATCTAACACAGCAATATCATCTAGTTATCTAACCTCCACTGAAGTTAATGTAATACTTTGAGTGATGCGACACATTAACTTATGTATAACATAACTTATATGTAACATAACTTACCAACATTCCTCCATAGCATTAAAGTCTCCTTTATATTTATGTTAATATATCATAGCAGATATGGAGTGCATCTGCTGCACTTTCTCTCTATTTACATAGCACAGAAACAAGTCCAGGAACTTGCTTCTTAAGCTCTCTGCCTCAAAGTTTAGTTTCCTTTTACCTTTTCCCGTTGCAGTTTACTGATGTCAAAAACATAACACATGGTTGCTGCTGCTTTGTAATGCTTCTGTTTCCAGGTGGCCCAGGATGCTGTGTGTCACCATGCTCTAAGGGTCCCTTAAGGTGCACTGAGGTTTGAGGTACTTTGAGTCAGGAAGAAGTGACCTGAAGTACTGAGGCACCATCTGGGAAAAAAAAAAAAAAAAAAAAAAACACCAAAAAAACCCAAACCAACAACCAGCCAACCACTAAACAGAACTGGTTACCCAAGTACAAGGCACATTCTTGCAGGGTCTTCAACAAGTACTTTTACCTTGTGGGACTGTTTGATGAAGTTACATTCAAAAGATAAGAAAGTAAAAATAAAATAAATGCTGTATGTATGCCAAACACCTTTTAGATATTTAACTTATCCCAAGAATTTCCATTTTATAATGAAAGTGAGAATAACTGAAGGCCACTAGACACACAATACATCACATTGCTATGGCCCTACACAACCCAGTTGTGATGTTCCATCTACTTGGACTATATTAGCCACTTCATCATCTTAAGTCATCTGGCAAATGACCAATCTATTTTTTGTCTGTATGTTCTCATGGATATAGCAGACTGGACTACATTAAATGTAAAATGCACGCATTAGAGAGATGCATGCAATAGTCTGCATAATTACACACAGGGTATGTTAGTAGGGCATTTTCATACATAAAGCTCCTTTTGCTTCACAGAAGTTTCACACATACTCGAGTTTGTTTCATACTTCACATTGTTCCCCTAAATGGCATACCACGATATACGGCTAAACAATCTGCTGGATCAGTCATACAATTACACATGTTTTTTCCACATGTGCCTACCAAAAATATCAGAGCCTCCATGTAGCTTTCTTCTTTAAAGTAAATAGCAAGGAAAAGACTGTTTTATTCCTCTCCAAAACTTCAGTCCCAGTAGGCAAAAAACAGCCTTAGTGCATGTGAAAACTATGGGCAACAACAAAGGACAGAATATGTCACTTAAGCTATCAAACAGATTGGCTAGCATCCAATTTGAATTGTAGTTAAATGTATTTCTATTACATTTATTCACTTTGGACAGTGCAAAATAATTAAGAGCAAAAAGCTCCCAGAATTTATCTTTAAGTTAAAGCTTATCTTTAGAAATAAGTTAACAATCAGATGCTAATGTAGGCAGAACAAGTCATGATTTTAATTTGTAATGATGAATAAGGTGAACCTGTATTCATTTTAAGAACTACCTTCTTGTTGCTAAAGGAAAACTGACTTGTAATATGACATAATGCATTTTAAAAATAAGCCTTTTTTTCTAATGGTGGAAAAGTTAACAAAGCACACCTTTTCTCTTTCAAATGCATTCAAGAGCATTTTAATTTTTTTTTATTATACAAATAGGCAGATATCATTTTACCTACAGAAGTATTAATTGTCAACTCTGCCCACTTATTTGCAGGCTATATTCTCAAAACAATATCATTATGTTGATTACTCAGCTAGCAAATACATCAGCAAGCTGTTTATTTTAAGAACATTTCATTAACCCAGTGGGGTCTCGGACTGAATGAAATGGCTTAGTTTTTCTTTGTGCATCGTAGTAGAACATGCACCTAAAATATCAATGGAATTTAACCTCCAGCTTAAACTAGAGTTACATGGTTTACAGGATCAGAGCTAACTTTTAAACCCAGCCAGATAGACTGTTTTCTTGACAGTTTCATCTGAACAACACACGTGTAGACAATTAGCCTTGTTTTCAGAAGTTGGCCAAACCCAGAGAAGAGCTGGAAACATGTTCCTTAGTGTTTCTCATTAGAGATTGACTGACTGAAAGGATTTGATGGGAGAATGGCTAGTTCACGGCCGGCCTTTCATCTCGGAGACCTGTGTATAATGTGGCCCAGATTCTGTGAGTATGAGTTAGGTGGTGTCAGCGCAATCTTAACTGGAAGTTCATTTTCATAGTGTATAAACAGTGCATAATTCACAGGGCAGCGCAGCTGGCAGCCTGTGTGTCAAGCAGGGGCAGGCGCGGCAGGGGCTGGCGGTGAGAGCGCAGGTACCGCTGTTCCATGCAGCGGTTTGCCCAGCACTTCCCACACAGCTCCTGCGGTGTCGCCTGGCCCCTTCTGCATGCGTTGCATACAAAGAAGATTACAGTGCTTAGGAATCTGAGCCAGGCTTCTTGCGGCAATTTCTAAACTGCCTGAAAATAAATGTAGATTTGCTCTCTTCATAAATAAAGAAATCTAAGCCCCAGCCCAATCTGATAACAGTGCTTTAATTCACTACAATTCTGTTGTTTCTTGTATCATAATCTCTTCAAGTACACCTACACCTGCATGTTAGCGAATGCAACTGTTGTCCTCAGCTTTGGGAGGGATTTGCATTTGAAGTACTGTTCACTTCAGCAGTTTGCATGGAATTAATTGATATCCTGCTGTTTTTCAAAATGCTTTAACAAAAGAAGAGTTTGATGTATGTTAGTTTGTGCATGTTCTCGAACATTGGTGTGGTAATCAGATAAAACCCAGCCATATTAATAAAATAGTCCAAAAGGAAGCATTAAATGCATAAATACAAATACAGCGTGTCTGCTGTGACCTGATATATTGATTTCCTCATACTTTTCACGTACTGTCTTGAATTTTGCTATTAAGCCAGGGTTTTTCACAGTCAAGGAAGCAAACCCGATTCTAATATCCAATTTCCCTGCAGTTTTTCTAAACCACAGACCAGTACAATTTATAGAGGAGAATATACACTATGACACATTTTCTCAAAGGGAATGTTTTCTGGAGAATTCATCACTCTAAAGACATCTTTTTTAACCTCTGTGCTTTAAACATTTTGCTACAAGGATGCCTATTCACATGCATTAGTAGAGCCCATATTCGTTGGTGCAAGACCAGCAATATGCTGTTTTGTGCAGATAAAACACCTCAGATCTCACATGAAGGGTATGCAAAGTTTGAATCTGTTTTATGTATGTGCAAATTATTCTAGAGACAGTTTTCTCCTTTTTACAGTAAACTTTGGCCTCTCAAAGACGCATTCTGTAAAGGCTCCCTTTAAGGAGCACCTCTGTACATGGTGTTGAAGCAGAACATAAGTGAGATACCTATTTCCTTTTACTCCCTGATGACCCTGCTGTAGTTAGTGGTCTCACAGAAACCTCAAACTGTCTTTCATTATCCTCAATGGCCACATTTTTACTTCTCTCAGCTACACCTAATTGCTTTCAGTGTTGCCCCTCTGAGAAGGAACGACTATCAGCCTCTTCGGATCGCTCTTCCCAATGTCGCTGCGTGAATGATACAGTTACAACTCTCCCAGCACTTGTTTTCTCACAGTTACAAAATCTTGAGCCAGTTAATAACCTAAGAATCTGAAAAGAAGGAAAGTATCTAGCCTTTGCAGTTTCTGAGAAAAGTCACTCAAATATACCCTACAAGTCCACAAACCAGAAAACAAAGTTCTAATTTTATTTATTTAAAATATCATTAATTTTCAGTACTTAGGGATGACAATACTGTATGGCCGATCCTCTCATCTCAGTGTGACCCTGATGCATTGACTCATGTAACGAACCACAGTGGGGTGTTTGGTTGTGGGAGGAGCTTTTTCTTGTGCTAGGGAGGATGCTCAGAGCAAGGACACTGCTGATGAGCATGTGGCCTGTGACAGCACGGCTTTGCTGTTGCTCTCCTGGTCTGCAGTGCTGTGTGCCAGCCTGCTGTGCCCAAAAAGTGCCATGCTGGAACAGGAAAGAGCAGTGCCACGCTGCACATAAGCAAGTATGACTTGAAAAGTCTGTATTTCTCTACAACCTCCACACAGCTATTTCCCACTGCAGTATACCTACTGTTCCTATTCTCTAAGGCACTCACCCAAAAGACTACACATATAATAATACCCATCCAAGATACCTGATGTAGTACACAAGCAACGTTCATTCTGTTGTCCAGATTCACATGGTTTTGGAATTTGCTCAAAGATAAATTAATTACTTTTTTATAACACATGAAAAGTTCCAAGTAATACACAGCTACTTATTCACGAAGCAATTTTATATTGTAAAGATACTTATAGATTTACACTTTGGAGTTAAAGATTTCTAGAAAGATGTGTTAGAGAAATCTTTCAAGAGACTACAGGCCATTTTGGTTTATGTACAGGAAGGTAACTGGCAGAAAAGGAGCTCTTGGAAAGCTTAGGAAACCTTTAACGTACAACTCTTCATTATTTTTCTCATTTTTTAAATCTTACTCACTTGAGTAAAATAACTGCCAACTGTTCCTATCAGTCTGACAGGCTGTAACTTTGTGAGCTTGCCTTGGACACAGGGGCTTAGGAAAACTGCCTTGTGTTGTCCTTCCCCTCTTGTTCCTCTGTTTCTTTCCTTTTTCATCTTTCTTGTGAATTTAGAGAGCTTCCCACTTCTAAACTCTCAAGCTTTCAAAGTGTGACACATGAGTTTAACACATCTTGTTAGCTTAATATCTCACAGAAAAGACTTTCTTTCGGAAATATTCTAGGTCAGGTTTACCACTACTGTGAGAAGTAATTTTTCTAAGGTCTTGATTCTTTTAGGTACCAAGTATCCTCAAACCCTGATGTCAGAATTAGGCCCTTTATGGTTTTCCACCAGAAGCTGATTTAAAAAAAAAAAAAAAAAAAAAAAAAAAAAAAGGAAAAATTTTGGTCCACTGCCATCAACAGGAATTGTAAAGAGTCACGAAGGAGAAGATATTCCTAAAACAGTGATGAAAATAGAAAAATAGAGAACAAAAGGCCTGAAAGGGCTTCCAGTCATGCAATGGATGCTGCTCCCTTGTGAACACACTCTGACGGTTTTTATTGACAATGAACAATAGCTATTTTCTCTAAGGGAGAGAACAGGATAGGGCTCAGGCTAAAGCTGGGTCAGGACTGGTCAGGATGGAGTTTCTGCGTCATTGGTTAGAGGAGTTAAAGTCCACTTAAAAGTCTCTCTTGCCTGTCCCCAGCCTATGATCTCCCTTTGAACTCCATCTCCTCCCTCCAAAATGCTGCTGTCTGAGTCTCAGTCTTCTATGAAGTTCCCTGTCCCAGTCAGCTTCCTGCTTTTATCCACGCACCCCTATAGCTATGCTGTCTTTCCTTTCCAAACCTCCAAATCTGGTTTCAAAACTCTGTCCCCTAAAACTGGACCATTTAGGAAGAAACAGATGAGAACTTCATTTATAAACATTTTTTCAGCAGTTAATAACTTGTAAGTTTTTCATGGGAACAGAAAAAGATTTATCTGAAGGCATCTTTGTTCCTGCCAAATTTGATGTCCCTGCTCCAAAGCAACTAGCACTTCTCCATCACACATCTTTTCATATATTTTGAGGCTTTTTTTTTTTTTTAACCTATTTTTCATGGAACATCTTACTTTCAGACCTAGAGATTGAAAAAGAATTAGGGAAATGCATTGCTTTTTCCAGATGAAGTAAGATACAAAGATTTCAAACATCTAAACTGTGATCACTGTTTTCTAGTAGTTTAAGACAAGAGAAATGAAAGACTGTGCCGTTATGCCATCTAATACAGCCTGGGCTGGGAGTAGTACTTCCTCTGCTGTTAAGGGTGGCAGTATATTGTGCAGTACATTCATGCGTGCATGGACAGAGCAGAGGGGCATCAGGCATTCACAGTTCATGAAGTGTGGACTGAACGGAACTGGTCTTGCAGCAGAGACAGTAAGCACTTTACACAGCCTTTTAAAGGTGTTCTGATGGCATCCAGTGAAATAAAGGCATTTTACAAAATGAACTTAGTTTTTAAAAACAAAACACAACCTTGAAAATCATTAGCAAAATATTAAAGTTGAACAAATATTTAGGATAAAAATTTTACTCAAATGCCCATATTAAAAAAAATTTATTTCTTTGACTCTCAAAGTTGAGATTTTTTTTTTTTTCCCTTCAGTGAGCTCTAAAAAATAAATAGGATAATGGAACATTAAAGCTGCAAGGTAACGCCATCACAATTTACAAATGTGAAAGGTAAGTACAGATTTGTACTAAGATGCAGACTTTCCTAGCTTGATGACTGAACAGTATTATTTCAGGTACAGTGTACCACAGAGCTCTCATATTTTTTGTATTATTTTTACACTTACATGTTAGGAGGACAGAGTAGCTCACCAATATAGACTGGAGAGAAAGCCAGAAAAACTAGAGCAATCTGAAGACATTCAGAATAAGATTTTAAAATAAACAAAGGAGAAATAGCAGTTTTTCCAGAAGAATGCTCCCTTCCCCCTCCCCCCAATCCTCTGTTTCCAACAGAGCCAGCACCAGATGTTTCAGAAACCACACACTGGGCAGATACACAGGATCGTCTGTCCCTCCTTCCATAAAGGTCTCATCCAAAGGGAAAAATCTAGACAACCTAGTTCAAAGAGCACTCCAGTAGCAGCAAGTAGCAAGCCTTCCATTTTAAATAGCTCTTACCTTTGAAAATAAAGTTTTAATGGAATAGTTTGAAAATTTCAAATCCAGAAAATTGCATCACAACAGCAGAAGAGTCCAAAGGCTATTTTTGTCATAAACACACTCATCTCAAACAGTTCACAAGTATGTAACCTACGAACACGATTAGTGAAGAAAGAATATTTTCTCAGAATTAAGATCACTACAAAACTACCACAAAATAAAATCCTGGTGGGGAAGTAACATTTTATAGATTTAAGAAACAATTGAAACACTTTCACTCCACAATATAAGTGTTTCACCCTTATATGTTTTTCTAATATGCAAATACTCTCCAAAAATGCAAATGTCATTTCCTCAAATACCTGTAATGATAAACACTTAATGCTAAATAGAATTTTTAAAAATAAAGTACTTATTCAAGATTAAGAGTAACACTTAATAGAATGGATTTAGACATTGAAATCAAGATGAATAATTAAAAATGGGTTTGTTCCAAAATAAGATTAACGTACTGGTGAAAGAGGTATTTCCTTCTATTTGTAAATGTAACAGGCAATATTTTTGTCTCTGACTTTGGCTCCTTTTTTACTTCTAAAAGCAGTAACTGTAAAGATGCAGTTAGGATTCCTGTTGACAAGTGATAGGGTCACAAGCTAGGCTGGGGAGCATAAGAGAGCAATGCCCAGGATACCACTGAACTGGGGCTGGATTAGCAGTCTGGGCTAGTAGCCCCTACCTCATCATTATAACTGCACAGTTTAAAACACCTCTTAGGTTGCTTTAAAATATGCAGACAGCCAGTTCTGCCCCTGGCTGGCCCAGGATCAAAGGACTGGAAAGGTGGCTCAGTGCCACCACTCTCTCTGGCTCCGCTCAGCTTCACGAAGGCCAAACTCAGCACAGCTGAGAATCCATCCCAGCACGTTAATCATACGGCTTGGGTGGAATTGCTGTCATACTGGAGTTTTCATTTCCTCCATCTTTTAGAGCCGGACTTTTTCAAAAGGACACGAGGGATGCTTTATCAATTAGTAGACAACTTAATTTTGAAATGAAGCATTTTGGATTGGAAATGTCCTGTAGCTTGTAATTCTAGAAAGCAACTGAAGTTTGTAAAAGTCAAAGCACATATTACATACAGAATATTCACAAGAAGAAGAAGAGATTGTGAACTTATTTCAGATGTCACTTGACAGTGACATGAACACAGCACTATGAAAGACAAAGTCCTAACCAAGGTGCTAAAAGCGTTCTCAGGTCAAGAAGAATATACTGCAGTTAATACTGATCTGATTTGCCAAAAGCGCAAGAAACCGAGTTAGGTACTCACTCTGTCTAGTCCAGAGGGGCTTCTAGCAGTACAACCTGGCACCAAGCCTGGTGGTTTGTCTGTCTTTTTTTTTTTTTTCTTCACATGAAGATAGACAAGGGGAAAAAGAAATTATAGCGATTTCAGTGTAATGAAACAAAGTCACAAGAGGACTTGTACATTCACAATGAACAGGTGTAGACATGATATTGGCAAAATGTCTTACACAGAACCAAACACATTTCACCACAGTAGAGATATAATTCCAATCTTTACTGTAGTCCAGCTGCAGTGCTGAGTTCAAGATAATTAGCAGTTCTTTATTATAATTATTTCTAAATGGAATACAGAACATAGACATACCACAGCTCTGTTACTATCAGATCCACAGCTCAATTTATTCTGGAAAACCCAAGACTCGATATTTAGCTGGAAACTGATGTATATTTATAACACTCATAATTGATATCAACATAACATTATTTAATTCCAGAAGTTGTTCATAGGAGTTATCACAGTCAGGGGCTACTGCCTCCCATGGATGGGATGGATTAAGGTTACTGTGGTCCCTCACATCATGGTATGCAAAGTCGCATATGAGGTCACAGAGAACAAGGAAACAAAAGAAAACTCCCTGTACAATGATAAAATATTTCAAGCTAGGAAAAGTTTGCTGGATTATGGAAATAAATACATTCTTTCTGAATACTTTTTTTCCCCTTCAAATCCTAGCCATCTTTAAAAGCAAGGTGACAGCTTTCATAAGAGAAATTTTTCTTCTTCTCTGCTGTGATTTGATTCAGATCTCCTTTCCAGTGACAGAAACACTGCCAGATTGTGTAAAGCCCAGAGATCTCTCCAGCAGGCAGTCCACTAATGACTCCAACTTTGTGTAAGATATAGAGAGGCATATACAGAGAGAGAGAGAGAAGAGAATTAAGCATCCATTTCATTAACCATCAGACATGGGTCCCAAGTCCACAGGCTTGAGCCCCACTGACATGGCGGGGAGCAGCATTACTCCAGCTGGGCTCCAGGTATCCCCAGTTGGTCAGTCCAGGTGCTCCACTGCCAATCTATTGATAAGCCACTACAAACCACATCTATTCAAAAAGTACAATATATGGAAACTGTAGGAGTGTTTTCAGTGATTTGTTTGAATGGCTTATATTTTTGGTCTGCAAAGTTTGAAAACTTTTTTCTTTTAGTAGGATGTTTCTTTTTTTTTTTCTTTTCTTTTCAGTATCAGTTGCAAAACTGCCTAAAGTCACAGTCACATGTCAAAATCCTGACACCTACATTTAATGATTTGCATTTCCATTAAAAAAGTCTCATCCACTTAACTTCCTCATTGCTTGGCTACTGCTCCAGCATTCATATATCTACGTTTTGTCAGTGTTCCATGGCTTTCAGTGGAATAACTCCATGGTCACACACATACTGTAATGGAACTGCCATCTTCATTATCCTAAATGGACTTTATTCCTTCAGCAGCAGTAGAAGCAAAGAAAGAATTAAGTAATTTTTTTTCCCTTTCTGATTACAGTTTTCCCCTTCAAAATACTTTACATGGGTTCATATCACATATAGCCATGAACTTAAAAATAAAATAACCAAGTTAATGGACCTTTGCTTTAGTAGTAAGTCTGGAACTCTCACAGTATGAGCATTTTGAGAAAAATAATATAATGAGATTCAGCTGAGTAGAAAACTCATAATTAAGTTAGGTCAACTGTGCCAAAGCAACATATTATTACTTCATAGATGTTTGTAATGGAGGATGAGGTATTGACTCAACAGGCCTAACAGCGCTTGACCTGCGTATAGCCTGCACTGCAACCAACCAACCAAAAAAAAAAAAAAGTCTCATTCTGCAGTTCCCACACTAACTGCTTCCTAGAGAAGAGCATTCTATTCAATTGTGTTGGTAAAAAGCAGACTACTAATTAATATCTTACATTCATTATTATAATTAATAATGGTACGTTAGCATCTAGGAGACTTAACCAAGACTAGGATCCTATTGCAGTAGGTGCTTTAGAGACGTCTTGGAACAGGCAGCCCTCTCTTGTCTTACTCAGTTTACAGAATAGACAGACATAGGCAAATTAAATCAGAATCTCTTGCCCAGGTTCACGCAGCTGAAACATACAGCTCAGGCAGGCAGAGGGACCACCACAATGGAACAGGACCAAAAAATTTCCTGTAAATACTTATACCCACTCTTGGGAATAAACGTAACTTCAGGCCTCAAGCCCAATAAGTCACTTCAAGGATTTTAATGATGGCATGAATTGCTTGCTCCCAGATTTTAAAGTAGTTAAACACAAAATTTACTTCCTTTGCTATGATCAAAGACAGCTTTCAGCACTCCCTGCAGTAGGAAGGGGAAAAGTGGATTAAAATTGTGTTTGTTTTGTTAAAGGATGCATGAACTCTTCTTTTGGGCCGAAGTATCTTTCTGGCCACTAGGACTATCTGCGTCTGGAAGAAAGTCTGCCTTCAGACGACTCCTTATGTTTCATACAAGGTATAGCTTTGGTCAATAAGATTCAGAATAAGGAAAGACACTGCACTTCTTTAAAGGAATAATGTACAAAACATTACAGTTGAATTATTATTGTTATATATATAGTTATAGTCAAGAAAAAAGGACATGCAAAAACAGAATCAAGAGCAATTGTTTCTTAGAGTCTATTATGAGTTTTAAAATATAGATTATGGAGCTAGCGAACAAGATGATGCCTTAGTCATAAGAGCAGATTGTTGTCTGGAGAGCAGATAGGAATTATTTCCTTTTCTCCTGAAAATATACCTAAATCAGCCTTACTCTATGGAAACAGAGTGCTGTAACCATACTCCACTAGGAAAATAAGTCCTCACACCATTCAGATAAAGTGGTTTACATACCACACTTTGAGATACTGAGAAATACGGCCCCAGGAGATCAGAAATGTAGAACACATGAGGTGGGTACAGAGCAGAGCCAGGGAATGTACAGAAGAATCAAATTAAGTCTTCACATTAATTTCCTGATTTCACAATTTCAGAAATATTTTAGCACAAAAAAGTGCGTGTATATGTGTGCATGGAGGATTATGAAACTATGGAAGGTTGTGGAAGTCTTAATTAGCTTGGGGTAGTCTCATAGGTCACCCAAAAGAGACAAAACTAATGTACAAAAAACCAGCCAGAGCAAGGAGCCTGAAGCCTTTGTCTCCACTTGAAAGTTCCCATCAAAAGTGTACAGAGAAACATTTCTTATCCCAGAAAGTATCTCAAAGGGGCCACAGGTAGGCAAACATGGAGGAACCTAAAGAGCAAGGAGGAGACACAAGTGACACCAACTGAAGACAGAAGAAAGAAGAGATATTAAATCCTCAATATACTTTTGTGGGCCTGCCTCCCTTTTCACAAAAAAGGCATTTCTTCACAGCAAGAAGTTTAAAGAATTCTTTCAGAAATTCCACATGGTCCTAAGGAGACTGCTCCCTTTAAAACTCTCAAAGGCTGGCTATTTTTCATTTTCCTTCAGCTGTTTCCATTTTTATCATTCTGCCTTCCGGCTAGAAACATGTACTTGGCAGGATTTGTCAGTTCTTACAAACTCTGAATCTAGGGACCACCTTGTCCTCTATTATGGACAGATTTACCAAGGGCCACTGAACTTCCACCAGCAGAGGACGGTATGAGATCTAAAGTGAAACCTCACATAATTCAGGCTAACTACAAAGATATACCATGTATACCACCGCGTCAGGAAGTATTGTTGTCATACGTTCCCTGATATCCAGTGATAACAAAGAATGTGAAAGAGAACTTATTTATAAGTGTTATGATACCTTCACATCTTTCCCTTTTCTGCCCTAGGGAAACATGGTCCTGAAGGCTAACGAAAGACAGGAAAGAAAACATTGAGGTGGAGACTCCTAACTGGAAGCTCCCTGCTGGATCCTGTCAGGTTGTGTTGCCCTTTGTTATGGAGTAGGAACTGGGGCATCATTCTGGCCATGGAATTAATCCAAGCAAATCCATAAAGAGAAAGAAAGAAAGAAAGAATAAAGGATTATCTAATTTTCCCCCCTCCATTCCACGTGCCACAGAAAGAGGCTGTTACATTTACAGTTGGTTTAAAAGGCTGACTTTTCCATTTTCTTAATCTGACTCTTTTTCACTCATTCAGCCTTCATGTTAGCTTTTCATCCTGCAATGTTTGTCAGATTCTACAGCCATCAGACCCACGTTAAAGAGAAAAAATAAGTCCTTCTAGTATCTGATCTACCCATTGAGAAGAAAGGAAAGATTATAGCAGGGGTGTTGTGGCATAGAAGAAAAAAGAACAAATTAATTATTTTGGTTTTGCACATTTTTATACTATCCCCACATCTGAGGAAAAATCTCTTCCATCCATTTGGAGTCTTCCTGATGCTCTCAGGATGAAATCTATCATGCTACAGAGCAATTATACACCACTTCAATCTCATATCTCCTTAATTGAGAACTGAAGAAAGATTTCAGTACTAACAGGATCTTCCATAGGCATTATCTGAAGCGCCTGTCCATTACATTAGGGACCTGTGCTGCAAACTTCATATGTATCTACAGTATAAATGACCCTAAGAAGTTCATGTTTAAGAAGGAAATTAATAACACAATTCTAATCTTCAAAAGTGCTCGAATTAAAAATGCCTTCAACTTTTTTCCCTTACTTTGCTTGAGAGTTCTCAGCTTTAAAGTATTATTTGGCAGTACTTTTCATTTCTTTGTATTAAAGTTCTTTTGTTACCTAATGAGAACCATTGATCTATTTTAATAATGAAATAAGAAATGTTGACACGCTCCTGGGAAAGAAAAAGTGTGGAAAAATAATTCCTGGATTACTGGATATCCCTCAGAAACTTTCAGCCCTATGTAAAAGGAGAGAAAAAAAGAAGAGTGATGCCTGGTTTGAAAAATGGATAATTCCATCCAGAATTATGAGGAGGGTAAAAGGTAATAACTGGCTGATAGGAAAATGTAGGTAAAAATCTGAGTTTGTATAGCATTCTGCAAAGTCCTACTACAGTTTAAGTTTGAACTTGGGAACTGTTCATTTTTTCTAGAAGTGTAGTAAGGGTCAGATGCAGATAAACATAACACAGGATCCATTTTAGAGAAATCATATCTATTTGATCTACAGGATAAAAAAAAAAAAGATAGATCACATCTTTACCTCTCAGATATACAGTAAATAATCTTCACATACTCCTTTTCTTCTGAGGCTGACATGAAGTCACCAGATGGGTCATAATGGAAACAGTATCTCCCACTGCTTTGTACCTGAGCAAATGACCTCCTTTCAAGATGAATTCTCCAGAAAGAAGATAATTGAATTACCTGAGTGCTGATCCACTTCAAAGGATGTTCTTTATAGGAGGCATAATCAGATTCTGATGCTTTGATCAAGAGAATCTATGAACCTGCTTACTCGATCACAAACTCTGCTATTTGCCATGGAGAGATAACTAATCAATTACAGAACATACATCTGCTCTGAGTAACATTATTGATGACTTGAGAGAAGGAATGCATAATTCAAAGAGTAAATCCCTCGGGAAAGCTGGCAGTGGATGTGGACCAAGGAATTCAAATGAGGCAGAGGGTGGTCAGCGTAGAGGTAAATTACTAATGATTAAATGGGAGTATCTGCTGTGCCCTCATTTGAAATGGAACATAACAGTGAAAGGAAGGGACTCTTGCTCAAATCTGGTTAGTAATATGGTCTGTCAGCACAAATCCTGCCACCCTTCCCCTTCTGAGCAAGCCTGGTCAGCCTCACAACAGAACCTGAATGTTTCTGCTGTACCAGACTAAGGAATTACTGGTCCAGAGAAGCTTATACAAGGGCAGAGTTCACTTGTCCATTTTGTATGCCACACACAAACCTGTGTTTCCAAAGCTCGTGTCATCTTTTCTCAAAGGGCCAGGACCTTCTAGACTTTTCTCAAAGACCTATGTGAAGTGGTTGCATTGCTCCTTCATGACTGCAGGGCTTCCATAATGAGTATTTTAACTTTTCAGTGAGAAACAAAAGAATGGATTTAAGAATATTAGAGAATGAAAAGAAAATATTCTAGAAGCTCTATTTTCAGGCTATTCTTTTGATGTCTCCTAAATTTTTGCAAGCTGACACAGGTATTTTCCCAGGTAAACTTAAGACTCAGGGAAATCCTCCTATTTTGTGGAGGAAATGAGAGGCGACATAAAAAGGTATTTGGCAGTCATGAAGGATATGGATAACAGGTTGAATTTTCTTGTTTGCTCTCTTTTAAAATACATACAAAGGTAAAGTGAATTAAAAAAGGAAAAACATAAATATAAAACCAATGAAAGGAAACATTTAACAAAACAGTTATTAAACCCATGGAACTCACTGAAAAATGACAAATTTCAGTCCGAGAAATGAATGAGATGATTGAAAAAGAAATTAGATATTTACAAGAATATAATTATAAAATGAGTAGGTTAAGTTATTATTATAAGGGATCCAAGTCCTCACCAGTCTGTTTACAAGCCAACCACTGTTAAAGAAAGGGCTTGAGAGACACTTTTCTTGCAGAATAACCTGTTCCTACAGAGGACTCAGCCCTGCTCCGTTAACTTCAATGAGCTTTCCTATTGAGTTCAGAGAGTAGGATCATGTCACGAGATTATTTCTTGCAAAATCCTGTGCTGCCTCTGACACTAAATTTGACTGATGGCACGTTTGATTTTGTATGCCAATTTTTGTATTGTATTGTTGTATGAACCACACTGCTGTTGAAATCAACCTCAGTTTCTGTCTATATAACACCAATTGTTTGTAACGTTTACAAGATACATGCATGTCTTGTTTTCTTTTTATCACCACAAGGCTTCACACAAATACCATAAAGTGTCTGGTAGATTTAATTTCTATACAACTTGCCTTAACTCCTTCCAAAAACATGCTACATTTCTTATGCTAATGATATTGCAAGTGAGAAATTAAAACTAGCCTGAATATTTAAAAATCCAATATAATAGTCCACATGACTAATAGTACTAGACTGTAGTCACAACAAAATTCAACTGTAGTAATTACATCCATGTGCTAAAGACTCTCACTATTGTACCACGTGAGCATCTCAGAGCATCTTTACAATTCAGGCATGCAGGAAG
>WAAD01037401.1:0-32788 GCA_013389945.1 Fregata magnificens
CTATTCTAGAAGGGATAGCAGAGCTTTCTGATAAAACTGAACAAAATCAGTCCCATTAGATACTGGATATTCTGTTAATATTAACTGCTCAAATGACTTTTCAGAAAAAGATGTGGCTGTGGGTTACGATGTATTAACTTCAGCTGGGCTTAATTCAGAACCATTATCTTTGGTGGTAGTGGCTGACATTCAGCTAGACTGCAGCTTGGATTGCTCGTCCAGCACCTACCACTGAGTTTGTAATGCACAGCTGAAAACAAAAATCTAAACAAAATTATAGTAGTGATCTCACTAGGAGAGGATATATTGCTGAAAGGAAGGCTGGGAGAAGCTTTTCTTTTGCATGTGCTGTAAACACAAAATCAAATGTATAACGTTGCAAAAAAACGAAACTCTAGAGCCATGAGCTTTATGAGCAACTTTATAAAACAAATGCATATTTTCATCTTTTTTTTTTTGAAGTCTCGTATGTGGCTTTTTAGATCATTCCATACATCTGGTCTCCTTTTGCTTTTAAAAAATTTAAAGATAATTTCTAAACCAGTCTTGTTATTCAATATGCATACTTCATGCATGCACATACACTTTGAGTTTTTCATGCATCTAGCTTTATTTAATCACAAAATGTCCCACCTTTCCCTATTTTTTAAAACGTTTCTGTCTCAGGTAGGAGCCACTTCCCTATTATACTTCAGTTTTGCAACCTGAATTACTCAGGCTTTAAACCCTGACAGGGCAAATTTTTTAATAGGAGAGAATTGGTTTTGTTGTCAATTGTTTTTACATTCTTCTTTCTAACAAAAAGCAATTAACATGCTTACGTTCAAATCTTTTAGATAACAGCAGTCACAAAGGTGGAGATGAGAACTGAAGAAGTTTTAGTCTTGAAAATAAAAGTTTAAGGAAGTCAAAAAGACCTGTTCGAATGAAAAGTTTTGGATAAACTTAGCTGGTGCTGTCCTGATGCATTCCATTTTATAGCAGTTGAAGTACTTTTATATATGTATGCAAAAACCTTTCTGAAATAACTTTAATTACATACTCACTGAAAAGAAAGAAAATCCTGTCTTTTCAATATAGGTTGTTATCAGAATATCAGATGTGAGCGCTATCAAATATAAGATTCATTTGTTTGTTTTGTTTAAATAAAAAAATATGAAATTATGTTTATTAAAAACCTTAATCCTACATTTACAGTCCGGGTTGATACGAAGTGAAATAACAATTATTTTTAATCTCTTCCTGATTTTCTAGCTCAAATAGAGAGGTTATCGGAAACCACAGCTGTTTGTGAACGGGTTACTAAGGGTTTGCTAATGTAGGCGAGGAGAAGTAAGAAGGAAGCCTGAGAGCAGAAGCTCACATAAGGAACGGAGGTGGAGCTGCAAGAAAATCTAAACAGAATTCTACTGTGCCAGGAGCTGGAAATACCAAATATCTTGGGTTACAACATGTTTAATTACATTTCTGAACAGAGGCTTAGTAAACCTCTATGCTGATATATGTGGATGCTGAGCTGTTGTAAGCTCTTGATGCTTGGGATTTATCTTTCCCCAGTTGCCCATGTAGTGATATTCAGTGATCTACCTGAGGTATGTGTCTTATCCAGTTCTTGATGGCTGGATAATGGCAAGGCTTAATTGGCTTGGATAATCTCTACCAAAGAGAGAGTGCTTTATTTATGGATTGCAAGTGAAAGTTATTATAAGTGAAAACAGCCAATCTGTAGCTTTACAAAGAGCAGTCCACCTTACATGCAGATAGTTTAAAATAATAAGTTGTGATTATTAGATAATATACAATCAATAACAGATTCACTGTGGTTAATTGACACAGAGTGTACATCGTTAATATAGCATGATTAATACAGCAGCACAGAGTTTTGAGGTCCCAAGAAGCTAGGTGTTTTGTTTGTTTGTCCCAGGAGAGGGGTGCAAGCAGGTGATAGGCAACAATTGAGTGAACTGGAAGAAACAAAATCAGATGAAACCTACTTACAGATGCACTGTGAGTTTGTGTCTTCATCCAATAAGCACATCAAGTGGCAAAGCACAGCAACTAAGAGGCAAGTGAAAGCACATCCATTTCTTTATTTATTTTTAAATGAGAGGGAACAATCACAAGGCAGCAAGTTATTTCTTTATAGATTTCTTTTTGAAAAAAAAGTTGGGTTTCCGAAGAGATCACACAAATAAGTAGCATACATGTTATTATGAAGATACCTGCTGCAAAAATCTATTTCAAGGAGCTTTTAATCAGTCTTTTTACCAGAATACCATTTGAGCTAGTTTCAGACGCTAATTATTTTCTCTTTAGTTTACAATCCTTCCCTTCTGCATCCAAATTGCTCATAGCAGTATAATGCTAGATCAGCCCTTAAGGCATCAAAGATATTTGTTTTCCCTCCTGAAACCCACAACCAGGTACTTGTCATCAGTGGCTATGTCATACCAAGCTAATAAATAATAACAGACATAATTTTGCATCCCCTGTATAAAGATAGAGGAGAACAGGAGACAGGATGTATGTGCACTACCTGATGAGTTTTGTTTCTTTTGTCTAATTATTTATTCCCATTTGTTTTGCTTCCTTGTGCAATCAGTATTAGACAAGAAGCTAGAAGAGCTGGAAATTGGTTGAAAGCTTATACTATTGGTACTGCAGCAAGTTTTGTCATTGATTTAATGGGAGCAAACTCAAGCCTTTGGCATTACTCCTAAGAATCAAGACGAGAATTTTATTTGGACAGATACTGAACAGGTCTTATGATATATTCTGAAAGGAGAAAGCTCAGGGATTTACAGACATTTTCACATGTCTTCAGGCAGATTTCTCAAGCAGTGCCAGGCAGCAGTATTGCCATGCTCTAACGATATAAAGTCACAGGCAGTTTACACAAAGTCATTTCCATCATTTGCAGGATGTTTAGAATTAGCAGAATTGAGGGGGTTTTTTTAATGCTCAATTTAAGTATTTGGTTTTTTAAAAAATGCAAGCAGTATATGCTTACATATCTGAAAATGCCAATTCACTATTGTTAAAGTTATCTCCATTAGCTGATAGAACGTTTAAATTATGCAAGTGTATAATATTTTCTCCATTCTGTTGAAGGATGCTTAGGAACAAGTGAGGAACTACCAGCTCTACAATACTTAAAACTCATTCTATTTTTGTCCAAAGAAGCCAGAAAAGTTGCAATGGTGAAATAATTATTTTAATATATGTCTTTTCCTCTCTTTTTATATCATTTAGATATCAGCATGAGTCAATTCCAAGTCCACTGGTTACTGGAGTCCTGTGCACACAATGACACCAAGGGATTTGGGAAAGTAACTGAGCTGACTTATGTAAGTCTCCATTCAGCCTACTGCTTGACTCTGAATAGCTTCTAAGCAGCAAGAGAAAGGATGGTTCTGTACCATAACACAGTATGCTTTACACCATGTTTCACAGATAAGTAAGAATGTTTCTTATGTTCCTCTTCGACAAAAGGTAAAAATGATGCATCTGGATTATTTTGGGTTTTGTTTTTTGGTGTTTTTGATTTTGTTTTTGTTTTTTAAATCCACACTAGGCAAAAATTGGGGGGGTTTTTGTCAGTGTTAGAAAACAAGAGCAGGCAAACAAACTTCTTAGCTAAGTACCTATATATTTCTACAGCATATAGAACATGGAGCTTTATCTATAATTAGTACTATAGGACTCTAGCACAGTGCAAATACTGAACAGTAATAACAGTAATTAATAAACTAGATTTTCTTCTAGACATGCAGGTGGGTTTCACAGCCCTGAGGAGAATAATAGAATAAGAAAAAAGGACCATAGGTGAAAAATGCTAGACATTAAATCTGGAAGTCAGATAGATATCAGATAAGGAGAAAAGCTTTATGTAAGTACATGTCAGCCCAAATATGTATTGCAGTGGCAGTTCTTCGTACCCAATTTGTTGGCAATCTAGTATCATCCGTCTCTGTAACACATTATTTGAACAACACAGTAATGTGGTTGGTGCATCGCAATTGATTTAGTGGATTATGGAGAATGGAAGAAATCACAATTCACCTTTCCTTCTTGCCCTGACCTATACTACTGGATCAATTCAGTGGAGTTAATGGCATGTAAAAGTAGAGTAAAACAAAAGACATAATTTCTCATACAGAAGGCTGTTAGCTTGTAAGATTTACTGCTTCATGGGGTCAGCAAAACAAATATTACAGGTAGATTAAAAAAATGATTGTGACATAATATTATGATCAGTCCCGATATTTCAAGTTATGCACATTGAAGATAGGAGAAAGTTAAATTTTAAGAAGTTTATTTCCACTAGAGGTCAGGAAAGACTCTTTGTACATCTGCCCAAAGCATTGTGGGATTAGTTCGTTTATTTCCTCTCAATCATCCTGCAGTAATTGGTCCAATCTACTTTGGGAAACTCTGTGTTTCTTTTGAGGAAGAACATAATTACAAGCAAACAAAAGAAGGTTGATGCTACAAAAGGTTTGGTACTGGATATGATAGGTCAAGGTAGATAAAGGCCTTATGTTTCCAGTGTTGAGCGTTTAGGCCCTGTCACAATAAATAAAAATAGTCCCATCACAATTTTAAGCAGGAGTCAAGCCTATTAGAGCACTTTCCCAGTAGGTGGAAGGCAGGGAGTCAAGTCTATTCTCAGCCCAATCTATGTCCCGTCAAAAATGAACTTCCAAGTGAAGATTACACTAATCCAGTTTGGGATCAGGAAGAGGGAGTTATGCAGAAGAATGCTGGAAATTAGTGATTCTGAAGGGAAGTAAAGATTTGAAAGGCGGTGAAAGCCTTTTGACCTTAACCAGCAAGGTATTCTTGGACATTTTCCCAGAAAAAAACCAAAAAAAACCAAAAAACATTTTTTTCTCATATATGATTTGTGCTAAAGCTTTCAGGCTGTGATTTTCAAAAGTACTTTAGACAACAGTAAGAAGTTAGTAGGACACTTACGTACGCTTTGTGTAAAGTTTCCTTCTCCAGTCATTGCCTTTAAACAGAGAATTGTGCTTTGTAGTTCAGCTGTGGAGCTTTTCTTCCTGATAAGAAGGTAGAAGTAGTTAATGTACTAAAGCAGAGAAAACCAGATCCATAATGCCATGCTGGACTTTGAATGCACTTTAAAAAGTTAAATGTAGATGAAGCTTGTCATTTACAGCAGCTTAACTCAGCTTTCTTACATTTATTTAATTCGATTAGCATTTTCATCCTCACATTGCTACCCCCATTGCCATCATGTCAGAGAGACTGTTCTAAATGCTAGAAGCCACTTGCTTTTATGCAGCGCGGAGAAGGAACTCTGTAGAATTGAAAGACATATCCAAATACCATGCTAATATATTTTGCTACTGAAAATAATCATAACATAGGCGTTGTTTGCTTTGTTCTCTGACTAAAAGCCACGTTGACATGTGTTAAGCATATCAGGAAAATATTTTACTGGAGAAAACTTTTCATCTTCTGCCAACCTTATTTTTCAATTTTTTTTTTCCCCAGAGGTCTATTTGCAGCAAGTGATCTTTTTGTTTTTCTTCTAGGAAAACTACATGATTCTGAAGGACCTGTCATTTTCATGCAAATATAAAGTAACTGTTTTGCCTGCAAAATCTAAAGGACGTTTTAAGGCTGAGAGTGTTTTCTTTGTTACCCCACCTTGCTCTGCGTTTAAAGAAAAAAACCACAAGCACATTAATTGTCCTGCTGAAGGAGGTAAGGCATGATCTGGATAAGTAGCCAAATAGTTTCAAATGCGTTTATAATAACAAAAAAAAAAGCCTTTAAAAGCAATTCTTAAATGGGAATTGAAAGATTCAGAACAAATAAAAATATGACTAATGCTTAGGTGAAAAATCAACTAAAATACAGAGCAGTATAGCTTTTGGCTACCACATTACTGTTTTATCAATTAGGTGATAATTTTAGTGGACTGTTTATAAACATATGATGACATTTGCTGTTACACAGTTTTTATTTTTGTAAGGAGGAACAGTTTCCCAGTTATGTTCATTATAATGACAGATGATAACTGTAAACATAATTATGCTGGCATGACCCATCTTTTGAATGTTTTGCTACTGATGCAAGCTGCTTTTTCAGTTTGATTTTGTTTGGGTTAATTCTGCTCTCAAATAACAAATAAAGGCACTCTTATACCTTTTATAGTGTTGCCACGGTGGTAGGTATACATACAGGGTTATGGAAAATTGCAGAATCATGGAGATGTTGGTTGGTAAGGACCTCTGGGGTCAACTAGTCTAGCCACCTGCTTGAAGCAGGGCAGTTGTCAGCACTAGGTCCGGTCAGCCATGGCTTTGCACAGCCAAGTCTGGAAACCTCTCGCTGCAGCTAGAGGGTGGCCCTCTCACTTTGAGTCCCTACTGTTCCCAGGGGTACTTCCGTGCTTCGTGGGTCACCTCCAAGTCCTGCTGGCCACCATTGCAATTTCCTGACAGCCCCTCCTGACCGTTTCCAGCATTACAACATTATTCCTGGGCAACTGCAACTCAGGCAGGTTTCCCCTAATCAGAGCACCCCTATTAACTTGTACTACAGTTTTAGAGCATGAATTTTACTTTTTGCCTGTATCATGAGTTCTGTGCTATCCTGTGGGTTTTCTTGTGGTCCCAAAATTGAAAACTGGAGCTCAGGTATTCTGAAACACAGAGGAGCAGCAGGATGGTTGCCTGCGAATGAGGCACTTAAGCCTTTACATGCCATAGGCTTTCCTTTCTGTCACCTGCAGCTGGCAGGATTTTATTTGAAGTTTAAGTATGGCATGAAATGCCAACGGAATATATCAAAGAAAGATAGGCTTTGGTTAACACTGAAAATGCGACGGCAGAAAGCTGGCAGGATTCTGGGTAACACCAGAAAGAGAGCTCTGTCTTATCTTGATTTGTGGAACAAAATGAACATTATTGAACATTATCTCTCAAAGTTTAGCTTATCTTTTTGCTTTCCAAATTTATAGTGCCAGTTCTACCCAAAGTGTTGGCCAAACCCGAGAATCTATCTGCGTCTTTCATTGTCCAGGAAGGTAACATCACTGGTCATTTTTCCTGGAAGATATCTAAGGCAGACCTTCATCAGCCCATGACAGGGTTTCAAGTCACTTGGGCAGAAGTAACCACAGAAAGCCGGCAGAACAGCTTACCCAACAGCATCATTTCACAGTCGCAGATACTGCCAGCGGTAAGTTGTTTCTTACTTTCCTTTGCTAGCGGCTTCATAAGTGTGTGCGTGTGTGGCCTATTTTTAATGTTTAGTGATGATGCAGATGTCACACATAGCATTCTCTGGCTCTGCAGGCAAATTGGAGCAGGAAGTGCTTAATTTTTCCTCCTTGCTGGAGAAACAAAGCACAGCTACTCCTCTTGATGACACATCAAACATTTTAATGTTCACAATTGTCAAATAGGCAACCATTGTCTGAGAAATGCCTGAAGGGAGGAAGAGATCATCTGTGTGGCAATAGATAGTTTTTATTTTCTTTTGATGATCAGGCTGTTCAACTTAGCGGTTACTATAGTTTTACTAATTATTTGGTATCCAAGTTGAAGGATTTAAGAGAACTTTCTCTTCCTTTGGGTCACTTATTACTCTGAGAAAAATAAAAATCACTTCCCCCTCTGCCAATATGCACCATTGTCCGACAGACAAATAATTTAAAGGAGAACTAGATTTCACTGTTTATTGAAAGTGTGAGAATTAACAATATGAATTCTTCCTCCTATTTGCTTTAAGATGGCCTTGCTATTTCAGTTCCTCCTCTGGCAGAGGCAGGTGAAGAGCACTTCGTTCAGACTCTGTTGCCAGATCCACCAAAGTCAACAAAAGGGCTTAAGCAGCTGGCCTTGATCCAAAGTAAGCTAACAACGTTGGGAGTCTTTCCATTCACTTCAGGGAAGTGGATCAAGGCAATTGTGTCTAGAGCAGAGCTGGCTGAAAATCTTTTCACAACATTCGTTTCATCAAAGAATGCATAAAATGTTTTGTTGGACACATCTGACATTCAACATGTTTTCCACAAATCCAAGGCAAGGTTCTCACCATTCTGTCTTAATTCCTAGCAGAGTGCTCTAAGGCTAGGGCACCTGTGTTTCAAAGCCTGTTGTTCTAGGGGAGAGCAACAAAGTTGACCACAGATGCTCTAAAACTATGGGGCAAGCTACAACGCAGTGTGCAGAGCTGTTTTGTTGCAGCTTAGTACAGACTCGGTGTGATCTGCACCAATTCATTCAAAGCTCGACCCACAGTCCAGAGTGGAAGCATGATGCAGATACAACCTTGGTGTCTTCAGCAAGCCACACTGCAAGATTACCTGAAGTGGTTACTCAGTCACAGACCTTTGGCTGCAAACAGCCACTTTAGCACAATGATAAGCAAAGTTACAGACCATGAGATGTTGCTTTTCACTTCAGTTTTCATGGTTTTTTTTAGGAGCAGGCATATGTTTTATTCACAATTCCTATTCTTTTTTTTAAGCTTTTTGTCCAGTTAGGTCTGAAATATATATAAAGTTTTATTTAAAACACTCCTTTGCATTGTGTTATACTTTAATTTTTTATCTTTGTTTTCCTCTGTTTTCACTACTGTAGGGCCTGGAGATTCCTTTAATTTTCTATCACTGTATGTATCTCTCTGTCCATTTATGGCAACTGATTAAGAAAACTCTGGTTTGAGCTGAAACAGTATCTCCTACCTCTCAGAAACCACCAGAATGTAGGGTATTTTATGGTGAGGATCATTCACTCAGTCTCGTTGGTAGCCTCTGACTGATAAAAATTTAATATTTACACAACGGGGCCGAAACCCACAGGTCCCAACTGCCAGAGGAGCACCTGAATGGGCAGAGTGAGTGTAGGAGTACGATATATGCACTCCTCTCTCTCTCCCATACTGAACTCATACAGTATGTTATACGAGGTGGAACAGCTTCAGCAAGGCCTGTTAAGAGCAGCCCCATTTCAGAATATGCGCTAATTTGGCAGTAAAACTACACATTTCCCCCCAGCTTTTCTCTCTCTCCTTTCCCCTTTATTGTCTGCTCTGGCAGTAACAGCAAATTATCAGTGATTCCCACAGCCCGTTTAAGTCCTCCTGCATGGCGCTGGATGCGGTGCCAGCAAGAGGAACTTGCCCTGCAAATTTCTGGTTGGCCCAGCCTGGCTGGTCATAGGAGCACATCGTGCCCGCACTGTCTGGCATCACTGCCTTACTGTCCCCTTCCCGGGACTGGTCCTTTTCAGCTTGGAATAAGATGAATCAGGACTTTTGATTCCTTAATGCCCTTCAGTCTTTAGTCAGATGTATTCTCATTTGGGAGCATTTATAAACTCACTCTGAAATTATTTTGCACAGGTGTCAGTGACCACGCAAGGTGTGGAGCAGTGAAAATTGAGGCCATCATGCCAAAAATGGCATTAAGAACAGAAGGGCAGATTCTCATGGTGTAATTGGGACAAATATGCTGAAATCTATGTAGCCACACTTATTTTCACTAGCTGCAGCAGGGGGCCAGACCTGCAAATTGCCATGAATTAATTTACCAATTAGTGGAATTCACAGACAGATCCAAAATAAAAACAAGTTTATATAATGAACAAGTTTGTTAAAAAGAATGATTAGGAAGTTAAAATTTTTTTTTTTTTTTAGTGATGAGCACGTCACCCATTTTCAAGAACAGTAAGAAACAACTTGGACCTCTTACACATGAAACCATAACATTATGGTAAAAGAGTATGCTCAGAGGCAATGGCAAGCAAAAAATTCAGAAGAAACCCTCTCAACAAAGTGATGCATACATTAAATCCTTTTAACAGAATTCTAAGAAAATAATTTATGGATGCTGAGAGTGACAGAACCTTTTTAAACCACTGCTTTGTGTGAGTAGATCAGCTGTGTTTTATTTTTAGATGCTCTGAGAATTAACATGATATATTTATTTTTAGGATCATTATGTACTTACCGTGCCCAATCTGAGGCCATCGATGCTGTACCGCTTGGAAGTTCAAGTGCTGACAACTGGTGGGGAAGGGCCAGCTACGATAAAATCATTCCTAACACCTGACCTTCCTCCATTTTCACCCCACAGTAAGTAGTACCCCATTTTGACATGTGGTTCTGTGTTACAGAAATTCAGTCCTCCACATGTAAACAGTTAGCTCGAGCCTTAGAGTCTTTATTGGTTCCAGTAGCATTCCATGAATTTAAGATGCGTGAAAATATTGGGTCTTTCCCCCCTGTAACTGTCCATCAGCAATGATGGAAGCAAATGCAGTCTTTCTCTCACTCAGTTTCTGTGGTCTGACTTTTGCCATTCGTTCTACCACAGCTCTTTGGCTTATACCTATAGCACTTGGGATTCAAAGATGGTCTGTCCTCCAAGTACTACATAGGCCTGGGATTGCTTAGCTTTCAGGATTAGATTTTTCTGACTGCATTCAGTCCAGCATGGCTAGAGCCTGATCATATTTCTAAAGCAGTGCAGACCTCTTAATGACCATGTCCAGCATTTTATAAATTTCTGAAAAGTACAACTCAATGTTGCAAAGCTCAACAAAAAATATAATTAATTAGTCCAAGATTCATTTGCTTGAATCCTTTTATCCTTTCACAGTCACTAAAGTTGTCTGGACAGAACATGCACATAGTTGTTGGCACGAGCAGTTCACTTACAAGCTGAAGGCCTCACTAAAGACTTTTTCATAAGGATAAACGATGGTGTTACATATTCAGGGTTTGATATGTGCATATTTTCCTATTCTTTCGTTTAGGACCTCATCTGAAGCAACATCATCCACATCACTACAAGCCACCCCCAGAGAAATATTAGACTGTTTCAGATGATTATACAAATAACTGAGAGAAAAACTAAGCTTCCAAATGGAGGCTAGGAAAAGGCACATCTGTCGGAGCAATGAACCCAGTTTTCCAGTGGAAGTTACCATCCTGTACCATCTGTATCTACTTCTTTGTAGTTTAGCCATGACGAATTGTATTTGCACCAAGGCTAGGATGAAACATACAGCAAGTATCATTTCAGTACCACCACTATTCAACAAACTGAAGATCGCATCCAACTCAACACCTGTGAGAAAATCAAAAGTGTATTCATTATAATGTTTTTGTATTTCTATGTTTAAAGTAGATTGAAACGGTGCAGTGTGTACAACTTTTTCTCTTAGTGACTTCAGTGTTAATATTTGCAAGGTTGTCCTGTGATGTATATGTACTTTTGAACACTGGAGGCCATGTTCTCATCAGCGTGTTTAAATGACCTATTTTACTTAAAGCTCTGCCTGTCACCAGTTCAAGCCCTAGTATATTTTGCTCTTAAAGAAGTTCTCCATATGTCTGAAATAAGGACATAAGTAAAATAAATACCAGTAGCAGAAACCCTAAAATAGTCAGTATTTCATAATTGCAGTATCACCACAGAGGAGAATGATACATTTGTATCAACCATCTGTTCTGAAATGGTAATGTTTTAGCATATAGGTCTTCTATTAACATAGTTAATAGCTAAAAAATATACAGGGTAGATGTACCATTGTAAAGAAACAAATGGCAATTAACAGAATTGTTGAAAATCTATGGCAATTAATACAATTAATTGATAGGGCCTGGAAGAATTACTTTTAAAATCCCACTTATAATTTTTTGGTATATAATATTTCAAGATACAATAATATCTTGAAAAACATCTATTTTTCTAGTCAAAAATCTAAACAGTTAACATGAACATTTTAGAAATTGAAATTTTGAGGCACATTTATTATTCAAGTAGCTCTAGAGCTACTTTTTGGCTTTGGCTTTTGATGCACGTATCTCTTTTCCCCGTGGATCTTTTGAACAGAAGGATGGATGTATTGGCTCCATGCTATTCTGCTTACAGAAAGAATTATGTGACAATCTTCTGGCATCTGGAAAACATTGGCTTATAGTTTATTTGAATGCATTTTTCAAATTTAGACAGAAGGGTGCCCTTTTTAACCGTAAGGGAATTCATATTGCCTTATTGTGCAATATAAACTGTCTAGAATAATTTGCCACACAGAGAGACATCCTTCGATAGTAAACAGAAACTGCTTGGATTTATTATCAAGAGGGTGGAAAGTATCTGCCAATAAACGTCCATACAAATACTCATAAACAGCTTCTCATGTTTAATATGTTCAAAGTGCTCCTGCATTCTTTGGCACAGTTTCCATTGCTCCCTGAACCATCGTATGATGAGGCTAACGGAGCTCAAAGGCTTAGTAGAAAAACTTGACAAGGTGGCCACTTTTTCTACCAGCAGATGCTACAGACTCACCTGTACTTCGTATACTGAGATATTCAGTGAGAGGAACTCACACATTAGTGGTAAATATATTTTCCTTCTCTTGATGACAAACTGTTGTGTGGAAAGCAAATATGGAGAAAAGAAATACATACCTGAAACTGAGGATCAGAGTTATGTTTATCGTAGCAGAGCATTCACAAAACATTCAAATACAGTTTGTCTATACTGAAGTTTATAGCTTTCTGTTTCATGTGGGTTGATACCACAGGGGGTTAAGGAAACTGAATTAGTTTCTGATCACTTGCTCATTCCAGTTTTCCTACATTTCTACCTTTGGTTTTAGAGGGCTCTTTTTTGCCATTCTCTTTCTACTTTGCTTGTTGTCTGTTTCAATATGGACTCAGTGACCAGGAACTTTTCCAGAAAATTTCTATTGCTGCATGGTTTGGGCCTTTAACAGTAGTTTTAAAAATATTAAAGGCTATGGTGCTTTTAATTCCTTCCTCTATCATTCTGTCATCTCCCCTTTTCCAAAATACATTAGCAAATAAACAGATGAACTCTTCTTCATAAAATCTGTAGTATAGAGGTTTATTTTCAATTTTGGCAGAAGGCCAGAGTCTCAGAGATTTTTGTCAGGATGGAAACGTTTCATGTGTACAAGTCTTTACAAAGAAAACACAATTTGAATCAGACTGGTCTGCAGCACTGCTTTGACATTTAGATTGCACAGGGCATCGGAAAGGCTAGAAGTGATCTCCATGGTGTTTGCTGAGAGCAGGAGTCAGTGGGATCAGGGAAAGTAATTACCTCAGGCTTCTCTGAAAACTTCTGTCCAAGCCTTTCAATCACAGTCTACTCTAGTTATGCTGGAGCAAATCTGTAATGACTTGATTAATGTTAATGAAATTATGTTTCGTTCATAGTGACATGGTAAAGCATAGAACATGGATGTCAGTCTTTATTACAATGATGTCAAATCTGCCTTGGCGATAAACTGGCAGTTAGCAGCCCTGAGTGATCATACCCTTAGTCTTGGTTCCTGAGGGGAAGCCTCATTCTTCTGAAATGAATCAAAATGGTTACTCTTTGTTGATGCCAGTCTCTTTGAAGCATTCCACTTTTAAAAGTAACAATGTACTTTGGAAAACATGGAGGGGTTTTCCCTTTTAAAGTAGATTCTGGAAATAAAAAAAAGTTGATGAAGTAGAATTGTATTGAACAAGTGTATTATAAGTCCACTAAGATGTAAATTATTTTTTCCCTTCTACAAATCAGCTTATCAACTCACCTTTCAAGTCACCCTCCAAATCAAAAATGAAAAATACAAGGTCAACAAAGATCATGCGTGGATGTTAAATTCCCAACTATGAGTGATTTCCTGATTATTCTTTGAATTTAGCAGTACAGATTTGAAGTTCTTAGTGCCTAATTCATAAAGCCTTGCTTGCTGAATTGTACAGGGTATTGTCCTAATTTACTAGCCTAGTCACATTAAACATTTAATTCAGCAATAGAGTTCTAATTCACTACTTGATTCACTAGTTAAAGATTTATTTTCTCTAATGATGCTGTGTAATACAGAGTTAATGTAGATAATGGGAAGTTTTTAGATATTCTGCACCTTTACATTAATGTATTATTTGCTATGTACGATTCTGATGGATTTGTCAGTTGACTTCAGGATGCATTTTGTTTATCTTTATTTCTTAAAGGAGAATTATAAGATTATGCCATTTTTGCTAACTGCTTTGAGAAGTGGATTTTTTATTGTTCATCATGATTTTTGTTATATCTCTTTTGACCATTTTTGAGTTTTTTATAGAGCAGGAAAAATTCAAATAGGACAGAGCTTGTGATGTGTATCATCTTGAATATTCATTAAGCACATAGACAATAAATAACAGGTCTGACTTCTGAAATGCTGAGCATCCTCAACTTAGTGGCTTCAGAAAGAGCTGAGGACATGGTGTGGCAATGCTAACATAGACATTAATGTTTGGCATGGTCACACACAAAATCAAAGAAGTACTCATTGCTAATGTGAATGGGAACTTTACCATTGGCATTAGCAGAACTGTATAGAAACCTAAATCCTGTGTCAATTTATTCCACAATACTTTCATGTCCATGCTCCCAGCTGGAGTCAGGGAGAGTTTCAGATACGCAGGCCCTGATTCAGGAAGGTGTGCAGAACAGGAAACTTCCATATGCACAAAAGAAGTCAGTGGGATGGAAGTAAACCTTTGCAGTTAAGAATGAGCTTCAGCGATGTCTCCAATAAAGCATGGATGTCAAAATTTGCTTGAATACTGTCTTATATCAGGGCCTTATAGAACAAAGTAAGGGACCCAGACAGTTCTAAATTCTGTGTACAACACCATAAAAAAAAATTTTTGTCTTGTGTATATGTAAATGTAGTTGTGATATTGACTTATTTATTAATTCATTTTCTTATACTATGTGCCAAGTATATTCCTACCCTTTTGATCAGTACCTGTGAACATCAATTACTAAAAATAATGTTATGCAAACTTGTGCATTGTAACCAGGAATATGATGCTAATAAGCTGTTGCATGTAGTTTTAAATAATTAAGAAAACCCTTTATTTAAAAAATGTAAATGAATACCTGCAGATGTTGATGATTATATATGGTTTTGCATGCCAAAACTCATTGTTCAGTTGTGGGCATGAAATGTAACGACTGTATTACCTCTGCTGAATATATTAGTAAGGTACAATTTACAAAGTAATTAACAGAGCTCTATATGTAAAATTTTTTCTTTTTACTTAATTATATTGTAGTAGAAGTAACAGAACTGCTTCTCTGTTACCCAAATTGGCTGTAGAAATTATGTTCCTGTAACACTCATTTAAAGTCAATATTTATTTATGTATGTAATACAAAAAGATTGGTCTTATGTGTCTGTCCTGTTATTTAGAGAAAAAAAATACACTTCTTGTAAAAAATAATTTGTAAAAAAATGTAAATGTAAATAGAGTCTGATTTCTTTTACTCATTATTTTCATGTTTAGAATTTGTACATACTGTTTAGGTAATAAACTAGCCTACATCGAAATCTTGCTACATTATCTCCTCCATACAGAATTTATAGTTTTGTTTTTCTTAAGTTGAAGACGTAGAGTCATCTAAGAAAAATCAGTGTCAACGCCAAGTACCTTTGCTACATCTACATTTCATCGTGTATAACGTCATACCATTTTATCCTCCATTTACTACAACATTTTTTCTTTAGAAAGTAATCAAAATAATCTGAAAATAAATTTAGATATCATTTGAGTCTTTTGTGCTGAAAAGCAATCCTTGAAGTAAAAAATTAGACTCAAGAACTTGCCATCCCTTTCTCTGTTTTAATAGAGTAGTGAAGATTTGTTCACCCTTTGTAATACTAACTTAGAATAATTAAAATGTTGCTGGATCTATGTCAGTGGCCTGATTCTGCAAGTCAAGATTTTCATGATTGAAAATCATGGTGAAATCCATGTATATGCTAGATTTGGAGTATTTTCTATTTTAAAGCGCCATATCCCGTGATTTTCATTCTATATTTTTAATAAATATAAATATCTGTCTTAATACAAACATTTAACTGTTTCAAATCATCATAGATGTGCGATCATTCTCAAATGCAATATCTTTAGTCTGGGGGTGTGCCTTTGACTTACTCTTGACTTACCTAATAAATATTTAGATTTTGTTAACTTGAACATAAACTCCAAAATTTCTTGGTATTGTTTTCTCATTAGAATAACTGCTTAATTTTTTTGTTTTAGTTTTCCTTTTACATAACTGGATAATGTTTAGAAAAACCCATAAAGTTAAATTTCTCTGCAAGTTGGACTATTTCAATGATATTTGCCATTATGGTTCAGTAAACCCAGGCAAGAATGATTTATCACCGTGGATAGGTAAGTTGTTATAATAAATAGTTGAAGTGTTCTATATGCTGTAATTCAAAATACCCATTCATTATTTCCTTCCATAACTTCAAATAAATGTGTGTCTCTTTTAATTCAATGTTGAGCCAAAACACTGGCTGTCAGCCCATCGGTGGCAATGCAACACCTGTAAGGGTAAAGAAATCACGGGGGAGAACACTGAGACCGTAAGCTTTGAAATAGAGCCAATGTGCAAGACTCTTGCAGATCTGAAGGGGGTGTGGTTCAGCAGAAGCAAATTGTTCTGTCCCCCTTCGGATTGTGCTTAATAGCCTTCCTACTTCTACTCAAGGTGCTGGCAGGAGCACAGATTAATATTTAATACATGCCTTGCTATAAGCGTTTACTGAGAGTGCCATATGGCACAGAAACTAAAGAATGTATGAATGCTTGCTGTACCCAGTTCCTCACCTGGGATGGTGATTTATTCATGTTACTTAATAATAAGCTACATTCAGGAGTTCTGTTTCTTCTCAAAGGAAGATCAAGTTTGGAAATAGTGGGTTGTCATTTTTCAGGAGAGTTAGGCAAATATGCTACACACAAATGTCCCTTTATATTTGTATGCAAATATATTTGTACACCAAATAGAACTTGCTTGTCTTTTTCACAAGCTGTCCAGTAATATATATGTGCAATAGGTTCAAAATTGTCAATGTTTAAAAGTAACTCTGGGTTTGCTGATTAGTTCTGATTAGCCAACATATTTTTCTTATTTTTATAATTTTATTTAGAATATGTTGCCTGATTTAAATGGTTCACACTGCATAGTTATTAGTAGATGCAGAGTGATAGGCTGTAATTTCCACCGTGTCATTTCTATCTAAGTGAAATTAGAGGAGGCAGATTGGGGACAGAAGAGCATAGGTGGCACAAAAAGAAGCTGATCATGTGTTTCTTTGCAGACATCCAATTTCCAGTATTACAGTTATATGCAAACATACAAAATAATCTTTTAAATTTCTTTTCTGAGATGTGCTGCAATACTTGCTTGAAGTATAAATATTTCAGACTTTCAGTGAACTTACCTGCAAGCCAAAATCAATTTGACCATAACTCATAAAACAGGAATATAGAAGAATAAATAAGCTGGTGGATGCTAATGGTTCTCTCAGAGCACTTAGGGACAACTGTTCTTTTTGCTTGGTGTTTATTGAATCATACCGAAGACAAAGAAGATCCATATGCATTTTTCTTGCTTTGAGTGAAATACCTCTTATCATAAAGGATCCCATTTAATTGGCTAAAGGTACTTCATGAATGGCGGAGTTACCAGAGGTATACAGTAGCTTAACACTAGTGAATGAACCCTGTATTTTTACATTTTTCTGAAGATTGTATTAATTTGTCTCATCTTTTTGCCTGAACTTCAATTTTTTTTGTTTTGTTTTATAATGGATCACTGTTCATTGTTTTTCTTGTATGTTCAGTGTGAGAACTTGTCTCATTTATTAATCTTAGTCATACATGACATACTCAAAGCATGTTTCTCTTCACTGCTCATTGCTATAAAGATTTATGTTTGTGACACCTTTCCAATAAAAAATAAAGCCATTAAGCTAATATATATACATTCATGTATTTAGAGCTGATTTCAATAAAGTGCTCCTTGTCAACAAAGTAATATTAGTTTTTAGATATAAAGTATATCTGCAGCTGTAGCTCATTTAAATTATTATGTACATAATACAGTTTTGGAGAATAGGAACCCTTACTGTGTTTTTAAACAACAACCATGCTAGCCACAGGAAATTGTAGCAAGCATACATATTAAACTGATAGATATCACTCATATTCGCAGTTTGATAAATGCTGCTAAGACAATGAAGTATGTTCAGGTTAGCTAATTACATCACTTAGACTGAGCAAAACTGTTCTCAATTCATCTGCAAAACAGGAGATGTGGATGAATACCAGAAGTCTGGAGAGAGATGTAGCAGGAACAATATAAACTTCTGTGCCTGAATAATATCAAAAAGCACAAAGCTGACACAGCTTAAATTATCTTTATATGTTTTTTTCCCAATCACTAATAGAGAATACTCAATACTTTAGTAAAATCCTAAGATGTTCCCATATTTATTTTGTAGGTGATTTTGTAACTCTTGTAAGTAACTTTATAAAATATGTGGAACAAATAACAAGAAATTAATCCTTTTATTTCATTAAATTTCATTTAAAAAATTAATACTCACCTAATATTGTTCTCAGAATCACTCAACAGAAAACTTGCATAGAGCAGAGTGAGTGAACAGTTCAATTTGGGATTCTGTCCCTGAAATTCAACTTTTGACTGAAAAAAACTTCCTATTTTTAAAACTTATATATACAGTTATTGGGAAACTATTAGTTGAATAATGTAGTCAGTGTTTTTGGTAACTGCTGTCAGACTGTATCTAGGAAACTTGTTCTCTTATCTCAGCTAACTTCAAAATCTCTAGTGCAGTTTATTGCACGCTGTCATTCATAGATGATAGGTTGCTCAGGGCCTTGCCCTTTCAGGTTTTGGAGAAAATCAAGGATGGTGATTCCACATCCGCTCTTACTAATTACTTGTGAAACAAAAGGAAAGCAAATAGTGCCATCTTACCTATCAAGGAAATTGTATGGGAAAAACCACATGGCATAAACAATTTCAATTGCATGATGGGCCTGTCAAATTACAAAGAAATTGAAAAATATTCTTTGGAAGCACAAGCTTATAGGTTCTTTTATTCTCAGTAGGTCTGTGATGAAACTCTTCTTACACTGGCCCTAAGAATTCAAAACGAGCAGAAAATGAAACTTGCCGCTTCTCAATATATTTTTATTTTTTCAGACATCAGTTACCTCACAAGCCTTGAGAAATGGGAAGCTGATCAGCCATATTTCTAGGGAATTCATACTGGTTGCTTAGCTTGCAAACCTGAATGAATTAGAACTCACGTGATAGTTTATCATATTAACATATTAACATTCAACAAATTATTAAATTGACAATGGCAATGGCCCATTTGTTTTGCCTCTTTTGTATGCCATGGGTTGCTGGTTTGAGGACCAACAGCTACCAAAATTATCAGTCCTCCTTAGTCAGGTAACAAGTTACTCTTAGCAGGGTATGAGCTTCTGAGGAGACCACCAAGGGCTCTGGACAGCTGAGCTGAGCTGAGCAGGTCAGGTTGCTGTGGCTGTGGCAGAGTGTGCCTGGCACCCAGCTGGCCCTGCTGGTGCTGCAGATGTTGAAACCCACATGCTTGGGGATGGCAGGGGGAGAGGGGGCGGCTGCCTGGGAGTGGAAAGAAAGGAGTGCCTTCACTGAAAATGCTGCAGAAAGGCCTTTCGTCCCACTGCAGAACTGTAGGGTGGGTAGGGAAGAAAGATTCAACACAGAGGTGCCCACTGATCCGAGCTGGGAGAGAAGAAGTGTAACTGATTGCATGAGCACAGCCTCGACAAGAGAAGGAGCAAACGGGGCATAGAGAGCCATGCCGGTCAGGGAGAGATGCCCCTGCTGTTGAGGCAGAATGGTCCTGAGCTCCTGTGTCCACAGCAAGGGGAGAAGGGAACACCTCACACCTTCAGTATGCTGCCTTTCTGAGGGGACTAGGTGAGGGTGGGGAGGGTGGACAAGATGCAAAGAAGACTGGCGCAAAGATTGTCGTGCTGGAATCCACACAGACCTACTTCCATTGAACTGTGGTTTGCAGAAGACTCATAGAAGTACCTCAATTTGCTGCTAGCCCAGACATCTGCAGATGCAGAGCTGAAACTCTGTGACCTCAGTGCAAAGTATCACCATGGCTGGGGTACTACTAGCTGGGACTGACACTGCCTGCTGCTCTGACAGGGTTTTGTGTCTACTGCTGGCACTGTGTAGGGAGCTCAGCTCCTCCAAGATGGAGAGCATTTGAGCAAAACTTTGAGATGTGGGACTGCTGCTGAAAGGAGAGGGACTGTGTTGGATCATAAGAAGAGCTGAGCAAACCAAGGCCCTGCTAGCTAGAAAGGGTAAACCCTGGCACTGCATGCAAAGAGGCACTGTACCTCTTGAGCTGGGTAGAGGAAGGGAGCCTCCACGGAGGGAACCACAAGCATGATTCCCCTCGTGTTGTTTCAGCAGTGACTGCAAATGAGTGAGCTCGGCTTTTATGCACCATGAGAGCAACTACAGTAACAAGGTCCTGAGCTGCCAAAAGCAGGAGCTGCACTGGGTGTCAGTCGAAAGAAAAGAACATTCCTCCTAAAGGCAGGGTTTGAGCCCACCGGGAAGCTCATCACACATCACAGTTGAAAACCAGAGCCTCACTTCCTCAGTCCTTCTGGCAAGGCATTAGGTCTCAAGAAAAAGTTTTTCTCCCTCTGTAGAAGTCCCGCTATAGACAAAATAGTGAGAGTCAAACACTAAAAGTAAGAGGCAATCTGCATACAAGAGAAGACAGGCAATGAAGAGACCTAGAGACTTTATGCTGATTCCTCAACCTTCCTAACTATGGGGAAACTGTGATGCAGGTAAAGCATTTCTGCATTTAGCAACTTATGGTGAGGCTTTAGCAACAGTTACTGTGAAATATTCTGAAGCTTAGACTTCTGAAATCAATAGGTTTCCTTTATATTTGAAAGGCAAGTCTAAATGCATGACTTGCTGCATTAGAATTGAAAGAAAACCATTTCCAGGCATTGTGAAGCATATGTTACAATCGTCTTGAATGTGGAAATATTGAAATACTTATAGATCAAGTAAATGTTTCTCTTCCTCCTTAGATAGCTCATGATGACTCAGAAACAAGGAAAAGGGTCACCCTTTAAATGAACCCACAGCCACAGATAAGAAAATAAAACTTATGGCATTTCTTAAGGACTTGTGAAGGAGAGGATAAAGATCAGCAAGTATAGCCCACCAGAGGTTTGATGCCAGAAATAAAAGGATGCCAGATGTGAATACTTGTCTCCCTGCACATCTCTGCTGTGCATCTTGGCTGCTCAGCGGCTCCAGGTATAGTTAGTCTGCCAGCAAATTCAATAGCTGTGCCACTGCCATGGAGCCAGCACACTGTAAAGAACAACAAAGAAAGGTTCTTCTGGTCTCTGGCAGGCTACTGTCATTGTCCTAGTAAACTTTCCCATGGTAGGAGAATACTTAGCTTTTCCTTAAATGAACAGATCCATAGCTTGAAAAAAGATAATACGATAAGCCACTGTGGGAAGAAAACCATCAAAAAAAAAAAGGACTTAGAGGGGAACAAGAAAGATTTTAATGAGGTGAAGAGTGAAAAAAATATTAATAAATATGATTAAAAAATCCTTATTTTTCTTTTAAATATCACCTAGACATTCTTAGAAATGATAGAAAAATTTTAAAAATGAAGTGACTAAATCAGTCAGAAACAGTTGGAGAGAACATTTCTGCAAATTCTACAGCATCAATCCGTGAAATATGTTTCTAAAGTGTCATGGGAATCAAAAAAAGGCTGTGCAATGTTGGGAAGCCTTTAGTTGCAGCATTTCAGTGAGGCTGGGCATCTTAGGATACTGCATTTAGTTATTAACATTGTATTACTCTTAGCACATGTTAATGTCTTTAAAAAATGTATGTATGGCTTAGCTAAGCGATGACTAGCATCAGCACTGTAAGGACACACCACACTGTCAGTTTATTAATGACTGCTACTTTGTTTTTTGCCATGTTCTTTAGTCTTCTTGCCATATGAGCAGCAAGAATGGCAAAAATGCATAAGCAAAAGGCATGATATAAGGTCTCTTGTTTCAGTAAATTCTACACTGATTTTAGGCCATTATTGCCAAATTTAGGCCAAGCTTCTTCCAACTGCTTTCAATCTCCTTCTCAATGACTGTGATTTAGTTAGGTATTTTAGTGTTTGGAATCCCGCTAATGCCAAGTTTTTTGAATGCACACGCCTTCCCTGTGTCGCTAAGGTAGACTTTGCACTAAACAGGGCAACTCATATGTCCCCAGGGCTATTGAGCACTACCCACAACTGCTCCATCTGGTTCCAGGGATCATCTCTTGTAAAGTCTCTTTACAAATCACAGTCACCTCTGCCCTTAAATCCATTTTAAATTTGATAGTAGTGCTGCCGGATTTGGGATTAACAAACCCAACCTGCTCATCATTGTTGACTTTGAAAACAGATCCTACGTTACATGAAGCACTTACCCTTGATTAGGTGATTTCTCTAATTCTTTCTTTTTGGCAGACAATCCTTCTGACTTTTCCTTTACACGTCCTGGATATACTTCTGTTGTCTGAGCCTCTCTCCTCTCTGCTGTGTTCTGCCTTGTCCCTAAGAGCCATAATTGTGCCATGGGAAATCCACTCTTCCAAACAGCATTTTTATGGGCTTCCTGGTTTCTCTAGGGATTTTGCCTTTCCTTGTTCTTGACCACTGTCCTCCTAATGTTTTCATTGGATATCTTGAATTTTGCCTGAGTTGGACAGTGATGCTTCTCCATCACCCATTTAAGAGGAAATTCAATTATTAGCTGCAAGAGGTTTTTTACAATTCCAACTACTGAACACTCTGTTATGTGTTTCTCAGTCTCAAAATTGTACTTCTTGTTTATATGTCAACTTTACAAAGTTTTTATCTTCTCCTGATCACTGACTATTTTGTGGCGAAAGACTTGCCTGTTTGGACGTAATATACATTTTAGGTTGCCTACATTTTCTAAAGAATAACATCACCATTGCTTTTTATGGAGATGACCTAGCAGTATTATCGCATTCCTCATTGCATAAATTATAAGATGCTTTGTGCTTCACAGATTTGTGTGAAGTTTCCTTTTTCCAGTGTCTTGTTCTTTCCTGCCAGGTCATTAAATAAGTGAGTTATGAAAAATCTTTTAAAAGGCTAGATTACAGCTGATTGTCTTTCTTATTTAGTCTTCTTCAAAATGAGTTCATTTCCCCCATAAAGGATCTAAAAATGACAAAAAAAAGTAACTGTTTATAATGATGAGCAATTTTTTTTTCCATAATAGGTCACTATTTGCACCATAGAATGTTTATACTTTTGGCTTTATTTCAGAGATTTTCCCTAAAATTTTCTTATCCCCACCTGCTTTCTTGTTATAAATTTAAAGAAAAGGAAGGACGCAACCTCACAGCAGCTAATCAATAAGTCACAAAAAGATTGATTTGATATCATATTAGGTGTCCCTTAAAATGTTTCAGAAGTATTTTTTAGAAAAGTGTATTTCAGGAAGTATTTCAAGAATGCAGTCAGAGGTTTAGCTAAGGCAAAAGCTTATTACTAAAGACATTTATCTTCTCTTCAACCACTTACCCCTAAGGATGGATAAGTTTGTATTCTTTTATTCTACTGTACTTTTAATTGTGGTTAACGAAATTATCCCTGGAATTACCAAACTCGTATATGCTTGAAAAATCATAGGCTTCTCTAAAGAGAAAAAAATATGTGGTTTGGTTTTGGTTTGTTTCATTTTAATTTACAATCTGGTTTCTTGCCAGTCAGGACTTACGTTTTTGAGCTTTTGTCTGTAAATAGAAAAGTTATAATTTTACAAGAGTGACAGTAACGGTGGGGGAGACGTTGGAAGAGAAGAATGTGAAATTCTCATGAAGTTAAGAATTTAAAGGATTAGGTTGCATGAAAAACACCAAGTAACACTACTTTTGTGAGAAGATTATAAGATTTGTCAATGACAGTGGTGATGAGAGTGACAGTGGGACCCATCTGTTGACAAGACTTGACATTCTGGGAGGCATGCTGCCTCTGAGGAACCCAAATCCTCGGTGTTACTGAAATGTTGCCAAGGCTTCTCCAACCCTCTGAACACTACCCCATGCTTATGTTCCATGTGGGTGTTAATAACACTACTGGGAATGAGTTTACACAGATTAAAAGCTACTGTAAGGCTCTGGGAATGGGGAGGTGAAGGGGTCAGGAGCTCAGGTGGCTTTTTTGTCAATTCTGCTGATCAAAGGTCAAGGCTTAGGGACAGATGTGACATGGAGATAAATATGTGAGTGAGCAGATGGTGCTGCCAGCAGAATGTCAGCTGCCTTGACCATGGAATAATGTTCCATAAACCCTATGGCACAAGGAAGAAACTGCACTTCACTCACACCAATTTACTGATTTATTGAGACAGGTTCACAAACCCCACCAGATCAGTATGAACTATATTAACAAAAGTCTAAATATAGGCAAGAAAAGAAGTATTTACCGTAAGGTCAGAGGAGGGATGAAAAGGAGAATGGTGGGTTGGTCCACCAAACATATTAGATAATGTAGGCATTAAGTAGGAGGAACTGGAGGCTTTATTACATGGCCAACATTTTGCTGTCAGTGACATTTGGTTGATTAAAAACTTGTCAAATGATTCACATGTGTCACAGCATTAATATTGAAGGATATAGCTTGGTCACAAAAGGCAAGCAGAAGACTAATCAAGAGGGCAAGGAAATATTCTTAAATGTGAAGGGTGCTTACATCTACTCTGAGACACAGATTACAGAGAAGCATACATTTCCTGTAGGTGTTCAGAGCCCTCTTTATACTGCTTGGAATTAAAGGAGAAAGAAGATGGACACTATCATGGTGATGGTCCTGGAGTGAAAAACCAGAATAATCCAAGCACAGGACTTGGTAGTAATATCATAATTACTTGGTAGTCACTGGTCACTACTCAGGCGTAATCTCTGGAAAGAATACAGCAAGACATGGAGTTAGGAACTCACCTAAGAGTAGACTTCTACAGAGAGGACAACTGTATCTGTGCTGGCTACTCTTTAGTCAATAGAGGCACTTAAAAGGTGTTGAGATCTGAGTAACTATGCATTAAAAATGTCTATTTTTTTTACATTGCCAAAAAAAACTTTCAATGAAAACCTAAGATACAGATGTCTATTGAGCAGATAGATACTTAAAGTAGGATATGAATCCCATCCAGGCAGTCCAACAAGTTTTTGGAACATGGTGGTGTTACCACCTAACAGACTCAGGAGGCAAAATCCTACAGAGGAGGATGTTACAAAGAAGCTGGAGTCTGTTAGAGAAACAATACCAAGCTGTGCTTGCAACTTGACTAACTTGCAAGGTATTGACATCATATACAAGAAAGTATACTGCCTGTGGGCAGGTCAGTAAAGATGGATGTGGGAATAAAAATAAATAAGGAAAGGTATAAAGGAAGTTCATCTAGCAAAGGATGGAAAAAAATAACAAGGCCCACCCTGTGAAAACTTAGAAGATAATATAGGCAACAAAAACTGGCCAACATGAATTTATAAAGAGCAAACTGTAACAGTAGCATAATTTCTTCATATAACATAGCAACAAGATTTCAGCTTGCATATCTTGATTTTAGCAAAGCTTTTGGCTTTGTCTTCTACTCTTCTACATTCAGATAGAAGTATTACAGTATATGCAAACTTTGTTTAAAAAAAATGTTTAAAGGGTAATTACTAATGGTATATGTCAATCTATAAGGATGTATCCACTAATGTACTACAGGGGCTCTTGCTCTGTCCAGGATTATGTACTGTTTTCATCAACATTTGGAGGATGAAATAGGGAGTTCTTATTAAATTTGCAGACTTGATGAAGGAAGTACATCCTAAAGAAAGATTAGAATTTGAAGTAATCTCAGGTTAATGGTATGGTCTATTTTAAAATGCTAGCTATTATAGGGATAAGCAAAAAGTACTTTGCTAGAGCTAGAATAATCTGCTGGACACTACAGATTGGGGAACAATTAGCTAAGTAGTCATCTAATAGACAAGAATTCATGGCCTGAAACAAAATTGTCCATAAGCCAACAACATTGCATTGTTGCAAAAGAAAATAAGGCAAACTATACGGAATTATTTAGATAGGAATGTGACATTGAACTTTAAAATAATTTTTCCTTCTACCTGGCACTACTACAGCTTCTGTGGGAGTATTACTCCAAGAATGAACCTCACTTTAAGAAAAACTGTGGAAAAAATACAGAGCGAAGAGAATTCTCAGAGTTCAGAAAACATGCTCTATGATAAAAGAATAAAGGACTCCTGGAGTATGGTAATTTAGAGACTAGAAAGAGCAAAGAAATACTATTTACTTCCAACTATGTAGAAATGTGCTGCAGTGAGAAGCTTGATGATGAATATCTAATGGTCTGAAATTTAAGTATTTGGAAAATATTTTGTATTAGTGAGGACAATAAAGTACTAGAAAACCTTGCCTGAAGAGATTTTATGTGGTTTCCAGGGCGTAAAAGCCATTGAAATAAACTTCTGTTCCTAAGCACAATTCGTTTTGCTTTCAGGCACATGGATGTTGAAAGGTCTCGGCTAGCTTTTAATATGTGAGGACCGGGCTCGTACTTCATTCCTGAAGGAGAAAACCTTGTCTTCATGAGAGCTGGATATCTGGGTAGGTGCAGCACAAGCGGAGTAGACAGTGAGAAAATCCCCAAGAAGTGCCACCAGGTACTCTGAGCTCAAGGGTGCATATTGCCGCTGCTTATACTGGTAGAAGAATGAGATTCCAAAGAAAGTTCTCTTTCCTCCCAGCCAGTTGCTCAAGTGGTGATGGCAGAATTCCTGTCAAGGAACAGGGATGTGGACAGTCTCCCATCTTATGTACAATGCCCTGTAATGGCATCATGCACAAAACTTTAAAAAAATAATCATTCTTAGATGTTATCAGAGGTTTATTAGATTTTTAGAGGTTTTTACTCATCTGTGACAGCGTTTGAAAGTTATGAAGTTACTTTGTGTAATTTCCTATTAATTGTTTAAAGTTCATGGAGAGTTGTGATCATGGGTTTTTTGTATTTGAAAAAAATGTCTCTCACTAACACTTCATAAAATGCTTTAAAACATTACATGTCTTTAAAACATTAAATGAAAGAAGAAAATTTACATAAGAAAAAAGCATAAGTTGTCACAAGTTTCAACAAAAGGAAATTCAAATTTCACATCTTCCTATGTTATAACCTACAAAATGATGGATTCTTCTAATATAGAAGTAATTCTTTCTCAGTAGAAGTTTTGTTAAGACATTCCATGACATGTACAGTAATTATAAAATTATTAGCTGATGCAATATTTCATGAGATTAAATCAATTTCTGTAAAAAAGCTGCCACTGTAGAGTTACCATTTGATTTTAACTTAGTAGGCCTATGTGCAGTGTATGTTATAATACAGGACTAAGATATTTATTAGAAAGATCAGAAAAGAAGAATGAGTGGCATGTCAGCTTCATTAGTAAGGGTAGTAGATGTCCAGAAAACACTGGAGAAAGAATACTGAAATGAGACAAGGCTTGCTTTGGGCAAACAGCCAGAATAACTCGCTTGGACGTAACCTGGTGGGCAGGCATCATTTCACGTCATTTCATTTGCCGGTCTGTTACTGTTCCTCTAACATTCATGCAGTGGTCACTGTATGCTAACATTCCAGAAAGCTCCTGGCAAGATGAAAATTATAGAAAAGCCTTTCTGCTTTATTATTATTTTAATCATCTCTATTTTTGCTTTACTCTTACTGCAATGAATTTCATTTTGCATTCAGTTTTGGTTTTCATTGTGAAGCAGCAAAGTTATCAGTTGCAAACATTTTGTGTCATTGTAATGCATGCACTTTCTATGCCCTATCCGTTCTTCATTCAATCATTGTGCTGCACATTTAAAACTTTAAGAAAAAATGTTTTTGTCTCTCACTGTTAAAACTTAGTGTCTTTGAACAGCATTCCTAGAACTGTTCTGGTTCCCAGATGAAGCCTGTGTGCCACCATTATCTATTACAATTAGTTTAGGATATCGGAGTTCAAGGAAAGTTTCACTGTGAATTATCTACTTAAATGGCTACTGTGTCCTTAGGAAATCAGGTGGGTAAGCTCAGCATATGTGTAGTCAAGCCTCAGCAAAAGCTTCTGAAATGATTTTAGAGGAAACTGGTGTAGGACAAGATGTCACAGAGCAGGGCAGATGCTTTAGTCAGGGACACTAGCAACTGGTGTTCCAGGGCAGTGGAGCACCATTTCTCAGTTCAGTACTCAAGCAAATCACTGTGTCAACTTCACTTAGAAGAGAAAGTGAACACGGCTTAACATCCTGCCTGAAAGGGGCTTTCCCAGTTCTCCTCAGTAATGCTTATATATCTTTTCTGCAATGTTTCAGTGCATCCTTCAAGAAACTGGAAGTTATTTTCATTGCTTCCCAAATGACCTGATAGAGAAATGACAGCATAGAAAGTACAATTTGTCAAATTTGGAGTGATAAGAGTCATTTCATGGAAAATGGTGATAACTTTATATGGAATTTAACATGGGCAGGACTGGACCATAATGTAAGAAAATTTCTGAAAATTTACATTTTTAAGATGAATACCAAATGTTTTGGAACTGGCACTGGAAAAAAACGTAGCTCAAATATATTTCTAAACTGGAGCAAGATAACTGCAGAATTGGCCCTTCTTTAAGGAGCTAAATCAATTATTCTTTTCAATTTTCCAACATTATTTATTACTTTTTACTGGGATAATAATTAAAACAAAGAAGCTGTTACTGGTTAAATTGAAAACTACTGACTTCCAACATGAGTTGCTTATATTTTTGTTCTATATAGAACTTGAACTCCCAGCTCTGGATACACTATTATACATCTCCGGAAAATATGTGAAGCGGTATACAATTCAAACAATACTGTATTGCCAATGCAGGAATGCTTCTAATTGCTTTTATAAAGAGTCTTTTTTCTAAAAGAGGGCTGCTTTTAAAATTGAAAAGGTCTAATAGTATTGCATTACTTGTAAGAGCCGTTCCTTTGACTTCAGTGAATATAGAGTACTTATGTAAAAAGAGTTCATAGTATCAAATGGAGATCTCAGGAAGGATCTGTCATATGTATGGTAGCTTTTTAAAATTGAGTTTTGTCTGCATTATTAATGCATTGGTGTTATACAAGTGTAATAGTACAAGACTAAAAGCTTGTTTGGCATTTCTCGTAAGTTCCAAAGATCATTTTTATATATGTAAACCTAATGTCTAGACATATTTCTTATGTCCATGAGTAATCCTGTTAATAAATTAATACATCCTATTTAAAAAATCACTAGTAAAATTAGTATAGATTAATGTAGATTAATGGCCACTGAACCAAAGACTCAAAATAACAGAATAGTGACAGATACCTTTATCATTTATAAGAATCTTGTTGAAAAGAAACTCATTAGTTGTCATCTGAAAGTGAAGAAAAAGAAACATTTTTTCTTATATTTTAGCTATATATGATTTCTTGTTCCAGGATATACATCTACTGTGGAGGAAAAAAAAAAAAAAAAAAAAAGAAAAAAAAGAAACTAGCAACATAGATGGATTCACTATTATTTTAATCTTATTATCAATTACATCTCATTTACGTCTAAATTGATGGAGTTTTTGACTGCTCCTTATGTCTGGAGTCTAAAGATATCATTTGGCCCTTCCTCCTGCCTCTACAGCCTTGGATTACAGAGGGCAGCCTGGACCTGCAGAGCAGACGGGAACTGCAGAGCGCTATGAAAACATTCCCAGTCTCCCCTCTGGAGGGCAAGGCCAAGAAAACACTGCAGGACATCACCCTTCCTACAGCCTCAGCACAAGTGCTGACTTTTCCAGTCATGCACAATGTACTGGTACACTCGTATAGTAAGACAATAAATGCTGTTTTTCTATATAATTTCCAATTTTAGAATGCAAGAAAAATAACTATTTCTACAGAAAATCTTCCATTCAAATGAAAACATGGATTGTAAACATGATGTGTTCCCTGTTAATTTAACAGAATTAGATATCTTACTACAGCAGAGTTCACCACTAGTTCAAGAGTAGTTTTGGAAATGTTTTTAGTTCATGAGATAAAAATTGCAGCATTGAATACACGCAGCTGGTGCAAATATGTAATGTGATTTACTTGGACATGTGGCAAATATTGTCATTAAACTTTTGCGCAATTAGAAAATCGTTCAATGACAGTTCTGTTCTGTTGCCCTTAGTCAACTCTGAGTTATACCATAATCTTCCAGGAATGTCATCAAAGCTGGTGATAGTATATTCTCACTGGTTTTGAAGCACTCTTATAACTGACAGGTGAAAGGTACCAGGTGTATTTTAAAATCTGTTTGTCATGTCATGATGTAAACCTGCCATTGCAGAAGGTCATACATTAACATTTGCTTTCAATAAAAAATGTCTTGAAATTGCTAATAAAATAAGTAAAGCTTTGGAAAAAAATGTTAAATGGCTTTCATTCCGATCTCTTTTAATAGACAAATATAATAGAGGAAGAATAAATATTGGCTAAATAGACAAAAAACACATAGAAAGTCAAAGATTCAGAAAGGTATATATGCAGTCTGTGTAGATCTGCAATTATTCATCACCTAGAAATATCGCCACTTGGGTGAAGGTCAGTATCGTCTAGAAGTTTCTGCTATTACTAAATAATTCTCCATGCTTCATCACTTCTTTGCAATTTATTTCTGTCAGCTCTGCATATGACATTTGCCTTAACGCTGTTTAATGTGTGTGTGAAAAGGAATGACAAAGTGGCTGTGCGTTGTATTGTCTTTTAGGGCATACCCACGTAAGTGGATATAGTCAAAGGAGCTTGAGTCCTGACATAGTCCAGTACAGTCTTATTGCAGAGGTCACAATAGAAATGCTGCTTAGACACCCATCCTGTCAGCAGGGAAGGCTAATCTCTTTCTCAGGACTAGAAGACAGAAGAATTGGGGCTGAATTCAGAGTGTCACAATTTGCTGTATAACCTTTGGCAAATCACTGAATTTTGCTCTTTCCTGATTTTTGTCCTAGTGAAATATAGATAACAGCAATTTCTTGGTTGTCTATTTAGGTAATAATTTCTTCTAGCTAGAGATTTAGTTTTTACCTAACATCCTATAATGCATAGATAAATATGTCCTCAAGCTACTAGGTGTGTCTTTGGTAGAAAATAAGTAAAGACAGGGAATTTCAAGAGAAAAATACTCACTTTGTACTCTAGAATTTCTGACTTTGTTGGATACTTCAAAAAACCCCCCAAATTTAGTTAGTTTAATAAGGTGATTAAAGCCTGCTGCTAGGACAAGCCATCTATATTGCAAGATAAATTATTCCCTTCTGGTCTTCTTTTCTCTGTCTTCTGCTTGCTTCCTCTCCTCCCTTTGCCAATACTACTATTACTGATACAGTACAGCTGGTGTCCTCCCACAAATGCTACTAATCCAGTTGCATACCTTCAGGAGGAGAAAGAAGAAGTAGCTGTGCTGACAAAATTTTAAGTGTATGAAGTAAATGTACAATCCTAGGCTGCTTTCTTTGAACAGGCAACAGCTAGAAAAATCAATGCAGAGAGAACACGGCAAGTTTGAGGATGTTGGATTGACTAGTTTTTTATGTAGCATAATTGTGTTTGAAAAATGAAAGTAAAAATGAGGGCAGCATTATTTATTCGGATCTTTAATAGACATGTGGCTAGTCTGCAAAATTTTGATCTGAGTCCTGATTTAACTTTTGCATAATGTCACAAATATTTGCAAGTCTGTCAGTTCTGCTGCTCCATGTGGAGTCCAACGTCTGGGATGCAGATGGTTTTAGTAATCTCCTCACAGCTACTACAGCATCTCAGAATCTGTGTAGACTAAATCCTTCTTTTAATAATGCTCAATATTCATTTTCATCTACAGTAATATTATTAAGGTAACAATGTATTTTATATCAGAGATTTGCACAAACTGGGTTGTTTCTGCCCAACCAAAGAGGAATGCAAGTACACCTGGCCTGAACATCTAAAACTATAACTAGACTGACTGCTAAAGGTAGAAAAGGGCACATCCTTCCTGCCACGACCTGGTCAGGAAAGAGTTTGTATTCTTGTTAGAAGTAAGAAAAGCAAGAGAAATATTAAGCTGCTTAAGGGGGACAATGTCTTTCATGACAGTTATCCTTTGAGGTCAAGAGCAAATTAATAAGTTTCTCTTTCATTCCACAAGGCAGGAAGGAGCACTGAAGTTGAAATCCTTACAGTTGATCTTGCAATCTGAGAAAACACAGTGCAGTTTCCTTTTGGTCAGTAGCATCAAAGATGCAATCGATAAATTCACCCTGTAGCAACGTCCCCATACTGAGAAACTGTCTTGAGGGAAATACTATTACTTCAGCCATATATGATTCAAAGCTCCTTGAGCTGGAGTTCTTTGAAGATAAAAAGCTACATTCTCAGCTACTATAAATAAACATAGATACCAGTTAAAGTGTATTTTTGCAAGACTCCATTATCTCCTTGCTCAATAGTGACATTAATAATGGTTTATTTAGTCTCTACTGGTTTATGCTATGTAGTCACACCATAAACAGTGAGGCAGTTCCCAAGTGTTACTTTCCTTGGTGAAGGTCTTCAGCCACAAGTAAATTTTATTGTAAGGTTGTCTTATAGGAACTGATTCTCACAAATCCTTACTAGCATTGCACTGCTATGGTCCAGTTGTATCATTTTAGTCTTAGCAGGGCTATTTTGCACTTGGC
>WAAD01037401.1:37707-53196 GCA_013389945.1 Fregata magnificens
ATACAGGGAAAAGGGTGGATAATTTCCAGAGCAGTTTAATCCAGTTTCTGTTATAATTTGCTGCTTTGTATAACCCAAGAGAGGAAAACAAAGCAAGAAAGCACTAATCAATCACTGTTCTCCTCTGAATCCTTGAAGCAGCCTCTAAATTTCATCAGCCTGCGGTGGAATCCAGGGATTTTGTAATGCAAGGGAAGATTTTGGAGTGATTTGGGAGCGAGCCACATTTTCTCCCTGAATATTTCGCAGGTTATTCAGAGTCCTCTATGCTGGGAGGATTGGCTAACACTCAGGTTCTGTATGATCACCCGAGAGGCTGATGAAGTTTTCTAGTTTCACTTCACAAACTGGTAAAAGAGGGCCATATAGAGGTTAGGATTTAGTGCTCTGAATGGCATTGAAGGAGCTTAAGAGTTGTAATAAAATGTTGGTATTTTTGCACTAGCTAATATATTCAGAAAAAGAAAAGAAAAAGAAAAAGAGAAGAAGTTATAAGATAAATTATTTGATTCTAAAGATAAATCCTTACCTTTATTCTTCCAGCTTTTTGGCTTAAATAACTAGGGAAAATATACTAAGTTTCTGACTGAGACCAATGAAAATTTTATCAGACTAAAGGTGAATGGCCAAATATGAAGAGCATGAAGACTCAACTAATAGATGAGGGGTTTAGTAGAAGATTTTTATGGAGATTTGAGTTCATATCTGAAGTGAAAGCTAAACCTTTCTGACATGCATGAAGAACTCCCTGCACTACAAGGACTGCATTGCCAAATATGGTTCCATCAGATATAAAATATTAAGGAGCTTTGAAAAGGCCACCAAGGGTCTTTTAACTCCAGGGTCACTTAATCTAGAAACAAATAAACAAGGATATTGCTGATGCCTCAGTGTTCTTTTGAAGAGTGTGTCTGTTGTGTTTTATAGTAGGAAAAGGAAGTATCCAACTTTAGAGTAATAAAATAATGCAATGGGATTGTGCACTAAAACACAAAAAAAATCAATTATTAATAACAAACCCAGAAAAGTTACTTGTGTCTTATTATGAGATCTATGCAATGATACACTCAGCATCAGAGTTTGTGTGATATGAATACAACTTCAAAAAAATTCCTGTAAATTCTATTTCTCTGTATTTCTATCAAAAGAAAGGCATCGGTAGTGAAGAGATTCACCAGAACTTCACTGTAAGTCATGACCTCTGGATTCAAACAGTAGCATACTAATATATTAGCATTAATCAGCACAGAGCAATTGCTGCACTGTACTTTGTAATTACTAAGGTTACATCCCTTGATTCTTGGTGTTTTAGTAAAAAAGCTAAACAGCATTAAATGTGCATGCCTGGAGGGTAGGTGTTAAGGTTTTTTGGTCTAGCATAGAAAAATCAAGTTAACTTTAAAAGAAACCACTTTGATTAGTTTAGTTACTCAAATGCCTACCTTTCCCCCCTCTTTTTTCCTACATATTTGTTTATTAATCCAAGGACTGGACATACAGTGCTTTGGAATACTTCTGGAAGAAATGGATTGATCACATTATAGAACAATTCATTAACATTAACCAAATCATACTACATTATAGTTAATGGAAAACTATAATTTATTTCCTTTTTGGAAAGGCAACCAAGATTAAGGAGATGATACTGAGTGATTTTATTAATATTAATTCAAGATACAACAAACAGCTGGGTCTAGAGAAGAGCTGAATACTTTTCCAAAATTGGCTCCTTCTTATCAGGTAGATAAATATTTGATTTGAAGAATGTTTTGGTCCTTCAGTCTTTACAGCATACAGTATCTTCTATCTTGCTTTACATCTGAAAGACCTTTTTTTCCACTTCTTGGCCTGGAAAACCTGCAGAGGTGAGAGCATTATCTTTTCTTCACCTCTTTTCCCCAGTTAAATAGTTGTTTAGCTCACAAGTGCCATTTGGGAGTAATTAGCATTTACTTTTCACCCAGCAGTGGGTAGCTTGACATAAAATCTCAGAAACACCTGAGACTCTGTCTGTTTCACACTAAAATATGTGATGGATTTTTATTACACGTTTGTAAAACAGTAAACTTTATTAGTGCCATGTACATCATTTGCTACAGATGAGAAAGCTTCAACTACTAACTATATTACTCTTCACAGACCCTGGTAGCTCTGATGTTATCAGCACTGTAATGAAAGCAGAAAATATGTGGTTTCTGACATCTTTGAAATTCACAAGTGCAGCTGAGACTTGTGCTGGTACTGCTCTTCGAAGAAAACATCGTTGGAACTATGTCCTTAATAACTTTTGTAATTAACCTAGTAGCTGGAAGACTTACTGCCTCTTATAATTCACTGAGTCAGGGCTCAGTGAATCAATGGGACTGGAATGGAGATGTTCCTACTAGCACAGCCCATATTCTATCACTTCTGGGTTTTGTAAAATTCTAACTCTGAGACTGGAATGGCAACATATTTACATACAAAAATTAACATCAAGATGAATGGAATATTATACTGTGATATTATAAAAAACAAATTTTTTGAGGAACAGCACAACTGAAGCAGTACAGTACAGTTTATCTGGCTTTGAAAAAGGGGCAAAAATAACTGTGATCGAATGTTGATAAAGTCAGTGTTTGTGTAAAGAACTGAACAGAGAGAAATAGTTCCTTGTGACATGTTCCTAGCAGAAAAAGAAAAAGGAAAAGCATTGAAATGGAAATTGCTATATCTTCCCAAAATAATTCTGATGTGTAAAAAGTACATGGAAGTGCTGATTCTGTCTCAGTTAAAATGTAAGTACAGACACTATGCACAAAGAGAAATACGAATCTTTTTAATGATGATAATTAATTAGGTGCTTTCAGCCTTTCATTCTGTCATCAAGTTTATGCTTTCTGTCACTAAAGCCAACACCTAAAACAAGAAGCTGGGAAATCAAATGAAAGAAGAGATTGTGTTTCTAAAGATCTACAACTTATAATGACATATGCACTCTTTTCATTTTAAATGATTAACAAAAAATATAGGCAGACTGCTCATATACTTTAATGATACCTCCCTTTGCAGTTTGTGTGTAACTCATGAGGATTTCAAGAGAGAAATAACAAACTTTTATTCTTTCTTCAAGCTGATAGGAAGAATAATAATTCTTTTCATAAAGCAAAGTTAAAAAAAAAGACTATCTGTAAACATCTTTTACAACAATAAAGCTCAGAATTCATAATGCCACCAGCTATGTTTAGAACATTTATTTTGTCTCTACTCCTGGCTGAACTATGCCTAACAAATACCACAAGGTTAAAAAATTACTCCCATTCATGGGGAAAAGTGCATGGAGCAAATGGTATTTTTTAAAGATGTAGTTAACCAAGGTCAAAAGGTCAAAAGAGGTCAATAATCCTGCTGCATTAGTCTTTGCAATAAAACATTGGCAAGGACTGTTATAAGCCACTCTGTCTCTCTCCCGATATTTTGGGAAGGCGATTATTTTTTACTTCAGTGTAGCTAGTAAAGTGCAGCCCAAACTGAAGATCCCACAGGGAACACAATGTCTCTCCCTTTCTCTCTCTATCAAACCCTCTGCCTAAAAAAAGTAAGGATTGTTCAGAGAACCTCCATACTTTATTCTACATGGGAATAAACCTGGCCATGGAAAAGCAGACATCCAGCCCATAAAAAGTAAGATTTTACTGTTCAGATATCTCCTGGCAATGGTGGCGACCCAGCTGCAAGTCTGCTCTGTAAGACAGTCCTTTGTGTTGCTCCTCCTCTTCTTGGCAATTGTATTCTGGTTTTGATAAACATTTTCATCCTAGATACATAGAAATTCAAAGCTTTTAATGCAAAGATTTTAGTTTAGGTTAACTGGTATTTTAAGGTGCAGAAATGTTGGGAAGAGTGCCCCTTTTAGGCAAAACATATTCCCTAAATTTCCATTGAGAGTGGCTTGCTGAGGTACGGGAGAAAGAAAAAGAAAAATCAGAATAGGGTGGATATGGAGGTGTTCTGTGAGGCTTTTTCATGGTTCTGCTTTAGTTTTGTTTGTGCGCTAGGTGTTTGCATATAGATGAGAAACTGAATGAGAGCTAAGCCAGGCACAAGTATTTTGTTGCTCTTTGAAAAACTGAGTCTTTCAGTCTAATTTGTTGTGTTATAAAAATCCAAAGCCTAAAACCTGCTCTAGTTGAAGAATAGTCTCTCCCTCTTATGAACATTGCTATACTCTTTCTTGTGGATACAGCTGTTAAGGGATGCTAATGTCATGGATGTAACATCAGTCGCTTCACTAAACTGATGAAGAACTAGATTGTCTTCTTCAAAGAAGCAGTAGCTTATCTTGTGAGCCCTTACTGTGGCCAGTGCCCTACGCTATTTAGAGGTATAGAACTGCTCCAAAGCTTTACAGAGCTTTGGATTTCAGATTTCTTCCAGGTACCTACACGCAACCACTCTTCTCTTGCACAAGAGGCACCATCTATTCACCTGCTCTGAACTTTCTCTCTCACTTTTCATTTTCCAGGCCTTAGGCCATTAAGTCATTCACTGTTATTGAAGCACACAATCATCAGTAGAGTACTTTTGCTTGTAACCAGGGGTCCTCTTCATGAATCTTCCCCTGTGAAAGAAGGAAGCGTATTTCTAACTGGTGTCTCACGCTGCTGGTCTTGCTTCCAGGAGAAAGGTCCTGGACCGGCAACCCACTCACTGGAAAAGATGCTCTCCAGATCATCTTTTGATCCTCAGCAAAGGCAGAGACAGCTGCAGAGACTGGAGACTACTGTTCAAGGGTCATAATATCTTGACACAGGGAGAAAGCCAGCGTGCAAAGGTGATCTGCTTGTGGCAATCTGTGCATCTAAACATACAGACTGATGAATTTTGTAGCAGTGATTTTGTAGCTTTGAGATTTCATAACTTAACATTGAAGTCAGGATAACACAAATATCCTTGTGACCTAAACTGTAGCTGCTAACAGAGGAGCAATTTTCTAATCAAACCAGGTCAGAATTAAAAGTTGTGCCCCTGAATGCTTGGCAGCTGCACTCCCGTGTGTACCCAGCTACAGTGCACCTAAAGTCCAAAAGTGCTCTACGGTATTAAGAGCCAATTTAACAGTCTAAGGCCATTTGTCAGACTAAGTGGAACATGATAATCAAGAAGAGGCAAACCTTTCAAAACATTCCCACTTTTCCAGTTCTCATGTCTCTTGTTTTCTTCCCCTTTTTACATCGGAGGGAAATGAAATTTTCTTAACCAATGGGTACTAGTACAGAAAGGAGTAAAACAAATCTTCTGAGCCCTAATTCAGTGAAAAACCCTTTGTGGTCTGCTTGCTCAGAAATATTCATAAATGTTGGAATTATGAACATACATATACTCTCTTAAGTAAAATCGAGATGCTGATGAATGTTGGAACATTAGACAGATTAGCCATAAAAAACTAGTTATGGTGCCAGATTGAATAAATTTATAATTCTTACACCAATAATACACATTTCTTTAAAGTTTATTGTCTGTTAATGATTTAAAAGACTACCCATATTTTTCTCATCGGTTAGCATTCTTGTCATTCATTGACTTCAATGCTTTTTGGATCAGGGCCTATAGCTACTCTTTTAATGAAAATTGTAGCGTGCTTGCCCCTCATTCTGAAGCCTTGAAGGGAGGTTTGTCTGACTAATGACATTATTTTGGCCATCATGTTAATTTATTGCTTAGAAACTGAAATTTATGTAGTTAAATGTATTTTTAAGTATCAGCATTTACCATTTTACAGGTAATCGACTGTAGGAGTATACTGTAAGTTTCACTCATGACTACTTCAATGTCTAATTGCTAATAGACACACAATTAATCCACCCTGGCACATCTAAAACAGTAATTACCTAATGCCATTCACATGGTGTGGGGTTAATTGAAAGAGGTCTTGACCTTCATGACCTATCAGTTTTGCCTCGTCAGCTTGACCCAGGTCAGAGATTCTCCCTGATAACTTTTGCTTATCAATAAAACCTCACCGTATCTAGAAACAACACGTGTATATATATGTGCATGCATGCATATCATAAGGATGTGTATCTATATGCACAACAATAATGAAATAATAGAAATAATAAATATTTGTGCCACTGATTTTTATCTTTTATTTTTCTTTTCAAGTAAAATAGGAATTATGTAAATTGCAAAGTGAAGACCGTATTGCTTTTCAGTTTATAGCTTAAACATGATACCAAAGCTGATTTTCCAGGTGAGACTAGAGCAAATTTATTGTTGCTTATGTTATCACAAATGCTTTTGAGAGGAGAATTTGGCTGACACAAGGTTTTCAAATGGTAGTATATATTAAAATAAGTCCTCTTTAATGGAAAGATGTAATTAGTCAAACACAGTTATTAGTGACTGATGCACCTAACTCTGTTAGGTAAGCACAAAAACTGAGATACTGGTTCAATTTTATGCTGTGCTATAACTGGAGGGAAACATGTATTCCATTACATCCCCCAAACTTACTAAAGTATATTTAAGTTGAAAAGGTGAGTACTTGAAAATTAGGAAATACCAGAGTTAAAGTTACTTCTGGAGTTACAACAAGAAGTCAGTTGTTTTGTCCTGAACCTCATGCTGTGTCTTTAATTCATTATCACAGAAGAGATCACTGCCTCTGCTTCACCCTTCCTAAGCCCAAAGCCACAGCAGGTACAAATGCATTCAAATACCTGAAGGGTGGGTATAAAGAAGGCAGAGCCAGGCTCTTTTCAGTGGTGCCCCGTTGCAGGACCAGAGGTAATGGGCACAAACTAAAACACAGGAGGTTCCTTCTGAACAGCAGGGAACACTTTTTCACTGTGAGGGTGACTGAGTGCTGGCACAGGTTGCCCAGGGAGATTGTGGAGTCTCCCTCCTTTGAGATATTTAAAAGCTGTCTGGACACGGTCTGGGCAACCGGCTCTAGATGGTCCTACTTGAGCAGGGGGGTTGGACCTGATGACCTCCAGAGGTCCCTTCCAACCTCACCATCCTGTGATCCTGTGATAGGTGAAGCGGAGTTAGGAAAAGCATCATAAATTCTCAGGCAGAATATGCTCAGTTGCTTTGTGTAATTAAGGCGTATGCACTGCCTCCGTGAGTCTGTGCGAAAGAGGTCCAGGTAGCGAGCTTCAGTACCAGATGCCTGACCAGCCACATTGCTTAATTGTTGGTTTGTTTCCTGACCTAGATAGGACTGCTCCAACTAGCAAGGCCCAGGACAAAGCCCAGAGCTTGCATGAGTTTCTTTTGGTGCTACTCTTCAGAGGCCATGTGGAAAAGATGGAACCAGGGTATTCTGTTAAACCACACCGTTTAGGTCCCCCTGCCTGATCACCCTAGCCCCTTCACATGGCAGCTCAGGCAGTGTCACTTATCCCCCAGTTTCATTTTACAGTAAAACCATTCTAGTGGGCTACAGCACAATCTTCTTCTTATTCCAGAGAGTTTAGTGCAAAAACCGCATGGTAGTAATGATGACACAGGAAGCAGGGAAAACAAGTGCCATGATGGTCCCTTGGCAGTGTGGTCATGAGCCAGCTACCCGGGGGGCTGACATGGGGTCCTGGGCCCTGGGCAAGGTGAGGGGAGCCCCAGGGGGATGGTGGTGCCCTCCGGTCCCACAAGCAGCCAGTAGGATCACCCCTACGGATCAATCACTCCCAGGCCGCGATGGAGCTGTATGTCTCATCACAGCTATCAAGTCCTCCATTAGCTTACCTGCATCTAATTCTGTATTAATCAGACTTTAAAAATGCAGCTCTCAATATGAAATGTATAATGCTTCTAAGATGAACCATAATGGAAGCAGAGTTAATAATGCATTTTCAGTGAAGATTTGCTAGTAGGTTACTCTGCCTTCAGAGAAAAGTAACAGATCCGGCAAACTAACCTGGCAGAGACCCTGTGGATACTTAACCCTCAGTTCTTTATGCATCACATGAACTGTAATCTTGTTTTCTTTGACATTTCTCAGATGTACTAATCCTTTCATCCTGCAAGATCAAATCTGAACCCTCATTAATTTTATGCTAAGGCAACCCATGGGCCCCTAGACAGTAACTTCTCTACCCTGCCCATAGTAGGTCCGTTGTGTTTTCTGGCTATTGCCTCAGTGTAAAAGTACATTTTACTGGTTAGTTCACCTACTAAATCTGACTTGGACATGCTGATTTACATCTGTTTCAACCTGTTGGCCCATGTGTAGTTTTTCTGAATTTACATTAAATTATATCATATAACTAAAGGGACATACTTTTCCCCATCAAAGTGCTAAAGGGAAGAATGTGCTGCCAATCCTGTCACTGGAGGATATATCCCCATAAATACTTTGTGAACTAGGCAAGAGAACAAGAGACTGTTGTCGATAATGTTAGTTTGTTGTGGCTGTCCATCACCCATGAAGGCAAAGTGTCTTCCAGTTCCAACAAGGGCCAAGATTCTTTATAGGCTGAATGAATTAAAAAGCAAAAGACTTTGTAGTCCATGGGCACATATCAACTATTGGCAAGGTATTAAAAAAATCTTTCTAATCAGATACAATTGATACAGCCTTCAGCATTCTTTTTTCTTTGTGTACAGCAATGTTCCCACTTCACTCTGTTAACTGGGATTGAAAAGCTTTAGAAGAAGGTAGAATGGTTGGCTGGTTTTCTAAAATGATTATTAGGGAGTTTTAGGGGAGCAAGTTCCTGCCAGTAATACTTATTTATGAAAAGAATTGTTATGGAATTGATTCCGTTGAGTTTCCTGAAATTGTACAACACTTAGTCCCATGCGTGGTCCCAGGAAAGTAGATTGTACTTCTGAGACATCCTGCGTTTGATTTCTAATGGATATTATTGGGCTGTGTAAATTTTATTTTCTAATAACTGCATATTACATTGAATTTGTAGAAATGGGATATTTTGTTACTGATGTATGCTTGATATCTCCAGCTGCTCTGAAAATTTGTCACAGAAAACTATTCATTTGTCTTCTGTTGGTCTTTTTTCAGCAGCTTTCACTTCTCAGTTCCCCATAGCCCTCTCTTTTTCTCACTCACATGCTTTATTTCCATGGTATTTTTGAACTATGATGCATTAGATATAAAAATGATCTGAAACTGTCAGCAGCTGAAATAAAATATCGTATGAATATCAGAATATGATGCTTGTTGGTGTAGATTTATACTCCCCACTTAGTCAATGAGATACATGTGTCTCTGGTGTTTGGGTACTTTCTGAACATGAACTATTATTCCTGGCACGTGTGTGACTGATTGTTTCCAGAATGAACAAAACATAAGGCAGCATCATTATGCCTGGTAGATGCAGGCCACGCTCTCAACAGTGGTCTTGTTTTTATAAATTAGTTAAATAGTTTCCAGAGAATGATGTGCTGAACTATTTGGGACACATTTCTTTTAAGCAAATGATGAAAGGGTTTCCAAGTAGTTCCAAATGGTCCATATTTGCTTTGTTTAACAATCAGGCATACTAGTCACCTGGAAAGTATCTATAAAAGATTGAGGCTGTGACAGAGTCATTTACTTTTATTTAATCTTTACTTTGATTCTAAGCACTACAGTTATACTTAATAGGACATTACCATATTAATGAGAAGTTAATATAAAATCATGAATAGAATAATTTTGTTTACAGCTTAAATCTGTATGGAGTGTTTCTTTACATATATTTGCATTTTAAAATACTGCATCACCTAATGTTCCCAGATAATTGTTGCTTCATTCTAGCACAGAATACAGGATTTTTTTGGTAAAATTTGGTAAATCTCAGACTTAACTTCTTCCTAGTAAAAAGTAAAGTTCTCTAAGGAATGTTAGTTTTTTGCTGTAATTAGGAGCTGATGGCATAAAGTAGCTAACAGAAGACATCTGATTACTCAAAATTACTTTACTTTCCACCAGCTTTTAAAAGGAATAAGAACAAAGTGATTTAGAAATATTACAAAATTATCACAGTTCACAGGATTGCCTAGGGCAACATATCAAATATAGAGAAAAAACATAGCCATTGTTTTCATCTTTCATTTTGTATCCTGGAAATAATTTCTTTGTAAGATACCTTATTCAGAATAAATGTTTCTTGTCCCAAAGGAAATTGGTTTTCATTGCACTGGTAATATCTGATCAGATGAGATTGAGATCTATCTTTATTTCTGGTCCCTACTTCAATCTGAAGAATAAACTGAAGAGAGATTTCTTTGAGCAGCATGACTTACGTTGTGTTTGAGCAGAACAGTTTTTAAAAAAGCCATAAACAATATGAATCTCAATGATTTTAACTTCTCTCTAAATGCTCTTGAAAGAAAAAAAATTATTTCTGCCTTGTTGGACTACCCTATCTTCTTTGCATCCTATTCCCTCATAGTATTATAGCTGGTAACAGTATTTACATAATAGTAAATGTTTTCACAGGAAAGTATTGCTTAAAGTGCTTTCCAAAGCATTCTTCCCTGCATAAAAAGAACAGCAGAGAAGTTCTTGCAAATATTTCAAATGGCTCTCAGACTTTGGAGGCTTTCATTTGTGGATTCTGCAACAAGACAATAACATTGTCTTAAATTGAGCTTACAAGCTTCTCTGCTGGTGAGGTTCATTTGATGCTATCATTTAGCTGAGGCTCTGGAGACCATTTTCATTCAGGTCAGTATGTTTGCATCTGCTTAAATCCTGCATAAGTCAATGGAACTGCCAATCACAGCAAAAGTTGAGCAGCATTTAACTGTGTCCAAATAGAAATGGATTTTTGGAAATCTAAGTCATGTCATCATTTGTGCTTATAGGAAGTTGTATGATTTCCTGTAGAAGAAAATATGAATGCTCTGAAAACTCCCTTTTTGCTTTAATCTGACCGGATGGAATGAGGCAATGACAAACATCCTTGTCTAATGTTTAGTCCCTAGTTTCTGATGATCTAGTATTTCTTATTATCCTTAAGGTAGGGATTCCCTAGTATTCCTTAAATCTTCATTGAATATACAGCAATGTATCTCCTGTGAATTAGTGCATCCCATCTAGATTCAGAAATTGCTTTATGCAAGCTTAATTCAATTTCAAAATCTGTTTTTTCAGTATGTATTTGTGCTTAGACAGCTGCTTAAAATGTTAACAGAAAAAACAGAAAACAGAAGCAAAAAGTTGCTAATTGTGAGTGTGATTCACTTACATTGTCCTCATGAACTGCTTCACAAATATTAATGATTATCGCCCTGAAAAAACCTGTACCTGGTAACTCAGACCTTGCGCTTTGAGAGGCTTGCTGGTTGCCAAATATTTCTCATATATCTAAGGTAACAAATCAGGAAATGGATTGAGGTGCACCTCCAGGAATTAACACATTCTTTTGAAACTCCCTTTCAAGAGAAAATTGCCAAATTTCTCAGAGCTATATTTTGAACCTGTTTTGGGTTTGTTTTGCAAAGGAAAAGATTCAGTTGTTTCCCAAGATCACAGATGAACTAGCTGTTGCTCAAAGTCAGACTTTCAGGTCAAAGCTCAGCATAAAGCACATCTAGCAATTTTGCATTACCAAAGGTATATTCCTTTTGTTGCCCTTGCCACCAACATGGAGTTTCATTATAAATCTGCTCCACAAGGTAAACCTTTTTTTCCAAACAACTAATCCAATAGCTTTTCATTAAAATCCCTCTTTAAAAATACAACACTGAAATAATAATGATCAGCAATGCCAAAGGCTGACATAATCTCTAAACAGTGCCAGCATCTTTCAGAACAGCTCAATGTGCTAATTACTTCATACACTTTTCACAATATAGTCTTTCATTTCTGATTTTTTTACAGTAAAATCCTGTCATTTTAGTTTGCAATTACTATTTCTGCTTTATGTGGTATAATTTGAAAAGAACTGAAGAACTTAAAGCTGAGAAAGGTAAAATTGTTGAAATTAAGCCTATGAAAGGGTTTTGTTTTGTTTTATCGTGCCAGTAATTGTTAATGAAAAACAGTCTTTTTGATCAGTAAGTGTCTCTTTTAACCTGTACATTTTCTAAAGGAGAAAAAAATAATTGAAACATATGTTCAAGTTTTAAAAAGAAGTATTGTTTTTAAAATAAAGTAAAAAGGAAACATCACTTCAGTTGTCATGTGGGAAGGGTTACTTTGTTGATGACTGAGGATCAAGCATCTGATATGAAACTTGCATGTACTGCCAGAACCATCTTGGACATCCAACATAGTTATTCCACCTTGTTTTATGCTCAAGGAGACAATTAGCCTCCTGACTGCTTGGAGAGGAAGAAGAGCTTTGCTACCTTATCATGTCAATGTTTATTCAGGAAGTTCTTATGTCTCTGGTCATATGTTAGAGTCCTGGAAGCTAGCCTACTTTTGCCCAACTTTTAAAATTATTAGATTAAAGCCCCTTTAAGTCCTTTTTCTGGGTCCTATATGAGCCCTTGACTAACCTATGAATAGATTTTGGTTTTCCCATTTCCCTACAGTCCACCCTGAAGCGGAGTGGATAAAGTGGCTAAAGTGGATGAACCTGTCACAGAGGATGACTCTATCTGACCTGCTATGCTTCATGTAGCCGGAGAATTTATGCACAGAGAGAGAAATGACATTGTTATTAACACTGCTGGGTCAATTGCCTTTCAATACTGAGATAAGAGAGCCATCTTGGCCATCTGTCATACCATGACAGTGCAACACGTTAAAATGAACCTGTCTCTTGAGTCTCCTACCTGTGCTATCCCACCCCTGTGCCTTAGATTAATTAGAATGAGATTTAGGAGCTAAACAGAGAGGGAACTTCAGTATATTCAGCAGATCTCCTTGTCTGGGACGGTCAGGGTGCCAGTATTACAGGTGTTACTATAGAGGACGACTGGGTAAATCCCAGTTTTTAAGAGATTTATGAACATATTTTGTCTGAGAAAATAAGGCTAGGCACTCAAGTTATGCTCTGCAACATTGCAATTTGCAGTACATAAATAAGTCTGGGAACCTAACTTCCAAACACTCAGGTTAACAAAGGGCAAGATCTCCTCATTTAAAATCCTGGGGACCTTGGAGGTTTATCAGTCTTATTACAGTGAAAGGGATGGACTATGTTGTGCACTTTTTACAGTAGAAAGAAGCAAAGAAAAAGTTGTGGCCATACAGGAAAGATAAGCTTAGCAATGATCAGATAAGTGGGAAGAGCTAATGACTCAATTAGGATGCTCTAGATAACTAAGATATATATTTGGCAAAGGCTCAGCAGGAAATTGTTTTACAAATTTTGCAATGGAAAAAGAGTTGTACTGTGTTTATAGCAAGGGTATGTTGGACTTTATCCTGGGTAGTCTTTTTTGCTTACGAGTAATGTTCCTTGATTTCAGTGTGACTTCAGGTTCCAAGATCTATTAACTTCAGTAGGAGAGGTATTGCTCAGAATACGGCATGATTGCTGTACTTACTAAGCTTACTTAATACACTATTAAAAAAAGCTCATATCTGACTAGATTGTCACAAAGCATAGCGAGGTGGTGTAGAGTTGTGAGAACAAGTGCCATTTACTTCATCATACGCACACATACAGACCCTGCTAGGTAGGGAGAAGTGACCCACAATGGTGTCAAAGGAGCTTTGTGTGCTCCCACAGCAGAACACTTTCCCAAGCAGACTGTGCTTCTGAAACAACCAAAATGGGAGGAATTACTGTTTTCCCTTCAGGAACCACCCCCTCCCCAACCAGCCAAGCCCCCCCGCTCCAAAAAAGCCCAAGGGCGGAAATACTATGTTACTCACAGCAGAGTTCCCAGCAAGCTTGAGACACAAGACAGATCTGTGGGACTTTGTCTAGATTCTATAGGGACTTCTATATGACATCCTTACAGTGGCCTGGATTGTGCAAACTCTAAGAAAAAAGCCAATTGTATTCAGGGATCTGAAATCACTTTATAAGCAGATATAAACATTACTGTTACAAATGGGGAAACGGGAAACCAGAGGTTTTATCTCCAAGCTTTTGCAGTGGGGTTTCCCTCCGTTGGGTATTCCAAATGGGTGCAAGTCCACAAGTAAAAGGGAGAATAAAAACACTAAGCACATAAAGCATTAGCAGGCAACAGGCAAGTGGGCTGGTGTTTTTAAGAGGCTACACTAAGCTGCAGTATGAGGCTTGATCATACTAAGGCTGTAAAGGGTCAACATTTTAGTATTACAAATCATACTATCCTCAGCACTTTTAGTCTTGGCCTCCTTAAGAATCTTTGCAGAGCTATTGTAATCACAGGGCTGTGAGCAGGCCAGTTCATTAAATTGCCAACTCTGCTGCTTGCAGATGTTTGAGGCAGGTGTTCTGTACAGACCAGGGAGTTTGCTTTCTTCTGCTGCATGTTGCACTGGGGGTCAGAGGTTACACCTCAATGGCAAGGTCTCAACTGCATGGCAAATCTCAGAGGTCTTTGTTAGGGGAGGAAAAGAATTCAGTCTCCTTAAAATTTATGTACTGCAAAAGATAACTGCACCTGCAGACTGCTGCTCTTATTGAAAACACATGGTGGCTGTTGGAAGAAATATAAAACGCTGCTCTGTAGTTCCTGTTGAGAATATACAGGGATTCCAAATGATCAGTATTAGACCAGAGATACTAGAATGATTCATGATCCAATAGTACACAGTTCTGGTACAAAGTGTATGCTTTTGTCATACACTTAGGGATTCGTGCGAATCCGCATGTATTTAAAAATTGACTTTGGGCAGTGTTGTATTGCCATCAAACAGTTGCCCTGCATAATATAATGTATTCCAGCAGGCATTCTCAATGACCCACCTAGTTCATAATTGGAAAAGGTTAGTCCAGTCTTTCCTGGCCACCTGTGTGTTGGCTCTTTAACTTCCCAAATGCAAAGAGCAAAGATAGATTCTTCTAGATGCAGGAAATGCTATCAAATAGACCACCCTTATGAGGGAATCCTCTGTCTTAAAAAGACCACTGTAGGTTTACAGAATAAAAATCTGCTTTGTTTCTGCTAGAAATAACCTCCAGCAAACATCAAGTTTTTGTCAGTTCATGTTATGTTAGTCAGGTATAAATGATACACTTATGGAATGGGATGGAAATATCTTTGTGTTTCTTAACTTCTACTTATGTGTGTGGCTGCGGTACTGCTGGAAGAGCTTTCAGCAATGACTGTCGGAGCTGTAATCCTAATAACTGCTGAAAATTCATAAAAAATTAAGACAAATGATAGAACATCATCACCTACTAGAATCTCTAAGGCTGAGGCTTTCATTAACACTTGTTCATCAGAAGGAGCTGTTACAGATTAATTTCTCATTATTACCATGTAGGAAAAGTGAACATTCAGTCCTGAGTTCATGTGATGTTCAGAGTGTTCTTCATGAAAATTTTGTGTGAAATAATGATGTGGGTCATGATGTAACAAGAAGTTTATTATGCCATTGTATTACATATGCTCCATGCACTATATACAATTGTGTCATCTATGTACAATAAAAGGTAAAGA
>WAAD01037401.1:53229-84578 GCA_013389945.1 Fregata magnificens
AGAATATATACAAGGGAACCCAAATATATTTTTTAATTCTGAAAAATCCATATGTATCACAAACAGCTATATGTAGTTCCCTAATATCCAAATTTTTCATAGCTTGAGAGCAGAAATATAATATAGAACATCTAATTTCATCATTTGAAATATTTCTAAACTGCTAACAACATAAGAATTTTCCTGTTAATTTCAGAGATGCAGCATTTTCATATATTTTCTGTTTTTCTCTTTTTCTCCTGAATAGTGAACCTACATAATCACATCCAGAAATCCATTTTAAGTACTAGTGATGAGATAACTATTTTCAACTGGAGATGAATAGGGCCAATGTCGCAGGCTCAGGTGTTTTGCAAGAAAAACAAAGGGTATATATAATTTGAGTGCAGTTTTTCAGAACACTTGATATTCGCCTCAGCTGCATTCTGCTTACACAAGTTATGACTTACTGCCAACCTCTAAGCCCTGATGGAGAAACAACAGTGAATAGTGTTTCATTGAGTTTTTGATAAAGCATTTCTACACATATCATACAGTGTACTGTTGAATGTTATCAAGACTTCTATAGCCATACTTACTAACAAAAAATCTTTCCTTATAATCATTTTTAGATTATGAAACATAAATTCAGAAGCAGCAACAAGGATCCCTACACTGCTCTACATTACCTACACAGTCTCGGATGGAGGATAAAACACTGCACAAATATTGTCTCTAATTAAAGTATTTGGGCAATGGAGTGCAGAACTGGATTCAGAACTGACAGTCAGTACACTGGGTGAGGAGCCACCTACACTAAGCTAATAGCAAACTTTGAGAGTAGAGTTTGTTTCTTAACCCTATTTCTTTCCGTGACTTCTGCTTTGAATTTATAGCAATGAACCTTCTCCAGACTGAGATGGCATTTAAAAATTAACCAATATTGGTGTTTTTGCAAACAGCACTTTTTAAAAATTTCTGACAAGAATAGAGAAGAGATGTCTGGTTTTTTACTGTATCTATATTTGTAGCACTCATCTAGGACTTGGGAAACCCAATTCTATTACTTTTTCTGCCTGAAAAGATTAACACCCACATTTTTCAACATCATTCTCATTTGTGTTAGGTTTTAAAACAAGATGCTTTATAGATCTGAGTAATTTCAAACACCATCAGTGATATAATTTATGGCCACTCTCCTACTTTTGCTCTGGTGAGTGTCTCTCTCCACCGTGTTAACAGTGGTGAAAGTACCAAGTTTCAGTTTTGACAAACCAGTATTTTCTGTTGAAACTCTGTTTTATCAAAGCAATTACAGCCACCTGTTTCCCCAAATCTACTGTTACATATAAGCTTGATATGGAAGCTGAGCAGAGTGGAAAATCACTCTTCTAGGTGTACAATCTGAAAACAGTAAGAATGGATAAACAGGACAAGACAGACACAAAACTGAGTGTTCTGCCACTAAGATGGCTAATGCACACTTAGAGCACATTTGCATTGCTTGCGTTAAAAACTAGGGTATTAACTCATCCTGTTAACAGGTAAAGCTGTAAAATTGTGTTCGCAATTTCAAAATGAGACATGTGGGACACATTTGCAAACATAAATTCTTCAGTTAGCTTGCTATGCTCTGCTTATTATTGTTGTTATGATGCTTAGGTTAATTTTATATTTTACTGTGGATCATATAGAGTCTGTCTTAGGGAACACCTTTTCATGTTGTCCATCTTGTGTGATTTGCTCATATTGCTCAATCATTTGAGTCTCATTTTAGGACACACATATAGAAACACTAGTATAAATCTGTCACCACTTGCAGTTTGCATCTGAATGTTTTAAAGTTTTTTTTATGTCTCAGCTGTTTTAATTTTCATTGGGCTACACAGCATTTCAAGCATCAAGAAACTTTCTCTTTTTCTAATTTCCTAATGTATAGAAGTATCATTCAGGGGTTTTAGTACATTACATTAATACCATGCTGTTTCTTCCTATTTTAAAAGAAAATGCAGTTGTACAATACAACAATAAAAAATATTCTCAATGTTATTGTATTGTTTTAATCACACCTTCTGCAGGTGGCTTTGAGTAATCTGCACTTCTAAACAGGATGAGAGATTTCCCTATGGATAAGATCTGGTGTTAAAATAGGGCTTTTTCCTGCTAAATAAATGTAAAACAAAAAAGAAAATGTTCTTTTTTTTTTTAACTAAAAAGAAGAAATGTTCAATGAGCAGAAAAATTCAAACTATAATCTCTGTTAGAAAATACAGTGTAGGTGACTTCTATCACATAGTCTGGTGAATCAGGTTCTTGACTATTCTGAGAATGAGAGTGTGATTGGTACTTTTCAGTTTTCTTTCTCAGGGCACAACTGCTTCTTTATAAGTTGCTTGAGATCTATGAAAAAGAAAGAGCATTCTTCCTCAGTGTTGCAAATAACAGCAAGGTGTATGTAGAGTATCCCATGCTGCAGATTAATTCTAATGTGTGCAGAGTCCCATTTGCATGAACTTCTCCTTCTAAGAGATTATGGAAGATGCCCAGGCCAGTCAGTCAACAAGCTCCCCTTCAATTCTGGCAGTACTTAAGTAGTTCCCTTTTTAACTTCTCTGGATATCTGGGCAGCCTCAGGCTTGCAAGATGAACTTGCGTTATGCCAATACAGTTGCCCCTCACCTTGTGCCTCATTTGTTCATCATAGTTGTCATCAGTTCTTTATGCAAAAAAGACCTTGGACATATGCCTGCTGTTTTTACTTCTTTCCCTGACACCATGAAATAATGACATCGCTGAGCAAAGATAGCAAAGAGTAATACCTGTCAGGTGCTGACGAAAATCTAGCCACATCTTAGATTTTCTGATCAAGGCCATGGCATGTAACAAACTACAGTCACCTTCCCAGACACTGCATTTGAAGAGATAGATTGTTCATTCTTTGCGACAGTCTACTGCAAGGTAGCAGGAGCCTAGACATGCTAAACCGTGAGCACTGCACTCCACTAGCAGCAAGAGAGGTGTATCTGGCCAGTGCATGGAGCTACCCGTGATGGACTAGAGTCAAGGGGGAAGAGACCCTCATGAGGCGTCTCCCTCAGTTCTAAGACTGCATACAAAATGCCACACATTCTTCTCTCTATTATTCAGTGGCACAGTTCACTGGAAAGGCTTATGTGTCAGATGTCTGGTCATCTATATTTCCACTAATTTGTTTGCTAGATTGGAAGTTAAGGTCAGGAAAAAAATGGACGCACACAGGAAGACACTTTTCCACACGGAGACAAAATTTTATCTGACATAACATGGCACATTCTCCTAACTTCTGCCTGCAGTTCTTTCCACCTGCAGCTCTACATCTCTCTCCAGTCTTCATTAGTGCCAGGTCCTGACTAGCCTAGGAGGGCAGTGTCAAAGGCTCTTCATTGATCACAGCCAGCTACTTATGCCAAAGCAGCCACAGACCAGTCTCATTTCTGTCTCTCTCTGCTGGACAATGCAGTTCCCATGCATGTGTCACTCATAACTTATCAGATTCAGATTCAGGCTTTCGGTAACATAACATCTCTTACCAACAGTGGGAGAGAAGGAGGTAGTCTGTCTTGAGTCTGGGTTGTGGAACACAAAAGATCCCCTATCTCTGGAAGTTCTCTGGGTAAGCAGGTCCAAGACCACCACTAGAACTAATGCTATGATCTATGTGTAATTTCTAATACTTTTTACTGGCACAGTTTGGACCTCTTTAATGCCCAGGGAATACTCATATGCTGTGGTAGCCCCTGTACTTTCTAGCTCCAAAAGAAAGTCTGGTTTACTGGGTGACATCTGAGTTGGCTAACTGCACATACAAAGGTAATCAAAGCCGTGCTCTAGACATACTGCTTCGCACAAAGCTGTACAGTGTAACCTGGAAAAAAATGGCAATCATCTCCAACATGCTATCATAGACAACAGATTTCCAGCCTACATGTAGTTGCTTATACATTGGTGCAGAATTCACACTCAGTCAAAAGACTGAGTAGATTAGATGGAGACAACTTCCCATATAGCTCGCCCCAAAATTTACTCTTCAGGCTGCAAAGGGTGGGAAGAGTCACGAGAAGGACGCAGATGGGAAGTGGTTCATAGTGACAGCTTAATAGCAGTACACATTTGCTTTCTGATTGGCCTTAAGAAGAGATTGAAAATATTTTTACATGACGAGAGGTCAGATCTGATAGCAGCTGGTACAGTTGGTAGATGCTGGGACTAAGGTTGTGGTTCAAAAGAAAACTTTGAAGATACTTTAGGAAAAAGATGTCACAGACACCTGGGGGGCTCAGGGATCAGCTATGCGGCACAACCTGATAATTAAGAGCTGTTTCCATACCTGAGATCAGCTGCTCACTTTCTCAAGCAGAAGGTGATGACTGGGCTGCCAGAGCCAATCACCTGATTCTTTAAGGCAAAAATCTAAGCAAATATGAAGCAAGGACCACAGACCTGTTTTTCTCATGTTTTACAGCTGTTTTTCTTACAATAACAGTAGCAGAAGAAGCACAAAAATGTTTTCCCAGCACAGTAAAAAACTGGTCAGAACCAATTTGGGCCCAAAAAGACTAGTATCTTTTTCTCACCACCTTTGCATTATCATGTACATCCTGAAGGAATGTCTCTCTAAAAGTCACATATTAAAAGTGTTTGCAGGAAACAGGGTCTGTGTCAGTTTATGAAAGAAAGATCACAATAACTCATCGTTCTTCAGGAGAGAATTTGTCTAGGAAATGACACTGCAGTGACTGTTTCTTGCTTTCTTTTTTATCTTTGTGGGTAAAAAAACTCCACAAAGTAAAACAGGACAGCTGTTCACAGCTATCTCGTGTCTGATCTATGTTCTTTCCCAAAACAGCCTTTCCACTTTCCTGGGGCAAATGATACTCCATCACGAGTATGCATGCAGATTAAGTATTCTGGGGGACTTTTCTGGACTCCCTCCAGTTTCTCTAACTGGAGATATGCCATTGCATTACTCAATATATGTGCTGGCTGATCAATTAATCATATCTCTGGCTTTAGCAGCTCATTTTGCATCTCCTTGTCTGTGTACTAACTCTTACTTTCCTCTCTTTAGCTTGGTCCCTGCCAGTTTTTGAATATTCATCAGTTATTATATACATTGCCTGACCATTATCCCTAGCATAGCCTCCAGGCAGCAAATTATTCCCTAATTCACTTGGAGCATGATCTATTTTCCATTTACATCAATGGTGGCTTGGGGAGGCTATTGATGAGAACAATATCCTAAAGATGTAACAATTTTAGGTTTTTTTCCAAACACCTCTTTTAAAATTCTTTTAAAATTGGGTAGCTTGCAGCACCAACTGAGCAAGTCATCTGGACCTAAATAAATGAACACAAACACCACCAGGTGACTCCTGCTTGAACCTCTAAGTTGTTTGTTTTCTGCAGCTGAAGGACAGCATTCAGGTTTGATACATTAGAAACTGTTAGTTTAGTTCACGCAACAGTCCAATGATCTATCATGAAGTGTAAATGTGCTTGATCTGAATGCAGTTCAGAACAGCCTGGGTTTGATTTACTGGAATAAGGCTCTATAAAGGTGATAAGGATGGACATTGGCACTTTAAGAAACTTTGAGCCATAGATAGTTGCATGTTGCAAAAAAGTAGTCCTTATATGGATATAAGACCTGCATTTGAAAGACATATAAAATTATAACTAAGGCCTATCCACGTCAGGTATCACAATATAACAAATAGTATGGTAATTTGCCAGGATAGCCTTCTAATATAACTAACTGCGTTACTATTTAACTCTACATAACATTGTAACACGAAACAGCTGCTATTGACATTAATATTTTATCCCAAATCACAACAGGATTTCCAACATACCCAACTTCCCAGCAGCGGCCATTAGGGAAAGTAACCTATGATTAATTTCAACAATATGTCAATCTGTGATAAAAGAAAGTGAGCCCCCAAACCCAACAAGCCTATATGTTACGAATGAATATGTATGTAAAACCTGCCGAGACACATGATTTAAAAGAACTGACACATGGGTGTGCCAGCCAGCTAGGAACTGCAGTGTAGGAGGTCTTTCTGAGAGCTTTTAGCAAATGTTATTGCAATACTGTTGTGCTGCCTTGGGGGCTTGGAAAAAGCTTAACATATCTTTGCAGAGTGAAAACAATGATATGAATGAGGTATAACAGAATCTTAAGAAGGAAATTTTTCTCATGTTTGTTTCATAACTCAGAAAGGGTGTGATGGGGTCTTTCTGTAGCAAGCTTTAGGTTAGAGGTCAAGTGTGCAAAATGCTAACAAAAGAGAAAAAAAGACCTTCTAAAAATGGGGTAAAGAAGTTTTGTTTGCATGCTTATGGCTAAAGGAAGTCCCAGTTTGTATGGGCTGCATATAACCATTTTGGTATTTCTGTTCATGAGTTATATATTTAACTTCAGCAACTCTGAAATATGAAACTCCAGTAACTCTGAAAATCCATACAAGTGGCAAATGCATAAATGTTTAGATGCACTGCTACATTTATATGATGTATCTGCTTTGCTAAAATGAACTTGGGAAATCATAACCTGTTTTCCTAGGTTATCAGCTTTTTCTTCACAAGGTTTCTTCACAAGTTGCGTCAGGGGAGGTTTAGATTGGACATTAGGAAGAATTTCTTTACTGAAAGAGTGGTTAGGCATTGGAACAGGCTCCCCAGAGAGGTGGTAGAGTCGTCTACCCTGGAGGCGTTCAAAAAAGGTGTAGACGTGGCACTCCAGGGCCTAGTTTAGGAGTCATGGTGGTGTTAGTTGATGGTTGGACTTGATGATCTTAGAGGTCTTTTCCAACCTTAATGATTCTATGATTCTATGATAAAACTCTGCTTCATTCTCATTCTGCCCTCATCCTCTGTTTATTCTTATTTTGTGGTGGCCTGACCACTTGATCAGCAATGCAAAAGACAACTAGAGGGAGATGGATAGAGCAATTTTGATCTCCACTCCCCCCCCCCCCCCCCCCCCCCCCAAACAGGAAACATGTTTATATATTAAGGGAATTGAGAAACTTGTTCGTCTTACTTTTGTTTAAGTGCTTGTGTGCCACTATGGCTTAAAAATACTTCTTAAAAACTCATAAGTAAAAATAACAATTTAAAAACCTGAAAATATTCCAGTAACGTGAGCTCTGGATTTCTGGACATGGCATCTGTTCTTACGTGGGGAAGCTGCATGTCACTGGCTTCATCCTGTGTTTGTATGTGTTGTTCTGACTATTACAGCATATCACAGAAGGACTGAAACTAACCTCAGCTACAGCCTCGATTCCTGCTATCACCAGAATCTTTCTTTGTCATCTTGATTGCTTTGAAAAACCAATGACACCAGATTTGGCTAAACAGAGACACTCCTGAACCAACTTCAGTGTTCTTTCTGTAAGGTGACATTTGTCTTGCAGAGCTGAAATTGAGTCATTGTTCTGTCTTGACTGAGACTAGAAACATTCACCTAAGGAACATTTTGAACTTGCTTATCTCTTACATTTGCTGCTTTGGAAGAGTTCCAAGACTATTAATAATTGTATATGTTCTCTGGTTTGATCTTGACTGAAGTAGTCCGCCTAGTAGATGAGGGCAAGGCTGTGGATGTTGTCTACCTGGACTTTAGTAAGGCCTTTGACATGGTCTCCCACGGCATTCTCATGGAGAAGTTGGCAGCTCACGGCTTGGATGGGCATACACTTTGCTGGGTAAAAAACTGGCTGGATGGCCGAGCCCAGAGAGTGGTGGTGAATGGAGTGAAATCTAGTTGGCGGCCAGTCACGAGCGGTGTTCCCCAGGGCTCGGTTCTGGGGCCGGTTTTGTTCAACGTTTTCATCAATGATCTGGATGAGGGGATTGAGTGCACCCTCAGCAAGTTTGCAGATGATACCAAGCTGGGTGGGAGTGTCGATCTGCTCGAGGGAAGGAAGGCCCTGCAGAGGGATCTGGATAGGCTGGATCGATGGGCCGAGGCCAACTGTATGAGGTTCAACAAGGCCAAGTGCCGGGTCCTGCACTTGGGTCACAACAACCCCATGCAACGCTACAGGCTTGGGGAAGAGTGGCTGGAGAGCTGCCCGGCAGAAAAGGACCTGGGGGTGCTGGTCGACAGCCGGCTGAACATGAGCCGGCAGTGTGCCCAGGTGGCCAAGAAAGCCAACAGCATCCTGGGTTGTATCAGGAATAGTGTGACCAGCAGGAGTAAGGAAGTGATCGTGCCCCTGTACTCGGCACTGGTGAGGCCGCACCTCGAGTACTGTGTTCAGTTTTGGGCCCCTCAGTACAAGAAGGACACTGAGGTGCTGGAGCGTGTCCAGAGAAGGGCAACGAGGCTGGTGAAGGGTCTAGAAAACAAGTCTTATGAGGAGCGGCTGAGAGAACTGGGGTTGTTTAGTCTGGAGAAGAGGAGGCTGAGGGGAGACCTTATCGCTCTCTACAACTACCTGAAGGGAGGTTGTAGGGAAGCGGGTGCTGGACTCTTCTCCCACGAAACTAGCGATAGGACGAGAGGAAATGGCTTCAAGTTGCGTCAGGGGAGGTTTAGATTGGACATTAGGAAGAATTTCTTTACTGAAAGAGTGGTTAGGCATTGGAACAGGCTGCCCAGAGAGGTGGTGGAGTCGTCTACCCTGGAGGCGTTCAAAAAAGGTGTAGACGTGGCACTCCAGGGTCTAGTTTAGGAGTCATGGTGGTGTTAGTTGATGGTTGGACTTGATGATCTTAGAGGTCTTTTCCAACCCAATGATTCTATGATTCTATGATTCTATGATTCTATGAATACCAGACATTTCAGTATCTGTTACTTTGAGGTAGCATATGTAAGATTACTTTTTGTGTGCTGAATTTAAGCGGCTTGATTCATCAGTATCTCTTTACATTTCTTGGGAACTTCTGTTTTCTTTGGAAAGTTTGGCTTTCTCACTATATCTGACCTTCAACTTTTCTGATGACCTTGCTTCTGATGACCTTCCATAAGGCCAAGTGCTGGGTCCTGCACTTTGGTCACAACAACCCCATGCAACGCTACAGGCTTGGGGAAGAGTGGCTGGAAAGCTGCGCAGCGGAAAAGGACCTGGGGGTGCTGGTCAACAGCCGGCTGAACATGAGCTGGCAGTGTGCCCAGGTGGCCAAGAAGGCCAACAGCATTCTGGCTCACATCAGGAATGGAGTGGCTAGCAGGAGTAGGGAAGTGATCGTGCCCCTGTCCTCGGCACTGGTGAGGCCACACCTCAAATACTGTGTTCAGTTTTGGGCCCCGCAGTACAAGAAGGACATTGAGGTGCTGGAGTGTGTCCAGAGAAGGGCAACAACGCTGGGGAAGGGTCTAGAAAACAAGTCTTACGAGGAGCAGCTAAGGGAACTGGGGTTGTTTAGTCTGGAGAAGAGGAGGCTGAGGGGAGACCTTATTGCTCTCCACAACTACCTGAAAGAAGGTTGTAGTGAAGCGGGTGTTGGACTCTTCTCCCAAGTAACTAGTGATAGGACAGGAGGAAATGGCCTCAAGTTGCATCAGGGGAGGTTTAGACTGGATATCAGGAAAAATGTCTTTACCGAAAGAGTGATTAAGCATTGGAACAGGCTTCCCAGAGAGGTGGTGGAGTCACCATCCCTGGAGGCATTTAAAAAAGGTGTAGATGTGGCACTCCAGGGCCTGGTTGAGGAGGCATGGTGGTGTTGGGTTGATGGTTGGACTTGATGATCTTAGAGGTCTTTTCCAACCTCAATGATTCTATGATTCTATGATTCCTTCCAGAAGAAATTGTAGTTTCTATCTGAATAGCTGGACTGATGCAAATTGACGTGTCTTTGCATTTTGAGACAGTAGGGTAGATAAGCCATGTTTATGTCTTTTTGACTTAGTGCCTTGGAAAAATAAAACATTTCTGTTAAGGTTACTGTCGATAACATTACATATCATATTCTAGGATCCTTAGCAGCCTCCCAAGTTGTACCTAATGCCACATATTCTCCAAAAATGAAATCAGTGCTCCTGCTTGTCCATCCAGTTAGGTGAGAAAAACACACATCCACTGAAGTGAGTGATGCTTCGTATTTTATGTCCTGACATATAAACTTTCCTTTGGATACTTTATAAACAATTTCTGAAGCATGTATGCACAATGGAATTTTTCCTAGATTTGTGGCATGAGAAATCCATAGCAATGAGAATATTTAGCTCTTGATTCCTTTAACTGCATTTTTTTGGTAACACTTGGCTATCAAGCCCATTATTATTAGCTGTATTATATAACAGTGTCTTTGACAATTGTTGATAGATATATTTAAAATCAATATTATAACTTTCATGACTGGTATACTTCTGCCAGTGTACAAATTATCTTATACCAGTCAATAAATTAAGGAAAATTAATGTCATCACCCACATATCATAGTCATAAAACCACTCTCATTGTTAGAGAAATCTGTTTTATTTAATCTACCATAATTGCATGTATCACTTTCCAGCAATTGTTCAAGAATAACCTCTCATGATTTTTCAGAGCCACTGTTACCATTATGTCATTTTGAATGGCAAGAATTTATCTTAGCCTTCTTTCACTCACTTTGAAGTATCATAAACCTGTTATCCTGCCTACCACCCAAACAGTTAAATGAAGTGATAGCTGACTTTTCCATTTACTGAGATATTTTCGGTTTATTTAAGACACCATCTTGCAGTTCAAGTCCTTGCCTAGCAAGCTGATATTAACTATTTAGTGCATGCACTAAAAATCCTTGTTTTCTTGTTTTATTTTTTCTTTTCTGAGAACAATAATTTGGTTTGGGTTTTTGGTTTTTTGTTGTTGTTGTTGTTTTTTGTTTTTTTTGCTTTTTTTTCTTTTTAGAAATGTATCAGCTATTCCTTGGTATACTCACTGCTCATCAAACTATCTTTCCAATTATGATCAGACCAAGAGGATGTGTTCTATCTGTGCATAGTCAAAAGTTATTTGTATCCAAAACTACAGCAGAATATATTCACAAACTTCAGAACTACACGGTTTAGAGTACAAATAAACGTGGAGAGTGGCTTTATTTTCAATGTCAGACACAAGAAAAAATGAAGGTATCTGAGAATTTCTAACAGGTTGAGGTAGCTAATATATGATTATTGGAAATATCTTGAAGGAAATTATGTTGCATCTCATTAGGACATCCAGAGGAAGTTGATATACTTGTTTTGGAATTGTTTTCCTTCTCATTGTTTAGCTGTGTTTTAAGTGCTTCAAATCACTGCAAGAATATGAACATTGATTCTGTCCTTCAGTTGGTCATTACCTAGTTGATAAGGCTAAACTGAGATTATAGAATGCAACACACAAAACATTCAACAAACTGACACATTTGTCTGGTGCCATGATCTGATTTAGGTCTTTGGGAGACAGTCAAGAATAAGACAAAAAGAATACAAACAACTTCTGAACTTGAACTATAAAACTTCTGATTTCAGGTTTTGGTTATGTAACCCCCTGTAATAAAGAAAGGACTACTTAGAACCTAAAATGGCCTTTGTCAAAGTCCTTTTTTCTTCAAGGTTTTCAAGAGCTCTATCAAAATAGAGGCAGAGAAATGGTGGCCTATTTTAGCTGTAGAAAGACAAAGAGGCTGAGAAATTAATGCATAGAGTTAGAAAGATTTCACAACCTTTGCAACAGAAGAGAGATCATGAAGAGAAAAAGTAGGGGAAGGATAGACTTGTGATCTTTAGCAAGGCACCTCGCAAAGGGAGCTTAATTTTCTGAGCTATTTCCCAACCACAGAGGCTGAAGTTCCATCTATATTGTGAAATAAAAGTCCAGGGATTGATCTTTTGCTGAAGGGCTGAGTGCTGCCAGCTGGCTCTGGTCCACAGTGTTCAGGGCTAACCACCTCTGTAAGAAATTTGTTTTGGAGAGACCAAGCTGGAGTATTCCAAAAAAAGAGCCAGGAAGTGCTGTTAACAATTAGGCAGTAAGGATGCTATGGTCCAGTACTAACCTCAGTCTCTGGCCCTTTTTTAATACAGTACAGAGGTACCCAGAGAGATCTTTAGCCTGGCCTTACCCACTGTGAGCCGTCTGACTCTCCAGATGAAAGAGAGACATTTTAAGCAAAGATCAGTATCAGCATTATGTAACTACCTCTAGTTTAAGACTCTGTGTTCAAGCTACATCAATTAGCATAAAAATGAAATTCCTATATTCTTTTGGTTTTAACATAATCTCAAAAATGCTTCTTATGCCCTTCTTGATTTACAATGTTCAGTTTTTCTGTGTTCTTATTGTTTTCACTGTTATAACACAGATAATGTTGAAAGCTTTAAGCTGACTCTATGCTTAGGTATATGTTTGATTTTCAATTCTTCTGCTGAATGTAATGAGAATATTAAGAAATATTAAGAGCTTTGCTGGATTGGGGCCAAGATTAACATTGCTAGATAGATTAAGCTATATATTACATAAGCTTTGACTGAATGTTCATAGTCTTTCTCTGTAATGTTGAAAATAGACTAGATTAAGAGAAAACTAGAACAACAGGTACCCAGAAATCTGCCCCAGCTAAGTAGACTACAGACATTACATGGTGTACCGCAGCAGGAAGGATAAGTTGAAGGCTGTCAGTTTGCCTAATGCTGAACAAAACCAAAAGGCTGCTCCTAAATGCTTGAAATAATAGGACCATCATGGATCTCAAATCCAGTTTAATCCTCTTTGGCAGCATAATACTTTGCTAAAGCCATATAATCAAAGGGTGGGAAAGAAAGCAATCAGATTTAACATATAGACTAGAATTTGGACCTCTGTATGAAATCTATGTATTTCATACATAATTTAGCAGATGCATTTATACATATTCTTATGTATAAGAAAATAAACTATTTATTTAAGACTTTCCTTTGGGTATTCAGTCATTTTCCTTTCTTCTGTGGTTGTTTATTTGTCCACAAACCACCTTCTTTTACCAGCATTTTCCTCCTGACGAAACACCTTTTCCAGTGTTTCTCCTGAAGGACTGTGTTTTATAGTACTAGCTATGTCAAGATGATTGTAGACATATGTTGCAGAGCTAGAACTTTCGAAAGGAGGATTTTATTTCCCAATCTTGAAAATAATACATTTGGTAAATTTTTATTAAGGGTCACAGTTTTTATTGTTAATTCTTGGTGACTTGTGATCAGTCAGGAATGAGGACACATTGCATTAGGTGCTATAATATCTTCCCTAAACTTATTGCAGTCCAAATAAACAAGAAATGAAAGACCGAAAGACCAAAAGTACAGAAGTAAAACACACTGAAAGATTAATATTGTGGCAGACAACACCATGCCGGGAGTATAATTTCAGGAAGGGAAATTGTAGGAAGTGATTAACTAAGTGCTAAAGTAAAAGGAGAAGAAGGGTATGCAAATTAATGAAGAAAGTGGTAGGGGAAAGAAATAGGTCAGAAAGGGACTGCTGGAGTGTGGCTTCACCAAAGGTACTCTGAGAAGAGAGGTGAGGGGGAACTGGACTGATGTGCCACAGCACGGAGCAGAGCAGTCCCTACCAGACCCACAGCCTTTAAGTCTCTGCTTTAGCTGATTGAGTACTCCTTCTTCTAGCTCAAATTGGGAAGGAAATACTTCTTTAACTATTCAGCTTTTGAACCTCCTGTCTGTGAAATCTTATTTTCAAATGTCTTTATATTAGAAAGGAAATAATTGAGGTCAATACTCCATAATATCAATTAACCTTTTTTGTTTAGCCATCAACAGTTCCAGTATTGAAAAACATTATGCTTGCCATCAGTATGTGGACTTGGCTCATTTGCAGAGTTGCAGATTAAGGACTTCATATATGCATTGACATGGTTCCTGTTGCAGTTTATTTTGCCAGTGATCCATGTGAGTAAGGTCTCTGTAAGCATGAAGTGATAGGATCATTAATAATTTTTGTACACTTTGTAAATGATCCATGGGTAAAGACAATTTATCACATATTTTGATTTGATCACAGAGTCTAGAAAGTGGTGGTAATAAACTTAACATAAGAAATATCTAAATTTCACTTAAATGTTTCTGTGTTTTTAATCATGTCATGCCATAGAAAAATAATAATAAAATCTGCATGAAAGAAAGCTCATTTCAAGACATACAAATTATAACTTCACAGCAAATATTCAGTATCTGTCCTTCTTTTCATCATATTTGTTCAACTCTTGTAAGAATTTTGAAATGTCTGTTTGGTTTTATATCTTTACAATTTAAATTATTATCATTGCCATCAAAGGGAATTAATATGACATAATTTTGTATAAATTAATTGTCATGAATCTGGTAGGGGGAAAATACGCAGAGACACACACATATAGTTGTGTTACACACAATGTATAAACTAATGGCCATTTTGACTTCCAGTGGGAAATACTTACTAGGTGAGTTAGTTACTTTTGAAAATGGGTCATATTTTACTGAGGACTGTCAGGACTTTTGAAAACTCTACTCAGTAAAATGAGGACCCCAACATACCAATCTAAGTCACAATTTCAAAAGACTCAAAAATTGTACATATCAAATTTCATGCATGACCCAGATCCTGTCTGTGCAGGCATATTTTCTAGTGGTAGAGATGTTGTGAATTGGTCTTTACGGAGAGCTGTTCAGATCCTCTACAGCTGCATTCAAGAGCATTGCTCACAGAGTTCAATGGTTTTGGTAGCATTTGTCTCATGTGTCTTCTCACACTTTTGCCAGATGTAATTCATGTATTGATTGGATGTGTCTGTTAAGTGAATACACAAAGTTTTATTGTTTACCTTATGTAACATGATGCTCATGTCATCTTTCTAGAATGGTCTTGTTTGAGATTCAAATTATGTGAATTACTGTCATAAAATAAATGGAAAATTCATCCCTCTGATCCATGGTGCCAATTTAAGAAATAGTAACTTCTGTTGGATGAAATTATGCTTACCCACGTGCACAGCCTAGCGTAGATTTTGAATCAGAACATGAATCACAAAATTACAGAATAATTTATATTGGAAGGCACCTCTGGAGGTCATTTAATCCTATTCCCCTCTCGAAGCAGATCAGGTTGTTCAGGGCTGTGTCAAATCTTGAAGACCTCCAAGGAGGTAGACCCCACAACCTCTCTGAGCAACCTGAGCTGATGTTTGACCATTGTTATGGTAAAAAGAAATTTTCCTTTTATCTAATCAGACTCTCACTGCTGCAAGATGTGTCTGTTGCAAGGTCTGTTTCTATCTTGGACATTAAATGTGTTGGGGAACGTTCTCTAGTGCTGAGGACAGCTGATGTGGAACAGACCACATTCAAAACATTAAAAAATCTTGTCCTGCAGAAGTGGGAGGCTGCATCCAAACTTTGTTGTGAATGGCTCCTAGCCCATGTCAACTCTTGTCTAGTCCTAGGAATGATTTAGAAGCAAAATGTGAAGACCAAAAACATACAAAGGACATAGCAGGGATTCTACTTGTTTAACAGCACAGATCAAATTCTAGTGCTTGGAACTAGCACTGCTTAATTTAAGTAGCTGTTTTCTAGATCCATCTAATTTAACAATGTAGAAATGACCTATAATTCTATAAGAAACATGAGATTGCAGTGTGTAACCGATATGATGTGTCACATCTACTGATAGGTGTATTTGTTTTCTTCTACGGTAGTACAGATCTGGCTATTGGCACTCAGAATGAGAGGACAGTCTTCCAGTAGTATAGTCAACAGATATGGTCACATACCAAACTTTCACTTTCTGAGAGTATGTGAAACATGTCTACAACAAAGGAACACAATGTTGCTTCTTTGTCTTTATCTTCATTTGCTGTATCACATCATTAGTACCATTTGCAGAACATATTAGAGTTTCTCTGACTTGGAGACTGGGTCTTTACAGAGCAAACTCAAGATCTGTGGAGTAAGATCATGCATTTTCAGCATCTCTGCTCTATTTCAGGGTCCTTCTTCTCAGCTGCTGCTGACTTGCCCTGTATTTTGATCAGATTTTTTCAGGTTTCACAGAGGCAGCTGCTGCAGATGGCCTATGTTTTTAGTGTTTGCACAGCTTTACCTGTATCTTCTATCAGACAATGTTCCCATGTAGTTGTATAATGTTTACAAAACTATCCCCATACAATGCTCTCTTCATGACCAGATGTGTGCACCAGATAAGGAACTTGGGAGAAATTTCACGGAGTGTGTTGTGGTTTAACCCCAGCTGGTAACTAAGCACCACGCAGCCGCTCACTCACTGGTGGGAGGGGGGAGAGAATTGGAATAGTAAAAGTGAGAAAACTCGTGGGCTGAGATAAAGACAGTTTAATAAGTAAAGCAAAATGCGCGCAAGCAAAGTAAAGCAAAACGAGGAATTAATTCACTGCTTCCCACTGGCAGGCAGGTGTTCAGCCATCTCCAGGAAAGCAGGGCTCCATCAGGCATAATGGTTACTTGGGAAGACAAATGCCATCACTCCAAACGTCCCGCCCCTCCTTCTTCTTCCCCCAGCTTTATATACTGAGAGTGATGTCATATGGTCTGGAATATCCCTTTGGTCAGCTGGGGTCAGCTGTCCCAGCCATGTCCCCTCCCAGCTTCTTGTGCACCTGGCAGAGCATGGGAAGCTGGAAAAGTCCTTCACTAGTATAAGCACTACTTAGCAACAGCTAAAACATCTCTTCATTATCAACACTTTTTTTAGCACAAATCCAAAACACAGCCCCATACTAGCTACTACGAAGAAAATTAACTCTATCCCAGCCAAAACCAGCACAACTGCCTCTTAGCACTTACCAAAATGTTTATTGTAAATGTAGCTCTTTGAGTATTGCCAAACATTAGTAGCTGAGAGTTGGCCAATCAACCAGACATGAATTGTCCTTTTTCAGAAATCAGCCAAATTGTTGCAACATATTTTCACTTAGTGAGGAATACGTTAATTTTAGCTGAAGCCTGGTTTTAAAGTCAGAGGAGTCATCATGAGGAAAGAGTGATTAAGATACACAATGCAATTTTCATTTCTTACGGAGATACGCAGTTGTTCAGATCTCAACTAAATGAATAGGTGGTTAAAAGTCATTACAGTCTGTAGCTTTTCAATTACTATTGTTTCTGAAATTAACTGATGGAAATTATGTGTTTTCTAGTAAGTTTATGGCAATGAGACCAATACCAGCTAGTGCTTTCATTAGTAGTTTTATGGGAGACAGACTTGAAGTGGAGGTCCTATCTCAGAATAGAAGTCAACTCAATTCCATCTACCTGAAGGACAGATTTTTAGGTTTCCTCTTTCAATAATTTGGCCTTTAGGCCCCATTAATAGGTGATTCCAATGACCTGCAGTAAACATCTATCTGAGTAGTCCAAAACAGGTTATGCTATAGAATTACCTCTTAAATAGTTTAAGTTAGGCAGAAGAAATTCCATGCTCAGTTCCTATGGGTAAGTCACCTAAACTGGATTTTGTGGAGAAAAAAAATCTGAAAATATTTCCTGGCTTTCCAGCATGTCAAGCCAGTTTCCACAGTCGCAATCAGTAAATTTGCCTTAATACAGCTCTGAAGTAAGTCAGGGCTTGATTTTCATCATTGGAAAACCAGAATTAATTTAACTGTACCTTGTCATTCTTTATAATAATCCTTTTTTTCAAGTGAAAATATACACACACAAGACCTGGAAAGTCTTTTCTCTGAGTCTAAAAATCAGAGCTCAGCATAGAGGTGAAGTGATTGTCATAGTTTAATACTTATGTTTTAATATGAACATCTGTCTTTTGGTAATGTACTTCATGTTGCTTTCCATTTGATGAAATGTAACATCAGCCTAGCACTCTTTTGAGCATAAGTGCTCCAAATTACTCTGCTGTTGCACACAATCAAAATGCGTACTATTTAAGATTTATTTCACATATTTTTATATAGGTCAAGTTCATGCAGAGTTTGCAACTCGATGAATTTGGAAAGGCACCCAAACTCCCAAACTATCCAGAAATACTCTATGTTTAAACTATCTCTAGTTATTACTGGAAAAATATTTCTGGGTTTTTTTTTTCAGTGGAGCATACCCAATGAAAATAATATTAATACTAATATATGTCGAGTTCATTTGGCATTTTCAACTTTTTAAACTTCTCAAAAGTTTAATACATATGTCTTCCATTTTCATTACAAATTTGTATCTGTTATAATGATTCAAAGAGCTTTAAGCAGCATAAATACTAGAGCAGGGATGTTAATTTTTTACTTTCTAGAAGGTATAACATAACTAAACTTGAAGGTATTGGTGTAATGAAGAAATTACCAGCTAGGTTCTGTGGCCTATCCTATGCAAGAAGTCATATTCAATTATTACATTGTCTCTTCAGAGTTTAAAATCTGTATACCTGTGGATCATTCCAAAGAGTAGAGCTCAAGGGCTGTTTATTTTAGCTTTTCCATGGAATTACATTCAGTTCCATGTTCCAGTTTTGTCCATAGCATGTATATGTGTTCTGGATCTAGGACTGATGCAGAGCCTATATTGAAGGAACCTGTATAAAAGCAGGAACCTATATAAAAGGAAGACTTAAATAGCTGACTTTTAACCTAATTTAATTTTTTCTGTTACTACCCTATTTAATACAATTAACTCTATGTACATGTGTATGTCCTTCTCTCTGTGACTTCATTATCTATAAGTTTTAATTTCTAATTACATTGTGCCATGTTTTATCTATGCATCTCACCAAGCAAAACTCTATACCATTCAAGCATCCAGCAAACTTTCTCCAGATCTATCTGTTACAGAGACTCGCTATTGCCTTTCTGCCCCACAATCGGCCTCTCAAATGCTCTCAGGTCTGAGGGCTGTACACTCAGAGCATGTGTAAACCCTTGAAACTTAATGACCACTTTGTTAAAATGGGATTTCTTTCTTACAGCATGATGGAATGTGTTTTCAGTTTGTAATTGATGCATTAATAGTAACAATTGCTGCAGTATGTTCAGTGAGTATGCTTAAAATGTTAGTTCTTCTTTTAGAGTATTCTGTCTTTTTTGAAGTCTGGCAAATAAAATTTAGTGTGCCAATCAGTAATAACTTTAACGCATAATGAACTTTATCTCTGTATATGTTGTTTGTACATAATATATAGGTAGAAGAAACAATATCCACATGTATAAGTGTAACTCCCAATATTCACTCTCTGCAGTGCTTGCTAAGCTTTTGGGTTTTAAAATACAGAAGACATATGACTGAAAACAAGCAGTTCTTCATCCGTGCTCTTTTCCTTAACATTCTTATTGCTCCAAGTGTGCCCATTTGACCTCTAGGTTTTATTTTCTTAAAAGCACCTTTGATCCTCAGCTGTTTAGCTTCCTCAGACGGAATCCCAAACAGTTGGCCATCATGAAGCCTGGAATAAAAATTCCATCCACCAGTGTGTGTGTATATATATACATGTGTGCATATCTCTCTCTCCATATATAGATATCCAAATATATACACATATATATGTATATATGTGCATCTCTCTATATATATCCAAATATATATACATACATATGTATACATGTGCATATCTATATCAATCTCCAAATATATATATATATATATATACTTGGAGATATATATATAGTCCATTAACCTGTGTGTGTGTATATGTGTGTGTGTGTGTGTACGTATGTCTGTAAAAGTTTGTATTTGTACATAAAAAATCTATGCCTTAGGCTGATATAACTGACACAAGAAGCCATAATATTAGGGGTGTTAGAGAGAGGAACTTAAAAATTCCACCATATGGTCAATTATATCTCTAAACAGTGCTTCAAGATTTAAAATACTTCAGTCATGTGTGAGAGGTACAGACACTAGATAAACGAAGGGTGTTAGACCTTCTGTTTTCATTTTTGTGTGTCCTCTCACACCTATCTTGAATCAGCAAAACTAATTTCATTTCATCAGGTTACTTTTGAGTTGTACTGGAATAAACAGAAGTAGACTGAAGCTTCTTAAATCTATTCTTTTGCCTGCAGAATCAGGTTACATTAACTGAGAGATGAGGAAAACAAATACCTCAGTTATTACAGGATGTATTGACTAGACTCCAGTCAGAATATTATGAACCATATTAACTCCTATCTCATACTGATTTGTATAATCCAATCTGGAACATAAATTTGTATGCATTATAATGAACTGTGCGGATGGCTTCAAGGCAGAGATGGGTCTGTCTGGGCAAAAGAAGGAAACAGGTGCAGAACTGAAGTCAGAAAGGGCAGAAGATGTGGAAGTTGAAGATGGTTTCTTGCTGCTTTGTCGTATATACTGGTGTGCTGGGGAAAAAAAAAAAGGGCACCTATTTACTCTTTACTCTCTATATGTAACTTGTTTAGATCTGTTACTGCTCTGCAAAGATGTTCTGGGTAATAGCTGTGCCCATTGTTGTTTTAGAAGAGGTTCAGTTTTGGACAGTCAAGTCAGTTTCTCCTAGAGTTACAATAGTCCTCAACCTGAGTCTTTTGGAGTAAATGTACAACCAAGGTTAGAATATATGTCTATGTATAATGATTGACTGGGAATAATTTTTGGTATTGATCAGAGATAAATATGATTCATATGTGCTTCTACTTGATATAATGCATGGTTAGGTTGCAGTCCTGCTAGGAGGGAAATAAATACCCAAAAGGAGAAAGCGCACTGTGGATTTTGAGTGAGCTTATGATTTTTTGAATGAGTTTATCGTTTCTTAAATGTAATGTGATATACCATTGTTGTGGTTTAACCCAGCAGGCAGCTAAACACCACACAGCCATTCGCTGACCCCCACCCCTCCAGTGGGATGAGGGAGAGAATCGGAAGGGGAAAAGTAAGAAAACTCGTGGGTTGAGATAAGAACAGTTTAATAATTTAATTAATACTAATACTAATACTAAAATTGCAATGAAAAGGAAAACAACGAGAGAGAGAGGGAAACAAAACATAGGAAAAACAAGTGATGAAACCACCCACCACCCGCTGACCGATGCCCAGCCAGTCCCCAAGCAGCAATCGCCGCCCCCGGCCAGCTCCCCCCAGTTAATTTACTGAGCATGACTTCATATGGTATGGAATATCACTTTGGCCAGTTTAGATCAGCTGTCTTGTCTGTGCCCCCTCCCAGCTTCTTGTGCACCTGGCAGAGCATGGGAAGGGGAAAAGTCCTTGACTAGTGTAAGCACTGCTTAGCAACAACTGAAGCATCAGTGTGTTATCAACATTATTCTCATCCTAAATCCAAAACACAGCACTGTACCAGCTACTAGGAAGAAAATTAACTCTATCCCAGCCGAAACCAGGACAACCATTTAATAAACATTAAGACAAAGTCTAAAATAATGTGTCTTATGAAGACTCCTATTATCTTTGAATATACTTATGTTTATATTTAAGCTAATTCCATTTGTTATGCTGCAGGCTGGGCATCACCACGTGGACAGCCACTTGAAGAGGGTATTTTTCTCTCTACTGAAACACCAAGTTGTAGATAGGATTGTGTATCTTAATTCTTTCTCCCTTGGTCTATTACAAATTCATATTAGCATAATTTTATTTATCATTTTGGCTGCTTTCATTACAATTCTGTCACATGTTTTTAAATTATGTTTAACTCAATTAAATATAACAGTAAACTTCCTCTTTTACTTTTTTATATTATTCTGGCAAGAAAACATGATCAGTTCTGCAATTTGCATGTTTTTATTCTGACAGAAATCTTAAAAAAATTATTTTTTCTGCAGTTTATAATTGTATGGAAATTTGTAACAAATGCTACCTGACGTTTTTTAAATACATGACTTTCAATTTATGGATGCATTACTTAGTGCATTATGTCCATGAGTATACAAAGCAACATTTAAAAATGGTTTGTTAGGTAAAGACTCAAATCCTTCCGGGTGTACTGACTGCAAAAAACCCCAAAACAACCCTCCTCTATTTTATTGCTAAATCAAATAAAAGCAAGAACAAAGGCATTGAGATTTAATCACTTATATTGAAGAGACTTACTAGAAAACTTTGAAATTCATGAAGTATGGAAGATTTAGAATCATAGAATCATAGACTCATTAAGGTTGGAAAAGACCTCTAAGATCATCAAGTCCAACCATCAACCCAACACCACCGTGCCTCCTAAACCAGGCCCTGAAGTGCCACGTCTATACCTTTTTTGAACGCCTCCAGGGATGGTGACTCCACCACCTCTCTGGGCAGCCTGTTCCAATGCTTAAGCACTCTTTCGGTAAAGAAATTTTTCCTGATATCCAATCTAAAATTATTCTTTGCATACTAATTCATCAGGGCACCTCAAGGCTGGTGAGGGCTCCTTGAGGGTCTCAGGGCAGGGCCTGGCAGGCAGGGCCCGTCCCAGCCCCAGCCAGGAGCAGGGCAGCCGGGGGGCACCGGGGCAGCCCCGGGCNTCCTTGGGGCCCAGGCCAAATGCATGGCTTAACATGTTAAAAAATAATAGTAACTTAATGCCATTTTTCAACAACTTTTTAACCATATCTGTTTAAATAATTATACCATTGTATTCACCTTGAGTTTTGCTGCTGTCATATTGATTTAGATGAGGTTGCAGTAATATGGTATTTTTTGAAAGGTTTTGGAATATTCCACATTTGTTTTATCATTTTGCCCCTTATCAGCTGAAGCTTGCCTTCCTTTTCTCCCAATCAGTCAATGAAAAATATCAGTGATTAGGTCAGTAGGAGCAGGATTTCATTAATAATTAGAGCAAGTATGGACATGCTTTGTATCTGTGACTAGATGAATGTGCATGAAGTTAAATTTAATGTGTCTATCATAAAATGAGAATGGCATTTTCTTTGCACTGCTGATTTTGAAGCAAAACCCTAGCTGAGGTGCTGTTCAGTCAGCATTATTTGCAGCTTTGGCAACAAAAATATACAGGGAAGTCTAGACATGGTCTATTTTGTTCATTCAGGTTTTCTTTTCCCATAACAGAAAACCTTCCATTTTTGTTGTTACATTAAAACATACAGAGTTGGCACATTCATCAAAGCTATTAACCAAGAATTGTCTTTGACAGATTATACTATGGAAATATTTGACATGAGAACAAAGTCTTGAACTGAGAGAACAGTTATAAATTAAATGAGCTGAAGGCTCGTGGTTGGAGAGTGAATGTGAGGCCACTCTGATCAAGTCAGAGATCCATGCAGAGCTCAGTATAATGCTTTGCAGGAACTCAGAAAACAGATGTCTCTACATTCCTGTGAGGAGGAGCAATCTCTCTGCTCAAACGGGGCAGCAGAATGGTAGGTGGGATAAATGGACCTTGTTGTAAAATGGTAAGAAGTCGGAGGGACGGCATTTAACAGCAGGGCTACAGAAGATGCGCTAATTACCAGGTTTTAAGACGAAAGGAACATTTTTTTTTTCCCTCTTAATTTTTCCTTTCCATGTATAACGCTAAGAATCTGACTGTTTGCCGTGCATATGGGGGATTGAAACCAAAGCCACCAGTTCTATTTTAAAGGGATTAATAAGTACCTAGGAAAAACTAATGGTCTCAGGCTTTCAGAATATTACTGTCGGGAGGCTTAATTTGAAGATTTGTCTTTGTCTATATCATGATGCCCCTGACATGTAAGTCACATAATTTTTGTCTGTAGCTGTCATTTCTAGAGAATTAATGTCCAGTAATTCTAGCATTTGCACCTTAATTACCAGACTTCTATTTAGTTTAGAATATCTTTTGTACTAGTTTCCCCATGAATACCTGCAGGAAAAAAGCTAGAAAGATGTTTAGAATATATAAAGGTTGATATGCTGAACCACTAAAGAATATTGATTAACAATCTTTCCTGCAACTCTATTAGATCTTGGGCCTTTCTTTAAAAGCAAGCTAACAAATCAGCCTAATACAGATTAATTTTCTGCTACAGTGTAGTGTAATTTGAATGTTCTTAAAACCTCAATTTCTAATACATAGGATTTTTTGCATTTAAAAACATAGTATTTTAAGGATATATAATATAAATATATATCTAACCTGTCTCTCTCTATAAAGACATATAGTTCTTTAAAGACATATATGTTAATCATCTAATTGGCCTAATAGGGTGAATTTTAAACTCCTTAGGAGATCAGAATGCAGAATCCAGTCAAGTGGAAAGTGAAAATAGATTTGTCATCTTCCTTCTATTTGCTCATATCAAATAAATTTTACAAGACTAATAGTCATGTAGCTGCTCAAAACTTGTTTAAAAGCAGTGGGACATACTAAGAAAACAAGGAATGTACAAAAGCATAGGAGCTATGTGTATTACAGTAGGTTTCATCTGACCAGGTAAAAGTGTAGTTTACCTCTACATTTGAGTTTGCTGTCTATAATCTCTCCACAGTCAGTAAAGAGGAATAAAGATGCATATTTAGACACACAGAAGTCTATGGGGCTGAATGGGATCTACCCAAGGGTACTGAGGGAGCTGGCGGAAGTGCTCACCAAGCCACTTTCAGTCATTTATCAGCAGTCCTGGATAACCAGGGAGGTCTCAGTTGACTGGAGGTTAGCAAATGTGATGTCCATCTACAAGAAGGACTAGAAGGAGGATCCAGGGAGCTACAGGCCTGTCAATCTGACCTTGGTGCCGGGGAAGGTTATGGAGCAGATCATCTTGAGTGCCATCACATGGCACATACAGGACAACCAGTTGATCAGGCCCAGTCAGCATGGGCATATGAAAGGCAGGTCCTGCTTGACTAACCTGATCTCCTTCTATGACAACATGACCCACTTAATGGATGAGGGAAAGGCTGTGGATGTTGTTTACCTGGACTTTAGTAAAGCCTTTGACACCATTTCCCGCAGCATTCTCCTGGAGAAAGTGGCTGCTCATGGCTTGGATGGGCATACTCTTTGCTGGATAAAAAACTGACTGGATGGCCAGGCCCAAAGAGTGGTGGTGAACAGAGTGAAATCCAATTGGCGAAGGTCACAAGCGGTGTTCCCCAGGGCTCCGTACTGGGGCCAGTCTTGTTTAACATCTTTATCAATGATCTGGATGAGCAGATTGAGTGCACCCTCAGCAAGTTTGCAGAAGACACCATGTTGGGTAGAAGTGTCGATCTGCTTGAGGGTAGGAAGGCTCTGCAGAGGGATCTAGACAGGCTGGATTGATGAGCCGGGGCCAATCATAGGAGATTCAACAAGGCCAAGTGCCGGGTCCTGCACTTGGGTCACAACAACCCCATGCAAGACAACAGGCTTGGGGAAGGGTGGCTGGAAAGGTGCCTGGCAGAAAAGGACCTGGGGGTGCTGGTTGACAGCCGATGAACATGAGCTGGTGGTGTATCCAGGTGGCCAAGAAGGCCAACAGCATTCTGGCTTGTATCAAGAATAGCATGGCCAGCAGGAGTAAGGAAGTGATCGTGCCCCTGTCCTCAGCACTGGTGAGGCTGCACCTCAAATACTGTGTTCAGTTTTGGGTCCCTCAGTACAAGAAGGACATTGAGGTGCTGGAGTGTGTCCAGAGAAGGGCAACAATGCTGGTGAAGGGTCTAGAGCACAAGTCTTATAAGAAGCAGCTGAGGGAACTGGGGTTGTTTAGTTTGGAGAAGAGGAGGCTGAGGGGAGACCTTATCACTGTCTACAACTACCTGAAAGGAGGTTGTAGCAAAGTGGATGTCGGTCTCTTCTTCCAAGTAACAAGAGATGGGACAAGAGGAAGCGGCCTCAAGTTGTGCCAGGGGAGGTTTAGATTGGATATTAGGAAACATTTCTTCACTGAAAGGGTTGTCAAGCATTGGAACAGGGAAGTGGTTGAGTCACCATCCCTGGAGGTGTTTAAAAGATGTGTAGATGTGGTGCTCAGGGACGTGGTTTAGTGGACTTGGCGGTGTTAGGTTTACGGTTGGACTCAACAACCTTAAGGGTCTTTTCCTACCTAAATGGTTCTATGATTCTACATGAACTGATGTCTAAAACAGGTCAGAGGAATCAAACTACGCAGCTCCTTCCTTTCCTTTTTTGTCTGTACAGGGATCTAAAAGTTACTAGTGTGGATACAGATATTGTGTGAGCATGCAAAGGTAAGTTGTGTTACAAGACTATGTTTATTTCAATAATAATCAGAAAACTTCTGAAATATTTCATGTCTTTCAACAGTGGTTAGTTTGTTGGATTTTTTTTTTTTTTAACAGTAGAGATTTTTCACTTCTAGAACTCATTGTGTTTGAGCTTTTCAAAGAACACTACGAGCTTTGAGTAAGGTCCAAGGAGGAAACTTAGATGTTTGAACAGAAAATATCTAAAAGTTACACACCTTGGCCTAGCAAAGTGACTCAAGAAAATTTAGTTGAACATCTAATCACCACAGATAAAGAAGAGAGAATTCAGTCCTCAGGTAGCATCTAAAAAGCCACATCATGAGTAGGGAGTCATTACAGTTGATAGGGAACATTAAACCCAAAAATGTGTTTGCTGTTTTGGCCACCTCTAAGACACCAGAAGAAAGAAAAGATCTGTAAAGGAGCAAATAAACACAAACCCAACTCTTTCACTGTCATGATTAGGCACTGAGTTAAACAAGGAGACTTGTGTTTTAGGTTCTCTGTTGCCAAGTTCAGCTTTGGTTATATTTTGTGACTGGAATGAAAAAGTGGAAAATTCTGTGTGAGTTTAGGACACGGAGTCCTACCAGACAACTGTCCTGCCACTGCCAGCCATTGTCTCCCACTCCTGTTGGCCCAGTGTTTTTGGCTGATGGTTTACCAGGTTGATATCTGGCTTCTTCCAGATAGTTTGTATGCAGGTAATTAAAACATTCTCCTGGGAAATGAGCCACGTGTAGTTTGATATTCTTAGACTGTTTGCAGTCCAGGATTGAGACGTGTTTTTTCTGAACACTTTTCTGCCCTCCATCACAATCATCTGTGTTCTCACTTGTTCTGCTCTGTAAGCAGGAATGCAGAAATGTTTTTCTTTGTTTCTTTTTGCAATCAAAATAATCTAAGTGACCTCGTTTACCTTGTGACCTCATAAGCAATTGTATTAAGGATGGCAAACAAAGCATTAACGTGAGAAAGAATGCTAGAATAGGGAGGGGGGAATGGGACTTCTTTAGCTAACTTCGCCACCAGAGAGAATATATTGTGTAACTGCACCCTTTGTTACAGTAAATGAAGATTTACCTTGCCAAGGATTTGAAATATCTGGTTAATAATTGAATTGGTTAGCTGTCTAAAATAATTAGCTGTTGACAGATATAGAAGGATTATTTTACAAGAGATATAGTGCCTAGAATATTAGAATTCCCTACCAGATGTGTTTTTGATGCTATGGGATCTATTTTGACTGGACTAACACATCGTTTATGGTCAATCAGATTAATACAACATGTAAACAGGAAATATCTTGTGGGGTTTGATTACCCATTTCAGTTGTATAGTAGTGGCTATTAGCAGAACTTTATTTTTGTATTTACTAGTTTATAACGCAGAGCTCTAAAACAGGAGTAGACCATGCAAACTCCTTGAAGTGAACCATTTATTTAGTATGTTTAACCTTGTTAAAATTTATGAAATATCCACACGCAAGCCCTATAAATTTGTTCATTATAGATTGGATCTTTTTGCCATGAATATAGTTTAAAACACATCAATAATTTCCAACAGAAACAATGAACAACTTTCAACAGAAAAAAAAAAAAAGGAATTGTTTGTAATAATTATTACTCCTGCACCGGATAGTTAAAACATTTGGAATGAAGAGGGAAATCAAAATGAGTTCAAGATGGCTGATGCAGTGAAGCTGCAACACTTGATGCAGTTATTGTGTTATTGATACAATTTTTCCACTAGAGTTCTCACAAATAATGTCAACAAGACACACATACACACACACAAATTCTTATACACATACATACATGTCTATATTCACATCGCTAGTCACAGAAAATGAAAAAAGTATGGAAGTAAATTCACTCTGGCTGTTTTCACCAATGTTGACAAATGTTTTCTTAGGTACCCATATAATAAGAGCTACATAAGAAAGAACTAATAAAATGAAACCCAAATTATTCCTTAATAGCTGTTTGCAAATGAGCAGCAATCTGCAGGGATTCACTGAACCCAAAAAAACCCCATTTTATAAAGCTGATCACAAGATCAGAGGTTTCTCCAAGCAACTTATCAATTTACACAACAAATACAAAGTGGTAAACATGGCAGGATCCCGCTGGGCTTTACAGGTAGAGCAGTTGCTACGTATAGATATGCAGAGTACTTTTTCAAAGTGGCCTGTGCATTGAGTTTGATATGTGGCCCTATGTGCTTTACCTCCATGAACTTATTTTTCTTTTGTGACCATTTCTATTAAAGTTGAAAAGTACTGATTTTGGGGGAAACCCTTTGCTGATTAGGCTGGTTCAGAGAGCCATAAAGTGTCTCTTCTTTAATGTGGTAGTTTACTTATATGCTTTGCCTAGGCATAAATGACAGTCCTGGGATTTAATCTGCTGCCTTCTGTGTCCTTGTTGCTGGTGCACTGAGGGAGACACGTCCTTAAATTTATTCCAAATTCACATCTGTTTCTCCATTTGGATAGACTTTTAAGATTCAAATGTGATGGTGCAGCTGTTGGCCTTTCGCACATGTTGTCTTCTCCTTTGAGGACAAAGAATTAATTTTCTCCTTTTACAGAACAAAGATACAACTAGTTTTCTTCAGGGGCTAGTTTGCATTAGGTTCTTCAGCACTCTCAGCTCTGTGGAAAGGCAATTCACAGAACACTTTTCCATCCCTGTGCAAAGTTCAGTCACTGCTCCCTAGCTTAATTTCTGAAAGAGGGAAGGCACCACAGAAGGTCAAAGCCACAACCATCCTTTCTCATAATTGTGGGGTAGGCCAGGTGCACTGGAGGGTGGAAGAGCAGAAAATAGTTTCCATAGTTGCCTGCATATAGAGAACTGTGTATTTATGATGTGAACCTGAAGTTCATTTTGCAGACCATACAGCATTAAAATACTATTGCAAGCGTTCATGGTCGCACAGAAAAATGTGTTTATATATGCCATTTTTTGTGTCACGCCCTCTTGTATATGTGCCTGATCCTTCAGCTTTCTTCACTTTCAAATATGTGGTGACTTGTGTGCATGTGGGAGGCTCCGGGAGACAATTTTCACAGTGAGTCACTGGAAAACTGAAAACACAAGGGAAAGTTAATTACAGTAATTCCTTCAATGAAATGTTTTAAAGCAACAAAATAATATAAATGATGATTTCACCTTCTTTCAACTTATTAATAATACACAGTTATACTTCCCTATGAAAATTTATTCTAACTGCAGTTTGAGAGTGAAATTTTTTACTGCCCTTAATACTGTTTTATAACATTCTTTTGTGTTTTAGTGTATATGCCAGGACATTGTTGGAATTAGGAATGGATGATTTCAGCATTCTGAAAGAACTAATGAAGATTAGTATAAGTAGTTCCATGAGGCATGAAAAATAGTGAGATTTTGGAGAGAAGACATCAAATTGAGGTCAAATTTTGTCTCCACAAAAGAATGGGGAGTGTAGTCAGTTTATCTAGCAAGGGCTGTAGAATCATTTTCGGGAAAAACAAAAAGAAAAACCACCTTCATTACATTCCTGTGATTTGTTCTAGTCCTCCTGACACAAGCTATTAAAAATCCTTGTTTATGTTTTAAAGACTTTTTTAAAGAGCACTTTGGGGCTTTATAGTGTTTGTAGAATGTTCTTTATAGTTAAAATTACATGCTGAGGTGGCAGGCTGCTGAGCTAATATATTGTTACACTGATTAAATTGATTAAAAGCTTCATTTTTGACAGGCAAATTGTAGAGGCTGAGATCTCTTTATTGCACATTTCAGTAATTCAGCTCATGTCTTCTCCTATCTAATAATCACTTCTCTGCCTCCCTGTTTAGGAATCATCTCAGCAGCGGATACATTTTCAAGCAGCATATTAGCTGCAGATCTGAATTACATGAGTCACAGTGCATTGGCATTACAAAAGCCTTATTCAAGGTAATGGCTTATTCAGTGAAACACTTGAAATATATTCCTTTTTTTTCTTTTTTCCTGTCTTGCTATACTGTGGACAAAGAAAGGGACTCTTGATTTTTAGATTAGAAAATAGGAGATTGCTCTTACTATAGCTGTGGTTTGACAGAAGAGGTCATACTGCAGAAGCATTTTATGTCCTACTCAGAACAACATATGCTTACTTACAAATGTGTAACAGAGCAGAACATAAAACCTTACAAGAAATCAGTGAAGATATAACAGGCAGATGAAGAAGAGGATTCAGCAACTTAAATCAGTTGCAGAAGAGATATTTTGCAATAAATGTGGAAATAAGGTGAGTCTTTTCAAAAAAACAGGGGAAATCTTAAATTGCTTTAAATAAATGTAGATGCCTACAGGTAAATCTGTAGGCTTCTGAGTGCTGTGCAAAGTACAAAGTGTTCACAGCCTGCCAACAGGAGAGACTGAAGGCAGTCCAGAAATGTGAGTCAGCTGATAGTACTACACAGATATGGGTAGTCAGTGCCAGCCACAAACTGCACATTCCCAATTTGATACAGGCATTAAGCATTTTTCAGGGTAAAAGCAGACTTGTTTAGTCAGAGGTCAGTGCCCAGCCCAGTGACTCTATTAAATGAAGAATACACTACTTGCCTATCTTACAGCATGAAAGGTAGGAAGATGAAGTGTGTCCACCTGATTCAGGCTGAAGCTCCATTAGCTCAGTACCCTGAATTGCTGATTCTGCTTGACGAACCATACAACCCAGCTTCTGGCTATCAGAGGTTTAAAAATTTCTGGAGTGGTGGTGACATTCTGCCCACTCTATTTGCGTGCCACTGATGAAGCTGATCTTTGGATTTTACTTTTTGAAACTATTTACAATGTAGGCCATGTAGTATCCTGTGACAGTGAATTCAGTAACTGAATTACGTTCCGTTTTAAATCTGTCATTTCATTTGGACACCCATTTTTCTTTTATTGTGAGGAATGATAATTAATCATTTCAATTCTTACTTTCTTCCTACCATCCATTACATCAGAGAGCTCTGGCTGCCTCCGTACCTTATGCTGGCAAAGCATCCCAGATACAGCAGTGTTTCCAAAACACTCTAGCAACACTGGCAGCTGATAGAGAACTTAGTGCAGGTGTAAAGACAGTTTAAATGTTGGCATATTTCCCTCTGCAGACAGGAATCTAAAAGCATAAGTGTAAAGGAAAAATAGCTTGGGGTTGGCTTGGAAAGGGGTAAGGAAAACATCAAGGACATATAGGACTTTCAGACACAGGAAAATCTGGGAGACTGCATCTCCCAGCAGCT